>JAYESD010000065.1:0-203201 GCA_036927565.1 Tuctoria greenei | reverse complement strand
ATCTCGACCTACTGTGGAGAGATGAAGGGCATGGCTGACTCCTTGCGCGACCTTGGCGAGCCGGTCGCTGACAGCACTCTAGTACTTCGGGTCCTTCACGGCCTGAACGAGCGCTTCAGCCATCTTCGCTCCTGGCTTCTCCGTATGGAGCCGCCACCGACCTTCGAGAAGGTCTGGTCTGATCTCGAGTTTGAGGAGATCACGACTGGTGGATCTGCTACCTCTGGGTCTGCCACGGCCTTCTATGGCTCTGGGCAGCCCTCACGCCCACCGTCTTCTGGGGGACCACTACCGCGACCACCTACTCCACCTACCGCCCCGGGTGCCTCTGCTGGCTCTGGGGGTGGTACTCGTCGACGTCGTGACGGAAGGCGCACAGGATGAGGTGCTGGCGGCACTCCTACGTCTACTGCTCCTACTGGTAGTGGTACTGGTGGCACTGGCCAGGGAGGTGCGCCCTGGCCCACACCGTACAACCCGTGGACTGGCCAGATCTCTATGTGGCCTGGACCGTCTCCGGGTCTTCTTGGGGCGCCACCGACTTCCTCCACTCCGCGCCAGCCACGTCCTCAGGCGACGTACGTAGCCCATTCGGGCTATGGTGGACCTGGTCGCCCTGCGGCTGGATCGCCAACTCCAGCCTACGGCGATGTTTCCTACCCCGCTGGGTACTCGGAGCCACTAGCACCTCTCCAGGAGCCGCACATGGGGTGGGAGCGTCAGGACTTGGCGTCTTCCTTCAGCACCATGCACCTTACACCGCCGACTACTGATTGGGTGGTTGATTCTGGCGCCTCCTACCACACCACCTCAGATGCTGGTATTCTCTCTTCTACCCACCCACCTCATCCCTCGTTTCCTTCATCGATCGTTGTTGGCAATGGATCCGTTCTTCCAGTCACCTCTGTAGGTGACTCAGCTTCTCCGGGTTCATTCCATCTTAATAATGTTCTCGTTGCTCCAGACATTATTCAAAATTTGCTTTCCATTCGTTGTTTCACCACTGATAATAATATTTCTGTTGTGAAAGTGCATCTAGGTTCCCCGTGGGTTTTGGATGATTGATGACGACAATTAAGTCGCTAATGAGCTCAAGTGATCTTAGCACAGGTGTGGACTCGATCGGAGACGCAAACCCTCAAAAAGGAAAAGGAAGGAAACGGAGTCAACTCGAAGCGTGGAAACTAGGGTTTCTAGCGTGTTGAGTTAGACTAGCCGTAGAAATAGGAGGGTGCGTGTGTAAAGTGCATTGAGATCAAGTTTGGGAGCTCAAAGTGGTTTAGAGGTCAAACCTATGAAAGAGATGAGTGAATGAGTGGTCTGGCCGTAGGGCCGGACTAGTCCGTGCAGGTGGCCGGACTAGTCCGTTCCTGGCCGGCCAAGTCCGTTTCTGGCCGGACCAGAAGGGTCTGACTGAGATCGGACTAGTCCGTCTATGGCCGGACTAGTCCGGGTAGCTGTGAGTGGGTTTTGGGGATGAAGTCCCAAAACCACGGACTTGTCCGTTTTGGACCGGACCAAGAGGTCCTGAGTGAGAACGGACTAGTCCGCCCGTGGGGCCGGACTAGTCCGGGTTGGCTAGAAAAGGTGCTTCTGTGGCTAAGTCTGGGAGGACCGGACTAGTCCGCCCTAGGGGCCGGACTAGTCCGTGGCCTCAGACTAGTCCGTTTTCACACGAAGCAAAAGGCTCTGTGTGAGATCGGACTAGTCCGGTGTTGACCGGACTAGTCCGTTCTGGAAGTGACCGTTTGAATTTGAAGTTTGGCGGGTAGCGTGACGATAGTGTGTCAGCTGTCGGGACCTGACAAAGGGGTCAGTGGTCCCCTAGGCCGGACTAGTCCGGGCCAGTGGCCGGACTAGTCCGCCCTTTTGCTGAAGTCAGCAGATTGGGCTTGGGACCCCTATAAAAAGGGGACCCCCGGCCTCATTTCGAACACCTTTGGAAAAACTCAAACCCTAGCGCCGCCACAGCCAACTTGGAGCACTCCTAAGCCTCCTTCTTGCCTACTTTCCCTCTAAAACTAATTATTGAGTGGATTAGGGTTTAGTGAGGTGGAGAAGAGGAAGAACATCGCGCTTGTGCTCCCGGTTTGATCTCTTGCACTCGTTGAGTCTTTGTGGGCTGTGTATTGAGTTTGCTTTATTGTGTTGATCATCTTTGTGGTGTGGGAGCCTCAGTTTGTGAGAAGCCCCAACGAACTTTGTAATCACCATTGTGATTAGTGGAGAACCAAGTTAGGCCCGTGCGGTAAACTTGGTGAGGGAAGGGTTGTTGGACCCGGTCCTTTTGTGGACTCCTCAACGGGGACGTAGATTCCTTGTGTGGAATCGAACCTCGGGATAAAATCCTTGCCCCCTTGTGTTCTTCGCATTCATTCTATTGATTACTTTGTTCTAGGGTTGGTAGTCTCGTTTCATACTCCGCATTACTACAAACTTGTGGAAACTTGACTTGCTCTTGTGTAGGTTGTTACTCAACTTGACTTAAACATTTACTCACTTGTAGCAAAGAGAAAATTCCCTAAAACTTGCTAGAAACATCTTTTTAGGGTTATTCACGCAAGCTGACCGGACTAGTCCGCCCCCTGACCGGACTAGTCCGCCCCCTGTGATTTAATCTCGTTTTATTAAGTCATTTGCAGGTCGATTAGCCTATTCACCCCCCTCCCTCTAGGCAACTTTCAATTGGTATCAGAGCAGGACTCTCCACAAAGAGTCTAACAACTCGGAGAGATGGCCGGAGTGGTGAATGACGATGCATCGAGCAGCAACTACGAGGCGACCCGTGAGGAGACGATGGCTTATCAAGATAAGCCAACGGACGATGAGGAGACTCGCCAACTCAAGGCGAAGCTCCGGGAGAAGTTGAACATCTCCAAGATTGATCCGTCAAACCAATCAAGTGGTGGTGGCGGAGTCAACTACAACCGGCAAGGGTTCAACTATGAACGCCTTGCCGCCAACAACCACTACCTGTCCATCCCATTGGGGAAACCTCCCCAATTCGATGGAACGGACTACGGTATGTGGAAACACAACATGAAGATCCACCTCGTGTCACTCAACCCAGCGTTGTGGCAAATTGTCATGACCGGGGTGGAGATTCCAAAGGATGAGGACAACATAACTCAAGAACAAGCCATCCTCATCCACCGCAACGCTCAAGCTGCGGGTGTGATCATCTCATCTCTCTCTAGAGATGAGTTCAACCGTGTCGATGGTCTTGAAGTGGCCAAAGACATATGGAACACCCTCAAGACGGCGCATGAGGGAAACTGAGTGGTCAAGGAGGCCAAGATCGAGCTCATCGAAGGAGAGCTTGGGAGATTCGCCATCTTGGATGGTGAATCCCCCCAAGACATGTACAACCGGCTGAAGGTGCTGATTAACAAGAGCCGATCATATGGCTGCACCAAGTGGACCGACCACGAGGTGGTGAAGAGGATGATCCGGGCATTCATGCCTAGGAACGTCTCTCTGTGCTCCATGATTCGGGAAAGCCCGGGGTTCACTCAAATGACCCCGGAGGAGGTCCTTGGGAGGATCATCAACCATGAAATCATGGAGAAGGAGGCGCTCTTCTACAACGACCTCCAAAAGTTCACCGCCTCCAAGATGAAGAACGTTGCACTCAAGGCAACACCCTCTTCAAAGGAGCAAGAGGAAAGTGATGAGGAGAGCCTCGACACCGATGAGGAAGAGGCCTTCTTCATCAACAAGTTCAGGAGAATGATGAGAAGGAAGAAAGGTGGATACAACCATGAGGGCAAAGGGAAGGAAAGAGCAAGGCCCAAATCAAAAAGGTCTTGCTACAATTGTGGCGAGTATGGGCACTTCATCGCTGACTGCCCACATGAAGAAGCAAAGATGAAGAAGGAGGGCAAGCCTCAAGACAAGAAATTTTTCAAGAAGAAGAGGCCCTCCGGACAAGCCCACTTGGGGAAGGAGTGGGACTCTAACGATGAGTCCTCCTCCGAAGAAGAAGAGGAGAAGATGGCTACCATAGCCATCGGGAGGAGCTCCAAAGGAAGCAAGCTCTTCCCCAACCTCAACGACGACTACAAACCTACTTGCCTCATGGCAAAGGAGGGAAGGAGAAAGGTAACATCTCATCCCTCCTCCACAACTTCCTCGCAAGATGAATTTGATAGTGCTAGTGAAAATGAACACATGTTTAAGGACATAAGCAAAAGCACCTTGCGAAGGATGAAATTGCTTATGGATGAGATCTTTGAGAAGGAGGATCTCATCAATAGACAAGAGGACATGCTCATCCTTGAGAAGGAGAGATGTCGAGAGCTTGATGAGCTCCTTGAGCTCGAAAGAGAGAAGAGCAAGGCATTGGAACATGAACTTGCTCTAAGTAAGAAAACGTGTTCAATTCTTGAGGAGAAGACAACTGAGCTCAAGGAGGAACTTGGGAACTTGTCAAAAGTTAACAAAATCCTTGAGACTCAGGTTGAGTCTCTCAAGAAAAATGTAGCCTCTTCCTCTAAGAGCTCAACCTTCTCAAAGGCCTCATCCAATGCAACTCCGTCTTGCAAGTGCTCTAACTTAATCCTTAAACTTAAGGATGAACTCAACTTAGTGCAAGGCAAACAAGCACCTAAGGGTGCCATCTTTGACAAGGAGAAGGTGGCGTATGCACGAAGTGCATACACCAACACAAGACCTCCCCATGTCAAGGATGGTCTTGGCTATACTAGAGGTGGAAGGCATAACGCCAAAACCTCCAAGTATGGCAAAGACATGATTGTCTTTGTTAAGGGGAGTTCATCACCAACTAAAATTGAAAAGAACTCACCCTCTAGCAACAAATTGCCTAAATCTGAATTGCATCCTCTATTTCATGATTTTGATGCATCCTATGTGCTAAAGAGGAACAAACACGGCAAAGTGTTTGCTAGATATGTTGGGCCACTCCGCAAGAGCCCCAAGCCTTGCGTGTGGGTGCCCAAATGCCTAACTACTAACGTGAAAGGACCCAACTCAGCTTGGGTACCTAAAAGGAAGGCATAAACTTGTTTTGTAGGCATACTCCTCCGGTGGATCGAAATGGGTGTTGGATAGCGGATGCACCAACCACATGACCGGAGAGAGGAGCATGTTCATAGAGTATGAGGAGAACGAGGACCCAAGTGAAGGAATCTTCTTTGGGGATAATAGTCAAGGGAAAATCCTTGGCTCCGGTAAAATTGCTATCTCATCTTCGCATACTTTATCAAATGTTTTGCATGTTGATTCCCTAGACTATAATCTCCTATCCATATCACAGCTTTGTGATAAAGGATATAAGTGTGTCTTTTCTAGTGAGGGTGTGAATGTTCTGAGAGAGGGTAATGACTCAATAGCCTTTAAGGGAGTGCTCAAGGGAAAGCTCTATCTTGTGGATTTTACCACGGATAAGGCTCAACTTGACACATGCTTAATGGCAAAAGCCAACATGGGATGGCTTTGGCATAGAAGGCTAGCCCATGTTGGGATGAGGAACCTTCAAAAACTCCTTAAAGGAGAGCACGTTCGTGGCCTAAAGGATGCGGTATTTGAAAAGGATAGGCCATGTGGTGCGTGCCAAGCGGGAAAGCAAGTAGGAGCTCAACACCCCTCTAAGAATGTCATGACGACAACTAGACCTTTGGAGTTACTTCATATGGATCTTTTTGGCCCCATTGCTTACATTAGCATCGGTGGCAACAAGTATGGTCTAGTCATCGTTGATGACTTCTCTAGATATACTTGGATGTTCTTCTTGCATGATAAGAGTGAAACCCCCGGTGTCCTCAAGAAATTCCTAAGGAGAGCTCAAAATGAGTTCACCTTGAGGATAAAGGCTATAAGAAGTGACAATGGCACCGAATTCAAAAATATGCAAGTAGAAGAGTTCCTAGATGAGGAGGGCATCAAGCATGAGTTTTCCGCTCCCTATTCTCCACAACAAAATGGCATAGCCGAAAGGAAGAATAGGACGCTTATTGAGATGTCAAGGACAATGCTAGATGAGTACAAAACATCGGACCGGTTTTGGGCGGAAGCGGTTAACACCGCTTGCCATGCCGTGAACCGATTGTACCTTCATCGCCTCCTCAAGAAGACTCCTTATGAGCTTCTCATTGGTAAGAAACCTAATGTTTCTTATTTTCGGGTCTTTGGTAGCAAGTGCTATATCCTCAACAAGAAGCCTAGGACTTCGAAGTTTGCTTCAAAGTCCGATGAGGGTTTCTTGCTTGGATATGACTCAAACACTCATGCGTACCGTGTGTTCAACAAATCCTCCGGAATTGTTGAAGTAGCACGTGACGTAGTGTTTGACGAGACCAATGGCTCTCAAGTGGAGCAGGTTGATCAACATGCCCTTGATCAAGAGGAACCTCCACTAGAAGCTCTAAGGAAAATGGCACTTGGAGAGGTTCGCCCACAAGAACCATCTCAAAGCTCAAGTGACCATCCTCTTTATGAAGTAGGTCAAACCCCCATTGGACCAGTTGAAGACCCTCTAGATGCTCCCCAAAGTGATAATGAGAATGAAGATCAAGGGGGAGGCATGAATCAAGGGGGAGACCAAAGTGAAGAAGATGAACCAAGTAATTCAAGAGGTCAACCCCCGCATCCTCGTGTTCATCAAAGTGTTCAACGGGACCATCCCGTTGACAACATTCTAGGAGATATCACAAAAGGAGTAACAACACGCTCACGTGTTGCAAACTTTTGTGAGCATTTCTCTTTTGTCTCATCCTTGGAACCACATAAGGTTGAAGATGCCTTAAGGGATCCGGATTGGGTAGTTGCCATGCAAGAGGAGCTCAACAACTTTGAAAGGAACAAGGTTTGGGAGCTTGTCAAGCGCCCTCAAGCTAATGTTGTTGGAACCAAGTGGGTGTTTCGCAACAAACAAGATGAGCATGGCGTGGTAACTAGGAACAAGGCACGACTTGTGGCAAAAGGATACTCACAAGTTGAGGGATTGGACTTTGATGAGACATTTGCCCCCGTAGCTAGGCTTGAGTCAATTCGGATATTACTAGCCTTTGCTACTCATCATGACTTCAAACTCTACCAAATGGATGTTAAGAGTGCATTCCTTAATGGCCCAATCAAGGAAGAAGTTTATGTAGAGCAACCTCCAGGGTTTGAAGATCAAAACTATCCTAACCATGTTTACAAATTGCGAAAGGCTCTTTATGGTCTCAAGCAAGCTCCTAGAGCTTGGTATGAGTGCTTAAGAGACTTTCTAGTTGAAAATGGTTTTAGGATAGGAAAAGCGGATTATACCCTTTTCACAAAGCACTTCAACGAGGATCTTTTTGTGTGCCAAATATATGTGGATGACATCATATTTGGTTCCACAAATAAGGTGTTTTGTGACGAGTTCTCCAAGATAATGACGGAGAGGTTTGAAATGTCCATGATGGGTGAGTTGAAGTTCTTTCTAGGATTTCAAGTGAAACAACTCAAAGAAGGGACGTTCATAAGTCAAACTAAGTATACTCAAGATATTCTAAAAAAGTTTGACATGGACAAAGCAAAACCCGTCAAAACCCCTATGGGGACAAATGGACACCTAGACCTAACTGAGGACGGTCCAAGTGTGGATCAAAAGCTATATAGGTCTATGATCGGATCACTTCTCTATCTTTGTGCATCTAGGCCCGATATCATGCTAAGTGTGTGTATGTGTGCACGCTTTCAAGCAGCACCCAAGGCTTGTCATTTGACCGCCGTTAAAAGGATCTTGAGATATCTTGTACACACACCTACCCTAGGACTTTGGTACCCCAAAGGATCCAAGTTTAACCTCATCGGATATTCCGATGCGGACTATGCGGGGTGCAAAGTTGATAGGAAGAGCACATCGGGTACGTGTCAATTCTTAGGTCGATCTCTTGTGTCTTGGTCCTCTAAGAAGCAAAACTCTATTGCTCTATCCACCGCCGAAGCGGAATATGTTGCAGCCGGAAGTTGTTGTGCACAACTTCTTTGGATGCGACAAACTCTTAGGGATTATGGGATTAACCTGCGTAAAATTCCACTCTTGTGTGACAACGAGAGTGCAATCAAGATAGCCCATAATCCGGTGGAACACTCTAGGACCAAACATATAGACATTCGACACCATTTCTTGCGAGATCACTCAATGAAGGGAGACATTGAGATTTCGCATGTGAGGACGGAACATCAACTTGCGGACATCTTCACCAAGCCTCTTGACGAGAAGCGTTTCTGTGAGCTAAGAAGTGAGCTCAACGTGTTGGATTCTCGGAACGTGGCTTAAACCACATTCCTCATACATTTTGAGCCACATTTCGAAAAACTCCTCTCTATGTCGATTTCTCCTCAAATTTGTTTGAGAAATCTATTTTCTTCATGAAAATGTCCATAAGTTGTTCTTTATTGACTCATAATCATGTTTGTCATGTTTTCCTTGCTATATCTGTCCAAAAGGACTTATCTTTGTGGACAAAACCCAAATATATCGTTTTTCAGCCCTGCTGGACCGGACTAGTCCGCCCCTATGGCCGGACAAGTCCGGGTCAGACTAGTTCGCGGCCAGTCCGCACACCGGACTAGTCTGGCCTTCCACCGGACAAGTCCGGACCCGGACTAGTCTGGGTCTGGTTCGCAGACCGGACTAGTCCGGCCACTGGCCCGGACTAGTCCGGCCCTTGGGGACTTAAACCCCCCAGGCGGCCCGGACCCCTCTCTCTCTCTCTCACTTGACTCTCAAGCTTCCACGCGCGCACAACCGCCCCCAAATCGGCGATTTTGCGCTCCAACCACCAAAACTCAACTCCAATCCGCGCATCGAAGTCCTTGGGAGTGAGGGATCACTTCCCCGCGCTCCACCTTCGAGATCCACGCCGATTTCGACGACTCCAGCGGATTTTTGAAGGTATTTCACCGTTCCTCAAAAACTAGCCCCATTCTTGATTCTTCAAGTTTTTGATAGGAACACCTTCATTAATGTTGTTCTATACACCCTTGCGATCATAGCCTAGGAGTATTGCGCATTGGTTCACAAATTTTTCGATGAATCGATTAGGGTTAGGGTTCTTCCTGTGTAACCCGGACTAGTCCGGCCACCAGGCGGACAAGTCCGGCCGGCGGACTAGTCCGCCCCTGGGGCGGACAAGTCCGGTTTGCACAGGGCAAACCCTACCTCTAGTTGGTTCTCGAGATCTTTTCGGCAATACTTCTTCTTTCTAGGCTCATATCTTCCTCTCTCTATCCTTTGCACAGAATGTCGAACTCCGAGCGCTCTCCTCCGCGTGTCAACCTCGAGGGGCGTACCAAGGCCCAAATTGCCGAGGCAAGGACCAAGGCTGCACTTTTAGAGGCGCAAAAGGCAAAGGAAGAGAGGCGGCTGAAAGCCCTCGAAGCCTCCAAAGTTGCAGCTAGCATCTACAACGAGGAAGAAGCCATAGCTCGAGCAACCGCAGAGTCTCTAAATGAGCTGAGGAAGAAGAAAAGGGAAGATAGGGAGGCTCACAACTCCAGGGCCGCTGAGGCCAATGCCCCCAAACGGAAGAAACTCGTCACCGTTGGCGAGAAGGCGAAGGGCAAGGAGCCAGCCCAAATGGAACCTGAGCCCAGGGTCGAGCGTGACCCCAAGAAGGGAAAGGCTCCGGCTCCAGTCGAGCCGAAGAAGAAGAAGCCCTCCATCAAGGTGCCAGCCAAGAAGGCACTCGGAGGAGTGTTGATTCGTGAACAAGGGAAAGCTCAGGCTGTTGAGCCTCTGGTGATGCACAGTCCAGCACGTAATCCAAACCGTCAGCCCAACCTCTCAGCTAACACTTTCAAAGGAAAAGGAGCTGAGAAGGCCAGGAGGCTCAGAGACGAGAATGTCTATGGGTATGAGAGGTCCACCGCCGACCCTCGGTTCTGGTGTGACTTCCACTGCGATTACTATCGCCTTGTCTACATGAAGATGAAGACTCCTGTGACTGATGCCCAGTGGGTTGACTGGGACTACATGGCTCATAAGAAGCATGCTGCATTTGATGCTGTGATCAATGCAGCGGAAAGACATGGAATCAAGGATATCATGAGTTTCCAGTACGATTGGAACATTGAGGTGGTTGTCCAGTTCTACACAACCGTCTACTTTCACTCCTTTGGCAATCGCCGGATGACATGGATGACAAATGGAGAGCAGTACACTGTCACATTTGAAGACTTCGCCAAGATTCTAGGATTGGAGGAACACCTTGAGCATGAGATCATCATCTCTAACCTCAAGGCCCTAGATCGAGATGCTCTTGACTTCATGTATCCAGACCATCTTCCTTATGAGGCAGGACTGGCAAGAAATATCAAGCCATTTTTCAGTGTGCTCAACCGCCTCCTTCGGAAGACCATTGCCCCGAAGGATGGAGATGCCGGAGTCATCCAGGGCAACCTGAGGCATTTGCTTGTGCTGATAGATGGGGAAGAAAGCTTCAACCTAGCTGAGTACATCTTTGATGACATCTTCAATATATCTCATACCCCCAACAGGTCTTGTGGCTATGCTCCTTATGTGATGTGCCTAATTGAGAAAGTCTCCGGACTTACCTTCCAGAAGGATGTTTCACATAAGAGACTGCGTCCTCAGATTCCCCCACCTCTACCTGTTCCTCCTCGTCGCAAGAATGCAGATCCTCCGTCTCGCCCAGTGGCGCCTCCTTCTCCGCCTCCGCCTCAGTCCATGAGTGCGTTCTTCAAGTGCTTCAAGGCCATCTTCACCTCGTGCCGGAAGCAAGAGATTCGCGCTCAGAGGGCACACAAGCGCCAAGAGAAGTACCTTAAGGCGGTGTGCGACAAGCTGGAGGTCCCGATGTCCTCTCCGGAGGTGAGTGATGGGGAGATCACTCCATTCCCCACCTTCACCGCCGATGAGCTCGCCCAGCTCCAAGAGGATGGAAGCTCCTCTCGGGCTGCTCCCTCGGCAAGGAACTCCGACGACGACGACGATGATGTCGATGATCATGAGGACGACGTCGAAGATTCCGAGGCCACGGAGAGTGGAAGTGGCGAAGACGAGGACTAGTTCTTAGGCCTTAGTTCCCTCCCTTCTTTTCCTTTTTGGTGCCTTGATGCCAAAGGGGGAGAGTTAAGGGGAAGTTAATCGTTTGTGGGTGTGTTTGTGATTTGTGGACTTATTTTGTAATATATTCTTGCTCTTGGATGTTTACATTTGTGCAAGACCTGTTAATGTTGCTTAATATCAATATAATGCTATTATTGTCAATCTTTTGATTATATTGATGCTCTTTATGTCTTGTCACAACTGTTGAGCACATCACGTAGGCACCCCACCATAACGTGTGTGGGTATGAAAGAACTCCTCCACCTCTTTTACATGTTGCATACATTGAGGGGGAGTCATTCATATGCACACATGTTATGAAAACCAAAACTTTATACTCTTATTTGTGAAGGACTTAATGTGTTGTCATCAATCACCAAAAAGGGGGAGATTGAAAGTGCATCTAGGTTCCCCGTGAGTTTTGGATGATTGATGACGACAATTAAGTCGCTAATGAGCTCAAGTGATCTTAGCACAGGTGTGGACTCGATCGGAGACGCAAACCCTCAAAAAGGAAAAGGAAGGAAACGGAGTCAACTCGAAGCGTGGAAACTAGGGTTTCTAGCGTGTTGAGTTAGACTAGCCGTAGAAATAGGAGGGTGCGTGTGTAAAGTGCATTGAGATCAAGTTTGGGAGCTCAAAGTGGTTTAGAGGTCAAACCTATGAAAGAGATGAGTGAATGAGTGGTCTGGCCGTAGGGCCAGACTAGTCCGTGCAGGTGGCCGGACTAGTCCGTTCCTGGCCGGCCAAGTCCGTTTCTGGCCGGACCAGAAGGGTCTGACTGAGATCGGACTAGTCCGTCTATGGCCGGACTAGTCCGGGTAGCTGTGAGTGGGTTTTGGGGATGAAGTCCCAAAACCACGGACTTGTCCGTTTTGGACCGGACCAAGAGGTCCTGAGTGAGAACGGACTAGTCCGCCCGTGGGGCCGGACTAGTCCGGGTTAGCTAGAAAAGGTGCTTCTGTGGCTAAGTCTGGGAGGACCGGACTAGTCCGCCCTAGGGGCCGGACTAGTCCGTGGCCTCAGACTAGTCCGTTTTCACACGGAGCAAAAGGCTCTGTGTGAGATCGGACTAGTCCGGTGTTGACCGGACTAGTCCGTTCTGGAAGTGACCGTTTGAATTTGAAGTTTGGCGGGTAGCGTGACGATAGTGTGTCAGCTGTCGGGACCTGACAAAGGGGTCAGTGGTCCCCTAGGCCGGACTAGTCCGGGCCAGTGGCCGGACTAGTCCGCCCTTTTGCTGAAGTCAGCAGATTGGGCTTGGGACCCCTATAAAAAGGGGACCCCCGGCCTCATTTCGAACACCTTTGGAAAAACTCAAACCCTAGCGCCGCCACAGCCAACTTGGAGCACTCCTAAGCCTCCTTCTTGCCTACTTTCCCTCTAAAACTAATTCTTGAGTGGATTAGGGTTTAGTGAGGTGGAGAAGAGGAAGAACATCGTGCTTGTGCTCCCGGTTTGATCTCTTGCACTCGTTGAGTTTTTGTGGGCTGTGTATTGAGTTTGCTTTATTGTGTTGATCATCTTTGTGGTGTGGGAGCCTCAGTTTGTGAGAAGCCCCAACGAACTTTGTAATCACCATTGTGATTAGTGGAGAACCAAGTTAGGCCCGTGCGGTAAACTTGGTGAGGGAAGGGTTGTTGGACCCGGTCCTTTTGTGGACTCCTCAACGGGGACGTAGATTCCTTGTGTGGAATCGAACCTCGGGATAAAATCCTTGCCCCCTTGTGTTCTTCGCATTCATTCTATTGATTACTTTGTTCTAGGGTTGGTAGTCTCGTTTCATACTCCGCATTACTACAAACTTGTGGAAACTTGACTTGCTCTTGTGTAGGTTGTTACTCAACTTGACTTAAACATTTACTCACTTGTAGCAAAGAGAAAATTCCCTAAAACTTGCTAGAAACATCTTTTTAGGGTTATTCACGCAAGCTGACCGGACTAGTCCGCCCCCTGACCGGACTAGTCCGCCCCCTGTGATTTAATCTCGTTTTATTAAGTCATTTGCAGGTCGATTAGCCTATTCACCCCCCCTCTAGGCAACTTTCATGTTGAGTTTGATCTTTTTGGTTTGTCTGTGAAGGATCTTTCCACCCGACGTCTTCTTCTTCGATGTGATAGTCCGGGGCCCCTGTACACTCTTCGACTTCCTTCTTCCGCTGCGTCTTCGTCCTTTGCTCTGGCTACGACAGGTTCATCCTCTACTTGGCACTGTCGGCTTGGTCACCCTGGCGTCGATGCTATGTCGAAGTTGTCTAGTAGTTCAGTTATATCGTGTACTAGGGGCACACATGAGTCATTGTGTCACGCTTGTCATCTTGGTCGCCATGTTCGGCTTCCCTTTCCCACTTCTGTGTCTCATGTGCAACATATTTTTGATCTTATCCATTGCGATTTGTGGACATCTCCTGTTATCAGTGTCTCGGGTTTTAAATATTATTTGGTGGTACTTGATGATTTCTCACATTTCTCTTGGACTTTTCCCTTACGTCTGAAATCTGAGACATTTGATACCCTCTCTCACTTCTTCACTTGGGTTTCCACACAGTTTGGGCGTACTGTTCGTGCTCTCCAGTGTGACAACGGACGAGAGTTTGACAACTCGCGACTCCGTGACTTTCTTCTTACACATGGCACACAGCTACGCATGTCTTGCCCATACACATCCCCTAGAATGGCAAGGCTGAGCGCATGTTTCGCACCACTAATGATGTCATGCATTCCTTGATGTTTCAGGCATCTATCCCCGCTCGATACTGGGTAGAGGCACTTCACACTGCCACCTTCCTCCTTAATCGCCTTCCTACCAAGGCGATTCGAGCACCGACTCCTTTCTTTGCCCTGTATGGCACTACTCCTCTCTACGACCACCTCCGCGTCTTCGGGTGCGCCTGCTACCCTAATCTTTCCGCCACTGCTCCACATAAGCTTGTGCCCCGCTCTACTAGGTGTGTCTTTCTTGGGTACTCCCTTGAGCATAAGGGATACCGGTGCCTCGACCTCTCTACCCACCGCATTTTGATCTCTCGGCACGTCGTCTTCGACGAGTCATCCTTCCCCTTTTCTTCCTCCACCTTTGGTTCAGCTGCAGAGCTGGACTCTCTTTTTTCTACTGACACCGAGGCTGCTCCACCACAGCTGCCTTGGCCTTTTTTTGCAGGTACATCACCCACCAGCTCCCAGGTGGCCCCCACGACGTCGCCAGCTGCACCCTATGCAGCACCGACACCTGTGGTGACTCCGGCTGTGCCTCCTACAGCCACGACACGGCGGTTCACTGACCCCGCTCTCGTCTACCAGCGACGAGTGCGGGTTGGTGCCCAGGCTCCGTCGACCCTGGGGACGAGTGCCGCACCACGCGTGGCACCGACGTCCCCTGCTGCGCCATGCGCGGCCCCGGCGTCTCCGACCTCGCCTCCTGCACCACGCGAGGCCCCGGCGCCTCCTACAGCTGCGCCACGCGCGGCAACGGTGTCTCCGGCCTCGACTCCTGCGCCACTCAAGGTCCCGACGTCTCCTACGGCTGCGCCACGCGCGGCCTCAGCGTCTCCAGCCTCGACTTCTGCGCCACACGAGGCCCCGACGACCCCTACAGCTGCGCCACGCGCGGCCTCGGCATCTCCGGCCTCGACTCCCGCGCCGTGCGGGGACCCGACGACTACTCCGGCTCCCGCGTCCCCTGTTGCGCCACGCGCGGCCCCTGTTCCACGGTTCGCCGACCCTGCTCTTGTCTACCAGCGACGAGAGCGAGTTGGTGCCTCTACGGCTGCGCGTCCAGAGCCCTCAGTGTACCACCCACCGTTGCTACACCGGGACCCAGGACACGTTCACCCGATGGTGGCAAGACGTGCCGCTGGGGTTCTCCGGCCTCTTGAGAGGTTCTCCGGAGTGGTACTCTCTTCGACGACACCGACACCATCCACTTCCTCTTCGGTATCACCTATACCGACCTCTGTCCGTAGCGCCCTCGCTAACCCTCACTGGCGCCGCGCTATGGAGGAGGAGTATGCGGCCCTACTTGCCAACCGGACGTGGGACCTTGTTCCCCGTCCCTCCCGTGGCAACGTTGTCACAGGCAAGTGGATTTTCATGCATAAGAGGAAGGCGGATGGCTCCCTGGAGAGATATAAGGCTCGTTGGGTACTTTGGGGCTTCACTCAGCGCCCTGGAGTGGACTACGACGAGACCTTCAGTCCGGTGGTTAAGCCAGCGACAGTACGGACTGTTCTGTCCTTGGCTCTCTCGCGTTCTTGGCCTGTCCACCAGCTGGACGTCAAGAACGCATTCCTTCACGGGACGCTGACAGAGACGGTGTACTGCAGTCAGCCGACAGGGTTCGTTGATTCAGCCCGTCCAGACTTGGTCTGCCGGCTGAACAAGTCCCTATACGGGCTGAAGCAGGCGCCTCAGGCTTGGTACAGCCGATTCGCCTCCTTCCTGGCCTCGCTTGGCTTCGTTGAGGCCAAGTCGGACACCTCGCTCTTCGTTTACAGGCATGAGGGTGACACCGTCTACCTCCTCCTGTACGTGGACGATATTGTCCTCACGGCGTCCAGCCCGGCTCTTCTTCAGCGCACGATCTCCGCCCTGCAGCGCGAGTTTGCGATGAAGGACCTCGGCCAGCTCCACCACTTCCTGGGCATTGCGGTCGAGCACCGTCCGGACGCTCTGTTCCTCCACCAGCGCCAGTACTGCTTGGATATCCTTGAGCGAGCGGGCATGGCTGATTGCAAGCCGTGCTCCACTCCCGTGGACACCCAGGCGAAGCTGGCTTCGGCCGACGGCGCCTCGGTCGCCGACCCCACCTCTTACAGGAGTCTTGCAGGTGCCCTGCAGTATCTCACCTTCACCAGGTCGGACATCTCGTACGCGGTTCAGCAGGTGTGTCTCCACATGCATGATCCGCGGGAGACGCATCTCACGGCGATGAAGCGGATTCTTCGGTACCTGCGCGGCTCCCTCGACTACGGCCTTCTACTACGACGTGACTCGCCTTCTGAGTTGGTGGTCTACACCGACGCTGACTGGGCGGGGTGCCCTGATACCCGCCGCTCCACCTCTGGCTACGCCGTCTTCCTGGGGGAGAATCTTGTCTCCTGGTCCTCGAAGCGGCAGCCCATGGTTTCTCGCTCCAGTGCTGAGGCGGAGTACCGCGCCGTGGCTAACGGCGTAGCAGAGGCGTCTTGGCTCCAGCAGTTACTTCAGGAGCTCCACTCCCCTGTCGCTCGGAGCACGTTGGTCTACTGTAATAATGTCAGCGCCGTTTACCTCTCCACCAACCCCGTCCAGCACCAGCGCACGAAACATGTGGAGATTGATCTTCACTTTGTTCGTGAGCGGGTTGCACGCGGTGAGGTTCGAGTTCTCCACGTGCCGACGACATCACAGTTTGCCGACATCTTCACGAAGGGACTCCCGTCGACTTTGTTCTCTGAGTTTCGGTCCAATCTCAACATCTGTTGTGGCTAGATGTTGGGACTGCGGGGGGTGTTGGACTGTGTTGAGTTATGTGTTTGGGCCTAGCCTGTATACCGGCCCATCTATGTATCTATAAATATGTACCTAGACCTATAGATTAATCAAGCAATTATTCTAGTCTTCTATCAAAATAGATTGTGGATATTTCTGCTTGGAAATGGAAGCCTGGATTTGGTCGTACTATCAGAAGCTAGAGACCACGTACTAACTGGTACCAAGGCACAGCACCAAGTAGAGTCCGGATGGAATTTTCATATGTATTTTGTGGCCAATTAATTCAGATTTGCTATCTGATAGATTCGATCAAGGGCAAATGATTCTGCTTATCTGTTAATTGCATTTGCCTATGATCATAAAAAAAACCAGCTAGCATGGTTTGATGGTTATTAATGTGGTGTTCATATCCTGAAGCCAGCAAAAATTAAATGAAGTGATTTTCCCTCATCATTTCATCCTGATAATACAACAATGTTAAGAAAACAAAACTGTAGCATCAAGATATCACACCATGTTCGGTTCAAAAAAAAAAAAAGATATCACCATGTTACAGGGCATATGATTTTCATGAAAGGTTACTAACATATTAAAAAGTATTCACAAGTTTAACTCTCTATAGTTATCCCGTTTTCCCTGTATGATTAGTAATGTAAAGTCAAACTAATATATAATACTATAAAATTAACGGAAACTATCTTACTCCCTCCATCTCAAAATACTTGTCACTCTCTAGTTCATTTTTGAACTAGAGAGTGACAAGTATTTTGGGATGGAGGGAGTATGTTTCAAACTACGAAGGTCCCAACAGAACAGGCAGCAAGAAATATCAGGTACCTTGATAGTTACATCCTCTGCTCCATCAGCAACAATGATTCGAACAGGAGGTGCATGCTTATCAGAGTTTATGTATCGTTCCTGTACCGCACGGAGGGAATTCTTCACCAATTCAAACATCATGAGATGTAGATGCGGTGTAACATATCTGCAATCAAGAGTTCAAGTAAAGCTCAACAAATCATCAAGAGTCTCCACACAGTGCGCTTGTTTTCATTGACCAAATGACTGGTACAAATTTAAATAGATCGTGCACCAGACTCACCACAAAGGTTAAAGTAGAACTAAATTCATTCTAATATACACAGTGACAATACAAAGAACAGAAATTTATAGTTCATGGCTTCATGCATAAATGAATCGAGCATGATGATCACCGGAAATGACAAGAAGCACAAAAGACAAATATGACAAGATATGCATGTGAAATCTGAACTAAAGATTGATGATATAATAAAGCAAAGACAAAACAAGCAATCATAATAGAGACTCACGGAAATGTAAAATCTGGATCCCCATATATGTCAACATCAGGAGCTGATCCATACTCTCGCATGCAAATAGCACGTGCATCTTCACTAGCAATTCGAGCAACTGACATGGGGGACAGCTTCGTGTTTATAAGTCCTATAACACCAGGCTCTGGGTCAGTATCATGCAAAGCAACATGCTGCCCTGCATAAACCAAATGGAAACATGGTTAGACACATGAGGACAAAGGAAGCAGCATGGTGCTTTTTATCAACTCAAATAGTTATCATATGGGAATCATTGTTCTTTGACACGTAGGAGTATAATTATTGTAAGTGCTAACCACAAGATTCAGAGAAATATTGTTCTCATTAATTACTTCCTCAGTATTTTTTTGTTGTCATCCAGACAACAAGATTAGTTAAAAATTAGTTCAAATAAGCTGTCAGGACGTCAAGCATTCCGATCAGAGGTAGTACTAGCTACTGCATTCTGAGGAAACTATGATGTGTCTGTTTTCACCTAAACTACTATTTCAAAATTAAATAAAGGCTGGAAACGAGCAGCTGACAGAGAGGTGACAGATTCAGATATTCTCCTTTGTGCAATGAAGAATCAATACAGTGAACTTGCATATCAAATGGTTTAGGTTTGTGCCATAGCAGGTTGCTTTTCTATCAACACAAATTTAATGAGAAACGTACCAAGATTGACCAATGCATTTCCCTTGGGACTTGGACCTAGGACAGGGGCATGTGGACTGTGGCTGTGTGCTAAGTTCACTGACCTATTAGCATGCGGATACCAATCCTCGACATGTAGAAGCGATCAAGGAACTGATGAATCTCATGAATTCCTGGGGGAAAGGCCTTTGAACCACCCAGGTCCTTCTTCAGCTGCTGCACACCCAACGCAATGGTAGGCACCACATTGGTGTGCCGCACTCTGATCATCTTGATCATCTGGGTGAATGCAAGCTCGTCTTCCCGGTTCCTGACCTCAGGGAAGTTCCGGATGTCACGGAAGGAGTCCACGTACCAATCCCTCACCTGTGCAGTAGGAATAAACAAAAAGTTAACACTGTGCATGGATACTTTAATCAGCAAGAATCAGCTGGTTTGATCCATAGGAATTATCTTCAGAATATTTGCAACTTGACAGCTGTGGTGCTTACTATTTCTCAATCGATAAGTTCAAGAAAGCCATACAATTGCAAACGGGTCCACAGCAATGTTTAAGCAAGTTGACAGGCAGAATATTATTCTAGTACACAACAAGACTACACCTCCAAGAAATGGAAGTGACAACAAAATGATGCTACCAATCACAATTTCAAGAGAACCAGGCAAGAATTGGAGAAACAATTTGATGATTTAATTGTCAAATTGAACTGTGATATTAAATGGAAACTGAATGAATCAATATAATCCATACAAAACAACAGGCTCAAATAGAGGTTAAAAAACAGATAATTTAGAATATTGAATGTGTTTTGTCATCCAGGAAATAGGAACATGCCCACAATAATAGGGAAACAAATTTTCTGCGGCATTGCCGTCTGATGGAAATCGCATGATTCTGAGAGCGGACATGGAACTGCCAGCAGCGGAGGTAACCAACCGAACGTGGACGGACGGAGAGAAGGATATCAGCCAGATTTGCATCGCACAGATGCGGGGCGGGGTCACCCGTGCGACCCGTGCGGTGCTGCCGCAGAAAAGAAAATTTGGTTCCCAATAATAGTGGATATCTCTCCTGCATCGGAGCCTTGTTCCTCCTCCCAAGATCCCATCGCATACGACAAATAATGGAACGGCACATTATTATTATAATATTAAAGAAATGGAAGAACAGAGCACTGAATCCTAAGATAATTATTTTAAAAAGGTAAACATGGTATGGAGTCTGCTCATGTAAGGGGAAAAAAAAGAGGAAAGCAAAACGCCGGCGAAAATTCCCAGGAAAAATCACAGCGGGAGTGAAGGAAACGCACGAACAACCGCTCGAAACTAGCCGGGCACCACCAGAGTCCAGAGTCCAGGGACGAGGACGAGAAGGAGGAATAGAGGCGGTGGGGACCTTGAGGATGGCGGGCTTGTTGGAGAGGCCGAAGGGGAGCGACTCGAGGTCAAGCGCCCGGCGCGCGATGCGGATGGGGAGCTCCTTGTGCAGGAACTGCGCGGCGAGGAGGAGGGTCCGCTCCGTGGGCCGCGCCCCGAACTCCGTCATGTAGCGCAGGCTGACCCCGGTCTGGCGCATCGCGCCCCACCGTGCCACCTCCTCCGCCACCGCCCGCGCCACCGGCTCCGACGCCATCTTCTTTCCCTTCGAGCTCCGCGGCGGTGGTGAGTGGTGGGGAAAATGGCGGTGCGTCCCTACGTCTACCGCGGCGTGACGGTGAGCACGCCGGCGCGGCGCATCAATGCCGTATAAATACTACAACTGGCGAGGGGGAGAGAAGGGAGAGGGAAGGAGGAGGCGTGACGGGAAAGGAGAGCCAAAATGGGAGGCGCCTCGCGCGTGTGCAGCAGCCGTGCAGGGCGACGCCGAAGGAGGAAGCCAGATGAGGTGGGGCCGAATTGTCAGAGAGACGAAGCATGGGCCGGAACTGTCAGCGCCTCTGGATCGTGACGCGCGCGGCCGGCGGTGTGTGCGGAACAGGTGGGCCCGCGACGCTGATTCCTCGCAGTCCGCGATGGGACGCTTGGGGAGAGCACGAGGGGGGCGATACGAATGAACGGGTCCAGTCGATGATGACACGTGGGGCCCTGGTAGGAACCTGCGAGTTACACATGCTGAATTAGAAAAGTTGTACAGCGTGTGTTGGTGTAAAGATTGCTGGATAGTGTAAATTTAGAGTAAATATTGTAAAGTTAGAATGAGAATAGTATATAGAGTAGTGTATAGAGTGACCATGGATAGGTTAATCTGCTCGGTGACGCGGATAAGTTGTGTCACGCTTTCTCCAAAACGGCCGATGGTTTCAGGCTGGCGCCGCTTGTTTCCGGCTAATCTGATCCAACCCACGGCTGCTTACACGTGACGTCACATCGGAGGGAGGGAGAGCGCGACCTTTGCCGGGCAGGTAACTGTCATTGGATCATAACTTCGCGATCCAGGTAGCTCTGCTGCGCTCATCCTGGTGACGTCCGTCAACTTCAATGTCCCTGCGGCTTGCAGTTGCAAGTTTGCAAGCAACTCTATCGTTAATGTAATGTAATGCAGGAGACACTATGGTACGAGGGAAGGAATTTTTTATTATTAGCTGAATGTACTATTAAATTAATAAAAATAGCTGACGATTTTTTTTTTGCAGAACTAGCAGTAGAGGTGCAAGCGGCACCGGGTTGGCCGCAAAACCATTGGGCTGACCGGTACCCATAATCTGCTTGAATCCCGTCGAAGGACCCGCTTCATTAAAACGGGTTGTTGTGACACTCCCGCATGATTTTGCGGCGCTGCAAGCCGCAAGACCTTCCAACTCTAAATAGGATGTTGCAGCCAATACGTACGCTTGTGTAGATGTCGACGCCGAACGCCTTGGACGCGCGGCTCTAGAGGAGGAGTGCGACGGCAGCACGATCACTGGACTGGAGCCATGCGCTGCGCAGTGGGTCTGCAGGGTGAGGAACTCCTTGGAGTAGAGGAAACAATGGACCATCTTGTCGCAGATCGGGTCGCGGTCGTGCACCGGCCAGGAAGTCAGCGCATCCTGCGGCAGCACGCCAGGGACGAAGAGCTTGGCGACCATGTGTGTGGCGATGACGGCCTCTAGCGACAGTCGTGACAAAGCGAGGACGGCGTAGAACTTGCGGAAGATCGGCTCAGCCTGTCGCATCAACCTGCGCCTCCGCGCGCAGCTTGTCCCAGGCCTCATCGCTGGTGGAGCAGCCTCCACTCCGGCTCGCGGATTGCTGCAGAACACATGTATGGTGGTGCAAGTAACTGGTCGTAGTAGTGTACCGCGTACCATGGTTATTGATTATTTTTCACGACAGAGCAGTTGTCGGTGTTTGGATCCGGCAGATCTCCTGATACTACTGTCGGTACATCACAGAGTTGTAGTTCGGTAATGGGCGTACAGAGATTCAAGAAAGTGAATGACAAGTGGACACAGAGATTTACGTGGTTCGGGCCGCCTGAGCATAATACCCTACTCCACGGGGTGTGTTAGTGTTGTATTGAGCGTGTGAGTCTAGAAGAAGCTCCATAAGAAGAAGCTCGCCTAGATTAGGGAGTCTAGAAAATCGTCCCTTGTGTATCGTCGACCAGTCCTTTTATAGTACAAGGACTAGTCGTTACACCGTTAGCCTGGCCCGACTTGTGGTCCCAGCGGTTACTAATGTTTGATACCATTAATAGCGTGGTAACGGGTCTTGACAGCGCTGTTACTGGTACTAAGAGCCTTCCGATCGTGAGTCATTAATATGATATTAATGATACTTAATCAGGTCTTGAAGTCCTTGATTATTCCTTGAAGGTCCGAGTCGTTGGGGGTCCACCAGCCTAATTGTTGGTTGAAGGTCCGGCGGTTCGAACACGTGGCAGCTCCGGAGCTTACCGTCGTGGACGGGGAGGTCCGGTGCTGTTGGACACGTGTCGGTACCGGAGTTTTCCTCTGTCTGAGGTTAGATTCGGGGGTGCCATACTGGTATTCCGTCCGGAGCTCTCCCGTGTGTGGGCGGTAGCTCCGGTCTTATGATACACGTGGCGGCCCTGGGACTAACCATGTCGGGGAAGCAGGTACGGTTACGCCTGACATGTGGGGCCTTCGGAGGTCTTCAAATCTGGTAGATGGAGTTTCCTTGTGATATTTGCAATCCCAAGGGGTATCCGGTACGCAGGGTACCGACAGTGGCCCCCCCTGAGCCCACCTCTGGGAGAGACCTTCTGGATGAAGTCATTCTGCCGGAGGTGGGTCCATTCTCAGGTTTTTGAGCCGTGTCTTCAAGGGTCTTCGGATGTGCCGTTGGCGGTAGTTTGCTGTTAAACCACCGCCGCGTGGCATATCCTGGATGCGGCAGTAGTTTGCTGTTAAACCACCGCCGCGTGGCATATCCTGGATGCGGCAGGTGAGATCTTAACGTGCGGATCTCACGCAATTAAAGGTCGCCGGTTCTCGATACAAAAATCGTATCGGTTCCGCTCGCCCTGTTAGGCCGTTGCCTTCGGGTTTCCCGCCTTTCATGATGACAACCGTTCGTTTGGGGCAAGGACCTCGACTTGATCATTGGGGTGGCCCCGGACCCCTTTATCATTGGCAGGGTGAAGTTTTTGAATGGTATCGTTGACTCCTCTGCGGTATCCATCCAAGCGTTGCGGGGGCTTACTTAAGAAGGAAAGCACGCACCGTTTGGGGTTCTTTACGCCTTTCATTCAAACTTGCGCTCAAATCCTCAAACTTTCGCTTGCTTTTCCTCTCTTGCCTCGCTGTTCCGCGATAGATTTGGGTCTTCATCAGAGTCGACTGAAGACTGACGGTGATTTGAAGAAGGTCTGGGCCCTCATGGGGTGGTCTCCTAACTTCTTCAACCACCTGGTCCGCGTCGGCAAGCTTCCTTTCGTGAAGGAGCACGCCGACGACATGGTGTACTTCTCCGCGTACGCCATGGTGGGACTGATCCTGCCTTTCTCCTCTTTCTTCTTGATGCTGCTAGACTTCTATAGTCTGCAGCTGTACCACCTTGGCCCCCACTCCATTCTTTTAGTGTCGATCTTTGTCCACTTCTACGAGATGTGGGTGGGCATCCCCCCCTGCATTGAGCTCTTCCGCACCTTCTTCACTGTCCAGACCACCAGCAAGAGTGACGAGTACCTTGGCTTCTATTATTTTGTGAAGCGCAAGAAGTGCCCATACAAGTACTTGCGGTCATTCCCTTCTGGGAAGTGGGACGACTAGAAGAAGGATTGGATCGTCATCAGGGTGGAGGAGCATGATAAGCTGGAGTTGTCGAAAGGCCTCCCCAACATTGACACTGCAGTTTGGAGTGAAGCCCTGGTGTTATCGGACGCCTTCAACTCTGCTCTGACCAGGATCCGCCTGTGCGTGGAAGGAGCGGTGACTCCTCAGGTGGTGTTTTGCAACTTCCTGACCAACAGGTGGGCTCCGCTGAAGAAGAGGGAGAAGCTTGCTTGGGATCTCAACAGTGTGCTGGACGACGACCGGATTGAGATCGGTTTGAAGTCCAACATGGAGGGTGCAACTTTGGAGTTTCACCTCAAGAAGTTTCAACACCGCATCGACGTTGAAGGTGAAGACTTGACTCCGCCAGCAGCTTTTCTCCATCTGAACATGGAGGCGGAGTTCAGCAGGGAGCTCTGGCAGACGATGCCGATGCTTGACGACCTTGGTGTCGTTGAGAGGCGTTCGATCACCGGGTTGGTGATCTCGGGAGCTTCCGAGGGTGGTCCCCCTTCCGTCCCGAAACAAAGAGTTGAAGTCATGGGCAAGGGCAAAGAGTTGGCCGAGCCCTCGAGCCGCAAGAGGAAGCTGAAGCATGCCGACGGGAGGTCTATCAGGCCTGCTCCTTCCGTAGTGACTTCTTCTCCCCGGAGGGGGAGGTCTTCAACGGCGGCATCTACTCCAGCAGCGGCATCTTCCTGGGGTGCTAGCTCTGGCCATGTGACTCCAGTACTAGGGCCAGCTGAGGGTTCTGGGTCTGGAGGTCCTTCCCGGTCGAGGGGGGCCTCGACCAAGGCAATGCCGATAGCAGCAACAAGCTCCAGGGGACCTTACGGGACTACCATGCCAGTGGTAGCTAGGACCACTCCGGAGCGTCCGGAAAAGAGGTTCCGTGCTAACTGGTGCGGAAGCCTTCCGAGGTAATTTTTTATTTTTTTACCTTAGTCAGTTGTTTTATTGTTATAACTGTATTTTGAGTTTCTTCGTCCTTCATCCACAGTGTGCCTAAGAAAAGGGCTGAAGCTCTGTTTCCTGCAGCAGTAGTTGAGTCTGTGCAGGCCGAAGCTCCGGCTCTAATTCCAGCACCACCCCAAGAGGTGGCTGAGGCTGCGGCAGCTCCGGCGCTGGCTGTCGTGGTCTTGGACCTCGACTCATCCCCAAAAGCTCTCGTGGTATCGCCGGACCACGGAAATGAAGATATACCAACGGCAACAGCCCCGGAGGTTGAAGCTCCGAGCTCGGATGCTGAGATGTTGGACGCTCCGGCCACAGAGCCGGATGTAGCTGCGATTTCAGCCCTAGAGCCGGATGTTGTTGAAGCCCCGACAGTCAAGCCGGTGGTTGATGAGGTCCCGGCAGTAGATCTGGGTGTTGAAGAAGCTCTGGTGCTTGAGCCGGTTGTTGAGGAAGCTCCAGCAGTACAGTCAGTTGCTACAGGAGTTCCGCCTGTAGAGCCGATCGTCGAAGAGGTTCTGGCATCCGAGCCAGTTGCTGCGGAGGTGTCGGCGCCTGAGCCCATGTTGGTCAAAGCGCCAGCACCTGAGCCAGCGGTGGAGGAGGCGCCTGCGTTGGAGCCAGAAGTAGCTTCTGCTCTGACCGAACCTTCAACACCTGCTCCGGAAGTGGTGATCTCGGAGGTGCCCACTGCTGAGCCAGGGTGCCAAGATGAAGCTGCTGGCCCCCCGCCTGAGGGGCCAGTTGTTGATGACCTGGCAGCGGGACCTTCGGAGCCAATTCCGGAGGTTGGAACTTCTGCTGCAGGACCTTCCTCAGCGGCGGCCGAGGCTATCCCGGAGGACGGCCCTAGTGATGTGGAAGCTCAGGGGACCGCTCTTGTAGAGTGGGACCCAATTTTTGTCACTGAAGACCCGCTGGAGCCAGCGGAGAGGACCCTGGCAGGTCCGTACCCGTTCCCCCTATTGTTGTCTATTGACAACGCCTGCTCCAGTCTTCGACAGGTCCAGCTAGTGTTCTACCACGACAGCAAGACCCTCGAGGAGGAGCGCCAAACCCTTAGGAGGTGGCACAACCGACTCCGATTCGAGACCAAGCTGGCGCAGTTGAGGCTGGCTGACGACAAGGAGTGGGTGCAAAGGGAGAAGGTCCGCCTGGAGTACTAGGGTAAGCTGTTGGATGAGAGGGAAAGCATGACGTGATCCCTCGACAACCAGTCCCGGGCCATCTATGAACAGGCCAAAGCTACTAATAGCGCAGCAGACGATCGCCAAGAGAGGCTCGACGCCATTCATGCTAGTCTCGTCAAGCGCCGGGTGGCTCTTGAGGAGCGGGAGAAAAAGCTCAATGATGAAGAGCAAAAACTCCTGGAGTTGCGGGACAACCTCGTGAAGAGGGAGGAAGAGCTTGTCCAAAAGACAGCTCTAGCTGACAAGAGCCTCGAAGAGCGCACCAAGAAATTGGAAGAGCGTTGCGAGGAAGAGGAGAAGAAGGCCTGGGAGCGAGGGTAAAATCTCTACAAGCAGGAGAATGCTGTCGCCGCCAGGGAGAAGAAAGTGCGGGGTCGAGAGAAGGATCTGGTCAACCGTCGGAACGAGATCCACCTCCGGGAGGAAGAGCTCAGTAAACTCGAAAGGCAGGTTGCTGAAAAGATTCATCAGAATGCCAAAGAGGTGAAGCATCTTGCTCGGGAGAACTCGGAGCTTGCGGCAGCCAAAAGATCCTTGGAGGAGATGCGAAGCACAAGGACTGCAGAGTCCCAACAAATTTGGTACTTCCTGGGCAAAGCCAACGATGCGCTGATGCCAATGGGCTTTATTCCTGTGCGTCCAGATGATCCGGGGCCAGAGTTGGACCAGGCGTTGGAGGCGCTGAGTTCAGCAGGTAACAAGCTCACCAAAATGGGCGATGTCATCGCGGACCAGCTGGAAACTGAGGGACAGTCCCTGGCGAAGAACGTCACAAAGTTCGTGCTGACGTGCTACACCAGCCGAGACCCTCAATTCCCTCTGGACCCGGTGCTTGAAGGCCCCATCGAAGGAGAGGGTGAAGCCGCCCGAGCCAGCGTGTCAGAGGTTGCCCAGAAGGTCGCCCAGTTCTTCCACAGGGTCTAGGACCATCTCTTTGTAGCTCCCGCTTGTATTCTCTCTTCTTCTTCTACAATTTTGTAATCTCTTGTCTCCAGATGAATGAAATCCAAATTTTTTGTGAATTTCATTTTTTGTCTTCAACACCTTTGTCACACTTGGCCCCCAGGTAGATGTACACAATTTGATTGTAAACATGTACCAAGAGGATGTAACAGTTGTTGAAGACTTGCGTGCTTCTAACTTGTAGAATGTAGGTCCGAAGTCTTCGATAGTGTAGGCCCCCTGAGGTTGTCGAAGCTTAGTGGCTCCGGTATTGACCATTGTCGGAGCTTAGTAGCTCCGGCAGTAGTCTCCATCAATGCGTAGAGCATCGACGGTTAGCCCTCTGGGTTGTCGGAGCTTGGTAGCTCCGGCAGTGACATCTGTCAACACATGGTGTGTCAACAGCAGACTCCACTGTAGAGTCTTCCCATCATCTTTTCTTCACGTTGACGGCTGGCCCCCTAGCTTTACCGGAGCTGAGTAGCTTCGGTGACGCTCGCTATCAATGTTTTAACATCGACCACAAGCCACCTAGGGGATGTCGGAGCTTTGGTAGCTCCGGTCATTCACCATCATTGTGTGGTCTTTATTTTTCCTGCACACTGAAGTCAAGAAAAATAGTAAATTTGTTTCCTGTCTATAACTTCATTGTGACTTACTATTCCCGAGAAAGTTTTAGGCCGAACACAATTCTAAATACAATCAAGGGTGCCGTCTTGTTTCCTTCAGGTCCAATTGTTTTTGGACTCGCCTTACTTCGGCCTGCCGGGGTGTAGGTAGAGTGGCGTACTTAGGGTGCATGACCAGGCTAAGTCGATAGCACACTCCAGCCCTAGATTGTTTGGCAGCATTCAAACGAGTAGACCATCAATAGTGTTTGGACCCGAAAGAATAGACAATGCAACTCGAATTGTACATGAACTGGTCGAGCTAAAGTTTCTTAAGAACTACACAATTTTGTTATAGACAATAAAGAGAAAAATAAAAAATATTGAGCCTATACAAAGTAAATGCACGTGGAGTCTATTTTCACACAATGATGTCTTTCATTATAGGTCCGGGGTACAGGGGAAACAAGTACACTCTTAGGGTACGGAACCAGACTAAGTGTATTTCATTTCTCGTTTGACCCAAGGTAGCTAGCTACACTTTTAGTTCTGAGACTGTGACAAGTGTTGCATGGATGTTGCAGACCTAACGTGGTAGGTTCGGCTGCCCTCCCGGAGGAGCTACCCGACTCTGAACAATGACTCTATAACATACATCACATGTAATTACAGACTCACCTCCGTGATATTAAGCGTAGAACTTACGGATGTGCTCAATGTTCCAAGGATTTGGGAGAGGTGTCCCATCCTCGGTTGCCAAGCGAACGCATTCGGGACGGGATACTTTGATCACTCGGAAGGGTCCTTCCCAGCTAGGGGAGAGTTTGTTTAACCCTTCTCCGGATTGTATTCTTCGTAGCACCAGATCGCCTTCCTCGAGTTGTCGGTTGTGTACATGCCGTTGGTGATAGCGCCGAAGAGCTTGGCGGTATCGGGCATTCCGAACACCTGCTCGGCACCTTCCCTCCTCAAGGAGGTCAAGGTCTTCATGCCGGAGCTGGTCATGCATGGCTTCATCGAAGGTCCGAACCCGGAGTGACCCCAAGGTGATTTCCGGAGGAAGGACTGCTTCAGCTCCGTACACCAGGAAGAAGGGTGTCTCTCCAGTTGACTGGTTTGGAGTTGTCCTATTGGCCCATAGAGTGGGCGGAAGCTCTTCGATCCAGATGGCTCCATGTTTTTT
This sequence comes from Tuctoria greenei, assembly GCA_036927565.1. Classification (NCBI taxonomy): domain Eukaryota; kingdom Viridiplantae; phylum Streptophyta; class Magnoliopsida; order Poales; family Poaceae; genus Tuctoria; species Tuctoria greenei. The sequence goes on along the minus strand of JAYESD010000065.1, from coordinate 174,580 downwards.
CAGGCGCTCGTATGTGCGCGTCTTGAGTCCTTTCAGGATTTCAGCATTTGCTCTCTCGGCTTGGTCATTGCTTGTCGGGTGAGCTATTGAGGCGTAGCTGACTTGAATGCCGAGGTCTTCGCAATATCCTTGAAATGCAGAGCTTGTGAACTGGGTCCCATTATCAGTTATGATTTTGTTTGGGACCATAAATCTGCATACGATGGAACTGCAAGAAGTTGATAGCTGATTGCTTATTTATTGTCACAACTGGAGTTGCTTCCGGCCACTTGGTGAACTTGTCGATGGCAACGTACAGGAACTTGTAACCTCTGATGGCTCTTGGGAAAGGTCCCAAGATATCCATCCCCCACACATCAAAAGGCCATGTAGGAGGTAGCATTGGTAGAGGCTGAGTCAGTGTGTGAATTTGCTTTGCATGAAACTGGCATGCTTCACATTTCTTCACCAGCTCAGTTGCATCCTGGAGCGCTGTAGGCCAGTAAAATCCATGCCGGAAGGTTTTACCAACCAACGTGCGGGAAGACGCGTGGTTCCCACACTCGCCTCCATGGATTTCTGCGAGGAGCTCGCAACCTTATTCCCTTGTGATGCACCGCATTAGGACGCTATTGGCACCGCGCCGGTAGAGATCCCCTTCTACTAGCGTGTATCTTTTAGCCGATCTGACTATCCGGTCAGCAGATACATCATTGTCCGGAAGGATATTGTCTTTCAAGTAGCTCCGGATCTCCTAGATCCATGCATCAGATCTAGCTTGAGCATTTGAGTCTTGCGTGTTGGGTTGCTCGGAGCTTCCAGCAGCACTTATGATCCTTGATTGCTGCCATGGTAACAGGGCCATCGGGACCGCCAGCGTCGGGATGCTGGTCTCGCCCCCTTCGCTCAGTTCGGCAGGCTGAGCTGTGAGTTTTAACAACCTCCGGACGAAGGTTCCGTCAGGAGCCAGAGCTCCAGTTGACGCTTTCGTCGAGAGTTCGTCAGCTTCAGCGTTGTGGACACACTGGACATGGTGGAAGTCCAGGACTTCGAAGTCCTTATAAAGCCTCTGGACTTCAAGGAGATAAGCAGCTAGTTGGGGATTGTTGCAGAAGCATTCACCCTTCACCTGTTTAATGATGAGCTGCAAATCTCCCTTGACCAACAGCTGCTTGACACCATATGATAATGCCACCTTTAGTCCGTAAATGAGTGCTTCATACTCCGCCATGTTGTTGGTCGCCTTGAAGTCAAGGTGGACCATGTATTTTACCTTCTCCCCAGTTGGTGCGAGGAGAAGGACTCCAGCTCCGGCCCCCCTGCTTTTGCATGGAGCCGTCGAAGTAGAGAGTCCAGTGAGGTTCGGTGAAGACCGGAGCCTTGAGTTCCAGCTTCTGCTCACTAGGGCCCCCTGTAACACCCTCATTTTCATGCATCATGCCCTACATACACTCATATACATGTTTAACATTAACCCACAACAAGAGGAACAAGTTTAAAATTGATTTGGAGCATTTAAAATTGATTTGGAGCAAAACCGCACTTAAAATGCAGGAAAGTGCGGACTAGTCCGATTTTGCTGAGGACTAGTCTGATTTCTCTCTGACTAAAAACGGACTTGTCTATTTTTGCTGCGGACTAGTCCGATTTTTGGCACTGGAAACTTTCATACTTGTCCGATTTTGTGCGGACTAGTCAGATATTCCAAGAATCCTTGAAAAATTGCTAAGTCCTTGGACTTTTCTGGACTAGTCTGGTGTTCCAGCGGACTTGTCCGATTTCCCCTCTGTTTAAAGTCGGACTTGTTCGATGTTTGGCCAGACTTGTCCGATTTTCTCTCTGGACGACTTCGGACTAGTCCGGTCCTTTTCGGACTTGTCCGATATTTCGTGACTCCGAATTGATCTTTTGTTTTATGACTTGTTTCTTGGGTTTCACGTTAAGTGGGCCTAGGGACGTCGTGCCTAACTCTTTTAGAGCCCGTGTGGGACTCTAAACCGGCCTCTACTCCTCCCAAACTCGAAATCCATCTAACCCTAGCCTCCACCTCTATATAAACAACCCCACCCCTTGGCTTGACATCTATTTGCTACTTTTCCGCCCCACCCAAACCCTAGTTCGTGGAGAGCCACCATCAAGGAGGGAGGAGAAGATCCCAAGCAAGAAGAAGAAGAGGAGGAAATGAAAGAGGATCAAGATCTCCACCAAGTTTTGTCCTTCATCACCAATTCATCCCCAAGTTCATCACCAACCCTAGATCATCAAGATCCAAGTGTTACCTCCAAGTTTCTTGATTCATTGGAGTCCTAACACCTGGTATACCTTCTATTATCTTTTCCTTACGTGAATTCAACCCCTAATCTCCAAATTCACATCGATCTAGAAAACCCTAATCTGCTGATCTCGCAAAGTGCGGACTTGTCCGGTCCCTAGTGGACTAGTCCGATCTTCCTGGTTAAATTGCATCAATTAATTTTAAAATTTGATCTAATCGTATCCAAACCTGTATAAACTTGTTAAAAGCTATTAGAACTAGTTAGTGATCATTAAAGGCAATCTAGTAACAAGTTCTACCTTGCATTTGCATAAATCATGCATGTCATGTCATATTGAGTAATATATGTGCACTCTTTGATTGTGTTTCTTGTCTTGTATGTTTATTGTGTGGATTAGACGGATTTGCGCTAGAGAGTGCCGCAGAGGATCTATAGCACCAAGAGTTTGAAGGCTTTGACCCTAATCAACAGCAAGAGCAAGGCAAGTGTCCTTGAAGCATATTGATCCTGTTTTTTAAAATAAATGTTTTGTTTGTAAACTGCATGCTTGTGTCAATTTGATAGGAATCCTATGGTAGGAAGTTCACTAGATTTGTTAAACCACCCTTGTCACCAGGAATATATGGTAGAGAGTCGGGAATGGCTTTTTACCTTTTGCTTCGCTTAATCAACTGGGATGGGAAACCAACTATACCACTCAATTTAATTATGCATAGATGAGATTATGATTAACATAAATTGGTTAAATATGATATGGTAATGGGTGATCCAAGCAAGCCTGGTATGTGGATGGGTTGGATGTTATGGTGGTTTGCTTACTTTAGATCTAAGGACCGGTTCCTGCGAGAATAAGCCAGGATTACAGTGCCACCACGAGGCCAAGTATGGGTGCGACATAGCTGATTAATTAGGGCTTTGCCAGTGCTATTGGGACCATTAAGGATGCTCGGGGAAAGGGTAGTCGGATTGGGTTTGTTGATGATTGGTGGAACTACCCTGGGATCCGAATGGCTCAAGAGGGGGCCCTTGGTTGAAGATGTGCTCAGTTGGAGGCATCGCCACCGGTAAAACCTCAGTGGGGGTCTAAATAGGCTAGTAATCCCTTTGTAAAGGCTATTTTGTGATCTCTTGGCCACACATCGATGGAAGTGTGAGACGACATAATAGAGATTCTTAGTCACTGAAAGGTGATGAAATCACAAACACGTGGGTAAAGTGGTACAAACTCTGCAGAGTTAAATAAAACTATCATGATAGCCGTGCTCCCGGTTATGAGCACCTGGACAACTTCCATGATTAGAGGGTACTTGGTATTGAGATGGTATTTGGGATGGTCATGGTGATATTATGGTTATGGATTAGATTCTGGTATTGAATACGGTTATTGGCAAATGGTGAAATCTGGAATTATGGATGAGGATGGTGAATTGTGGACTGGTATTATGATATTACTTATGATTATGATGGGTTTACTTCACATACATACAATAATATTGCTTTTCAAATGTTTTAATATACTTTTCAGCACTTTGCCATTATTATTGTCGTCATTTGAATCAGCCACATGTCATACTTTCCACACTTGTTGAGTACGACATGTACTCACTCTTGCAATCCCCCCCAACAGTTGTAGGTCAGGATTGGGAGTTTAATGGTGAGAATGCAGAGTTCTAGGCCGTGTCTACCGTCAGCTTTGCCTGTGGTGTTGATTGGAGCTGCGCTATACCCTATTGCCTATGCTGCCTAGCTGTTTAGTTGCTTAATTAGTTTATTTCCGCTGCATTAGTTGAACTTGTCATTAATATTCATTAGAGGTTGTATTTGAGGATAATCTGGTTTGTGTAATAAAATTTGGTTAATTAATCATGTTCTATGGTAATTTTCTGTATACTCTTTTGTGATTGCACTCGTGTATGTGTGATGAACATCCTGGGCACACATATGCGTTAGCTTGGTTCATTTTCGGAACCGGGCGTCACAGATTGGTATCAGAGCGAGGTTGACCGTAGGATGCAGCCTAGATAGAATGGACACTTTAGAGCACATAGGGGCACTCAGGAATCGATGTGTTTTGGTTGGTGTGTTGTTTGCTATATATTGTTCGCTTGTGTGCTTAATAGAGGATTTTGGGATGCATTAGCATTGCCATGTCCACCTAGGCTAGTATAGCTAGTTGGTTAGCTTCATATCCCTTGATGCATATAGTTGGGGACGTTTTCTAATTCTTACCTATTACTTTTCTTCAGATGGTGAGGACTCGCAACCAGAGGGATGACAATGATGAGGAGGAGAACAATGGAGTACCTCAGAACAACAATGGGCAAGGACCTGCTCATGGAGCTATCAACATTGAGCAGCTTTTGGCTATGCAAAACCAGCTCATGCAGACCATGATACAAACTATGGGACAGCTGCAGGCTGGCAACATCAACAATCAGCCCCACATGCCTCCACCGCCACCCCCGCCCCCTCATAACCGATTGGGAGAGTTTATGAGGACTAGGCCGCCAACCTTTGCTCAAGCTGCTGACCCTATGGATGCGGATGATTGGCTCAAGTCTGTAGAGAAGAAGCTAGCTATTGTCCAATGCAGTGACCGGGAGAAGGTCTTGTTTGCTTCTCATCAACTAGTTGGAGAAGTTGCGGATTGGTGGGATGCTTGTTGCAATGCTCATGAGAATCAAGAGAGGATTACTTGGGCTGAATTCAAGGAGAATTTTCATTCTCATTATGTGCCGAAAGGAGTTATGATCTTGAAGAGGCAAGAATTTGAGAATTTAAGGCAAGGAAGATCAAGCGTGAGTGAATATCTCAACAAGTTCACTCAACTCTCAAGATATGCGCCTGAGGATGTTAGTCGGGACAGCCGGAAGCAATATTTGTTCATGAGAGGCCTCAATAATGACATCCAAGTGCAACTACTCAATTGTGACTACGCAAATTTTCAGAAGCTTGTGGACAAAGCAATTGTGGTTGAGAACAAGATTCGTGAGATGGAGCAAGACAATAAGAGAAAGGCGCCATATCAAGGACAGCAACAAGAAAGTAATGTGCGCCCTCGCATTGCGCCACCCAATGCGCCTTATTATAGCTCCTCTATTCCTGCTCAACGCCCTGGTTATGCACTATGCCCAACTCAGTTTGTGCAGCAGCGCCCTGTTATGCAAGCACCTAGGCCTCCAATGCCTTATTCGCCTCGTGCTAGTTTTCCTGCTGCAAGTGTTCAAAACCAAGCTCGTCCCAATAATTCTGGTGGAGTTAAGAAGTGTTATACTTGTAGAGAAGTTGGACACTTTGCGCATCAATGTTCTAAGTCAGGCCTTGGTCAAGGAAGCAATGCGTCGAGGCAAAACCCAAGACCTAATGGAGGAGCACCACAAGGGAACCGTGGACAGCAGAATTTTGCTCGTGGCAACGTGAACCATGTCTCTACGGAGGATGCTCAACAAGCGGATGACGTGGTCATTGGTATGTTTCTCGCCAACTCCAACCCCGCGACTATGTTATTTGATTCTGGAGCATCGCATTCATTCATTGCATCGAAGTATGTTGCCAAGTATAGTTTGCCTATCTCTCATATGAAGTTTACTCTATTGGTTAAGTCTCCTGGAGGAGAGATGAGGACAAATATAGTATGTCCAAAAGTAAGCCTTAGAATAAGGGGGGTAGACTTCTCCGCCAACCTCATTGTTTTGGATTCTCAAGGATTGTACATTATACTTGATATGGACTTGTTGAGGAAGCACAATGGAGTTATTGAGTGTGCCACGAAGACGGTGAAGTTGACCAATGAGGAAGGGATCACCATAGAATCTGAAGCATCTCAAACCGCACCGAAGCAATTGGAGTTGAATCATATGGACGGTGCCGCAATTGAGGAGATTCTGGTGGTGTGTGAATTTTTGGATGTTTTTCCGGATGAGTTGCCAGGTATGCCACCTGATCAAGACATTGAGTTTGTTATTGATTTAATACCTGGAACTGCACCTATAGCTAAGAGGCCGTATAGGATGCCTCCTTTGGAATTAGCAGAGCTCAAGAAGCAAATTCAAGAACAACTAGAGAGAGGTTTTATTTGCCCTAGCTCTTCGCCTTGGGGAGCGCCCGTTCTATTTGTGGACAAGAAGGATGGATCCCAAAGGATGTGTGTGGATTACCGGGCTCTCAACGAGGTAACAATCAAGAACAAGTACACCTTGCCGCACATAGAAGACTTGTTTGATCAGATGAAGGGTGCTTGTGTCTTCTCTAAGATTGACTTGAGGTCGGGATACATTCAAATGAAGATTAGACCATCAAACATACCCAATTCAGCTTTTAGGACGCGATATGGATCTTATGAGTACACCGTGATGTCTTTTGGACTGACAAATGCGCCTGCCTACTTTATGTACCTCATGAATAAGGTCTTCATGGAGTACTTGGATAGATTCGTTTTGGTGTTTATTGATGACATTATGATCTACTCGAAGGATGAGAAAGAACGTGAGGAACACTTGAGGCTTATGTTGTAGAAATTGAGGGAGCATCGATTGTATGCCAAGTTCAACAAGTGTCAGTTTTGGTTGAGAGAGATGTCGTTTTTGGGTCATATAATTTCAGGAGGAGGAGTATCGGTTGACCCCGAAAAAGTGAGAGACGTGTTGAAGTGGGAGCCCTCGCAAAATGTAAAGGAGATCAGGAGTTTTCTTGGAATGGCTGGATATTACCGTAGATTCATCAAGGACTTTTCCAAGATAGCGAAGCCTATGACGGAGTTGCTAATGAAGAAAAAGGCTTTCCAATGGACTCAAGCTTGTCAAAATAGTTTTGAGGAGTTGAAGAAGAGGTTGACAACAGCCCCAGTTTTGGTACTCACAGATGTGAGCAAGAGCTTTGATACTTATTGCGACGCATCGAGACAAGGACTTGGATGTGTGCTCATGCAAGAAGGTCAAGTGGTCGCCTATGCATCAAGACAATTGAAGAAACATGAGTAGAATTACCCCACACACGATTTGGAACTCGCGACCGTGGTACACGCATTGAAGATTTGGAGGCACTATATTCTTGGACATAGGTGTGAAATTTATACGGATCATAAGAGTTTGAAGTATATCTTCACACAAACGGATCTGAACTTGAGGCAACGAAGATGGTTGGAGCTCATCAAAGATTATGATTTGGGATTCAACTATCATCCGGGAAAAGCCAATGTAGTGGCCAATGCTTTGAGTAGAAAGGGAGTAGGTCATCAACTCACAGTTCAAGAGTTACCATCCAAGTTATGCAAGGAGTTTGAACAGTTAAACCTCGGGTTTGTAAATGAGATGGAGATGATGGAGTTAAATCCGACCTTGGAGCAAGAAATTCGAGAAGCACAAACCACATATGAGGAGATCAAGGAAATCAAGGAATGGACCGAAGAAGGGAGAGAATTCAGATTTGACGAGGACGAACATGGTACCCTATGGCTTGGAAAAAGGATTGTCGTGCCTAAGGTGAAGCATATTCGGGAGACAATATTAAAGGAGGCACATGACTCGCCGTACTCGATTCACCCTGGTTGTACGAAGATGTACAAAGACTTGAAGACTTGCTATTGGTGGGATAGCATGAAAAAGGACATAGCTGAATATGTGGCATTGTGTGATGTGTGTCAACGAGTCAAGGCGGAACATCAGAGGCCAGCTGGATTATTACAACCATTGAAGATCCTGGAATGGAAGTGGGAAGAAATCGGTATGGACTTCATAGTTGGGTTACCACGTACTCAGTCCGGGTATGAATCAATTTGGGTAATTGTGGATCGCTTAACCAAGTCAGCTCATTTTGTCCCTATGAAGAACAAATATACAGCTGCACAATTGGCCGAAATATACATGGAGCATATTGTGTGTCGACATGGAGTCCCTAAGAAGATAGTCTCAGATAGAGGGTCTCAATTTACCTCCGGATTTTGGCAAAAATTGCATGAAGCTTTGGGAACGAGGTTGAATTTTAGTTCAGCATATCATCCTCAAACACATAGACAAACCGAGAGGACCAATCAAATTTTGGAGGACATGTTAAGAGCTTGTGCTTTAAAGCATGGGAAAAGTTGGGACAAAAGCTTACCATACGCGGAATTTTCATACAACAATAGTTACCAAGCAAGCTTGAAAATGTCACCATATGAAGCGCTTTATGGGAGGAAGTGTAGGACACCTTTATTTTGGAATGAGGCAGGAGAAACTCAAGTATTTGGTCCGGACGTGTTGCAAGAAGCCGAAAGGCAAGTCCGAATAATTCGTGAAAACTTGAGGGCTGCCCAATCAAGACAAAAGGGCTATGCGGACAATAGAAGAAGGAAACTAGCCTTTGAAGTGGGAGATTTTGTTTACCTCAAGGTGTCACCGATGAGGGGTCATAAGAGGTTTAACATAAGAGGAAAGCTAGCACCTCGCTATATTGGACCGTTCAAGATTTTGGACAAAAGAGGAGAAGTAGAATATAAGTTGGAGATGCCAACTCATCTTTCAGACGTACATGATGTCTTTCATGTTTCCCAGCTTAAGAAGTGCTTGAGAGTACCGCAAGAACAAGTGCCAATGGAAGGATTGGAATTAGCGGAAGATTTGACTTATGCCGAACAATCGATCAAAATCTTGGAAACCAAGGAGAGGGTCACAAGGAACAAGATTATTATATGGTGTAAAGTTCAATGGAAGCACCACACCAAAAAAGAAGCAACGTGGGAATTGGAGGATGATCTCGAGAAGGAATTTCCCTATCTCTTCTCTTCCGCGTCAAATCTCGAGGGCGAGATTTCATTTTAAGGGGGGTAGGTTTGTAACATCCTCATTTTCATGCATCATGCCCTACATACACTCATATACATGTTTAACATTAACCCACAACAAAAGGAGCGAGTTTAAAATTGATTTGGAGCATTTAAAATTGATTTGGAGCAAAACCGCACTTAAAATGCAGGAAAGTGCGGACTAGTCCGATTTTGCTGAGGACTAGTCCGATTTCTCTCTGACTAAAAATGGACTTGTCCGTTTTTGCTGCGGACTAGTACAATTTTTGGCACTGGTGTAAGTGCATCTAGGATATCCCTTGTGGGTTTTGGCTAATTGATGACAAACATATGAGATCCTAATGAAACTACTGAGATGATTGCAGGACAAACAAGTGAGACATATCGGTGCACACAAAAAGGTGAAAAATGAATTGGTGTTTAAAGAGATATACTTTGATGAAGCTCAGAAGACCAAAATAGATTTGAATGTATAGGGAGTGTATGAAAGACACACTCCAAGAGCTCACAACTTTGCGCGAGGATAAGGGATTAAAATTAACATAACTTTCACAAAGCACCGGACTAGTCCGATCATGGACCGGACTAGTCCGTTCACCTTTCTGGAATCACACTCACAAGGAGACCGGACTAGTCCGTGCATCCACCGGACTAGTCCGTTGATGTTTCTGGAGTCTCTCATACTGAGGGACCGGACTAGTCCGATCATGGACCGGACTAGTCCGTTGAACTTTCTGTAAAATCCCTTTTGTGGAGATCGGACTAGTCCGCGGACTAGTCCGATAAACTTTCTGGAGTCATCTTTACACAGTACCGGACTAGTCCGAGGTTGGACCGGACTAGTCCGGCATACTTTCTGGACCTCAAAACATGTTGAGACCGGACCTGTCCGGACTTGCACCGGACTAGTCTGGTGTTAGGGTTTTTCAACAGCTAGCTTTTGGAAACCCTATAAATAGATGATCCACAACTTTCCCATAAAAAGACACGTCGAATATTGAAAAAGGAGCAAACCCTAGCGCCGCCACTCAGTCCCAAGAGCCCAAAACACATCTCCCCACACATCTAAAGTTCAAAAAGAGTGATATCAATTGAACACTTGGATTCGAGATTGGGAGATCGTCGTTCTTTCATCGCGAGCTCTTGAGGTTTGATCTTTCTACACTCATACTCTACATTGTAATACTTTTGAGTGTATTTGATCACTTGTTCATTGTAATTTTCGTGGGAGCCCTCAACGTGTGAGGTTGCCCCACAAACTTGGTGATTACCCGTGATAGTGGAATCAAGTCGGCCTTCGTGGTGACTTGAGGAGGAAAAGGGTTGGAGACCCGGCTCTGTGTGAGCTTCCTCAACGAGGACGTAGATCTCGTTGTGAGATCGAACCTCGGAAAAAATTCTTGTGTCTTGTGTCTCATTTAATTTAAATTTTGTTCATTAGATCACTTAAGTGCTAAACATTAACTTAAGGCAATTTGAAGTTACACCTGCATTCTTAGATTAATTTCAAGTATAAATATCAGTTGTTCTTAATTCCGCTGCTAAAGAAATTTAATTTCTCAATTAACACCTGATCAACACACATACTTCTTGCACACCGGACTAGTCCGCCCACGCAACCGGACTAGTCCGGCCAACCAAGTTTTTGACTATTCTATTAAGTGTGCAGGAAATTCAAAAGGCCTATTCACCCCCCTCTAGGCCACATTCAATTGGTATCAGAGCAAGGTTCTCCACCAACGAGACTCACATCTCGGAGAGATCAATGGCCTCTGAGAAGAACAACAGTACCTCGAAGATGAACATTAATGAGGAGGAACAAGAAACTAAAGCTCTTGATGTGCTGAAAGAGAGCCCACACGATGATGAAGAAGTGCGACAATTGAAGGCACTTCTGAGAAAGAAACTGCTAGGACAAAAAGGAAAGGAAGAAGAGAAGACGACGGGGAGTGTTCATCACGACTACTCCCGACAGCCTTACAACTACAACCGTCTCAACTCCAACAACCATTATCTTTCCATTCCTATGGGAAAACCTCCACAGTTTGACGGAAGCGACTATACAATGTGGAAGTACAACATGAAGATGCATCTAATATCCCTAAATCCTAGTCTATGGCACATCGTTTGCACTGGCATAGATATCCCGGACACGGATGAAGAACTCACCCCAGAACAAGAACAAGAGATTCACAGAAATGCACAAGCCGTCGCCGTGATCACCTCATCATTAAGCATAGAGGAATTCACCAAGATTGATGGCTTAGAAAGTGAAAAGGAAATCTGGGATACACTTAAGACGGCTCACGAAGGAAATAGATCAGTTCGTGAAGCAAAAATCGAAATGCTTGAATGAGAGTTGGGGAGGTTCGCTATTGAAGAAGGCAAATCACCTCAAGACATGTACAACCGGATGAAGGCAATCATCAACAAGTTACGTGCCTATGGAAGTAAGAAATGGACGGATCACGAGGTAGTCAAGAGAATGATTAGAGCCTTCATGCCAAGAAATGTCACACTTTGCTCAATGATTAGAGAAAGCCCCGGTTTTCACAAATTGACCCCCGATGAGTTGTTGGGGAAGATCATAAATCATGAGATGATGGAGCAAGAGGCAAAATACGTCAAAGACTTGGCCGAACTCACTTCCTCCAAAAGGAAAGAGGTCGCTCTCAAAGCTACATGCCGACCCAAACTCAAAGAAGCTCATGAAGATCAAGACGATGGGCACACAAGTGACGAGAGCACCGATCTTGATGATGAGGAAATGGTACTCTTTATCAAGAAGTTCAAGCGAATGATGAAATGAAGACACGGCAACAACTCAAATGAAGGCAAAAGCAAGGACAAAGGAAAATCCAAGGCTCGACGCACTTTCTACAACTGCGGAGAGTATGGTCACTTCATGATGGACTGCCCCTATGAAGAAAACAAAAAGAAGAAGGAAACAAGATCTCAAGAAAAGAAAAATTTCAGAAAAAGAAGACAAAACCATCAAGCTCACATTGGCAAGGAGTGGGACTCAAACGACGAGTCCTCCTCCGACGAAGAAGAAGAGATGGCCACTATTGCAATCAAGAAACCTACTATGAAGGCCACACTCTTTCCAAACATGGGAGGACGGGACATGAACAACCACACTTGCCTTATGGCTAAGGAAGGCAAGAAAAAGGTACAGCTCACTCCTCCTACACTAAACTCCTCTATTGATGACTTTGACAGCTCTAGCGATAACGAAGAAATGTTTAGAGGACTAAGTAAAATTGCTCTAAATAAAATGGAAATGTTGTCGAACGAAATTTTTGAGAAGGAAGAACTTCTTGATCGAAAAGAAGATATGCTCATCCATGAAAGGAAGAGATATCAAGAAGTTGAGAAACTTCTCGAGCTTGAAAGAGAGAAGAACAAGTCGCTTGAAGTTGAGCTAGCCTTGAGTAAGGAAACTTACTCAAAGCTAAAAGACTCACATATTGCAATCAAGGAAGAACTTGCTAACTTGTCAAAGGTTAACAAGATCCTTGAGGTGCAACTTGAGTCGCTCAAGCAAAGTGACTCTTCTTCCTCCAAGAGCTCTTCCTCCAAAGATATGAGTTCGACAACAATCGAGACTTGCACTTGCTCTAGTAAGAAGAATACTATTTCTAATACATCAACTTCTCGTAATATGCATGCCCCCCCCAAGCGGCATCTTTGATAAGGAGAAGATCAAATATGCACGCAGTGCATATATGGTCACTAGACCTCCCAATGTCAAAGATGGCCTTGATTTTGATAAGAACAAACACATGGCTATTTCTAATCATGCTAAGAATAGAATTGTCTTTGTCAAAGAGAAATCTCATGAATCTGAACCTCAAATGTTGTTTCACACATTTAATGCTTCTTATGTTCTTATGAAGGCCAAAAGTGGAAGAGTCTTTGCCAAATATACAGGGCCATGCCACAAGAACTTGAAAACTTGTGTGTGGGTGCCTAAGACTCTTGTGACTAACCTGAAAGGACCCAAGCAAGCTTGGGTACCTAAAACCAAGGAATGATTCTTTTTTGCAGGCTTACTCCTCCGGCGGAACAAAATGGGTACTTGATAGCGGATGCACGAATCACATGACCAGAGAGAGAGGTATGTTTGTGGAGTACGAGTACAACAAGGATCCAGGTGAAGGCATATACTTCGGAGACAACAGCCAAGGAAAGGTCCTTGGTAGCGGTAACATTGAAATTTCCTCTCAACATACCTTATCAAATGTTTTACATGTAGATTCTCTAGATTATAACCTTTTGTCAATATCCCAACTATGCGACAAAGGTTACAACTGTTTATTCACTAATGAGGGTGTGACAGTTTTTAGAAGAAGCGATGGCTCGATTGCATTCAAGGGAATGTTGAAGGGCAAGCTCTATCTTGTTGACTTCAACAAAGATAAAGCCAAACTCAACACTTGCTTGGTTGCTAAAACCAACATGGGATGGTTGTGGCATAGACGGCTAGCCCATGTTGGGATGAGAAATCTGCAGAAACTTCTAAAAGGTGGTCACATCCGTGGTCTTAAGGATGTGGTTTTTGAAAAGGACAGGCCGTGCAGCGCTTGTCAAGCAGGAAAACAAGTCGGAGCACCACACCCCGCCAAGAACGTGATGACTACCGCGAGACCGATGGAACTTCTCCACATGGATCTTTTTGGTCCAGTTTCGTACATCAGCATCGGCGGTAACAAATATGGTTTAGTAATTGTTGATGATTTTTCTAGATTTATCTGGGTGTTTTTCTTGTATGATAAATCAGAAACTCAGGGGATCCTCAAGAAGTTCTTAAAAGAGCTCAGAATGAATTCTCATCAACCATAAATAACATCAGAAGTGACAACAGGACAGAATTCAAGAATATCCAAGTTGAAGAGTTTCTTGATGAAGAAGGGATAAAGCATGAATTCTCAGCACCCTACTCCCCTCAACAAAATGGAGTGGCAGAAAGGAAGAACAGAACATTGATCGAAATGGCCAGAACTATGCTGGATGAATACAAGACATCAGATCGATTTTGGGCAGAAGCGGTGAACACCGCCTGCCATGCCACTAATCGACTATACCTCCATCGACTACTGAAGAAAACTCCATATGAGCTCCTTACCGGTAAAAAGCCAAATGTTTCTTATTTTAAAGTTTTTGGTTGCAAATGTTTTATTCTGAACAAGAAACAGAGGGCCTCGAAGTTCGCTTCGAAGTCCGATGAAGGATTCTTGCTCGGTTATGAATCAAATGCATACGCCTATCGTGTCTTCAACAAGGTGTCCGGCCTTGTTGAAGTAGCACGTGACGTAGTGTTCGATGAATCTAACGGCTCACAAGTGGAGCAAGTTGACAAGTGTGTGCTAGATGATGAGGAAGCTCCATATGAAGCACTGAAGAAAATGGGACTTGGTGATATCTTACCACAAGAGCAAACATTCGACCCAAATGCACAAGATGAACCTCAACACGGAAGCAATGATCAAGGGGGGGGGCCCTTGCACAAGATCAAGAGGAGGAAGATCAAGAAGAGCAGGACCATCATGGAAGCAACGATCAAGGGGGAGACAATGTACATGAAGAACAAGCAACTACACAAGCTCCACACCCAAGAGTACACCAGAGCGTGCAAAGAGACCACCCTGTCAACAACATCATTGGAGATATTGCAAAGGGAGTAACTACTAGATCTCGAGTTGCAAATTTTTGTGAATCCTACTCTTTTGTGTCTTTTCTGGAACCATACAGGGTAGAAGAAGCCTTAGGGGATCCAGACTGGGTGATTGCAATGCAAGAGGAGCTGAACAACTTCAAGAGAAATGAAGTATGGGAGCTAGTGGAGAGACCAAAGGCGAACATAGTCGGAACTAAATGGGTATTTCGGAACAAGCAAGATGAACATGGAGTAGTGACAAGAAATAAGGCAAGACTGGTGGCCAAAGGTTATTCTCAGGTCGAAGGTTTGGACTTCGATGAAACTTTCGCTCCTGTAGCTAGACTTGAGTCCATTCGTACTTTATTGGCATATGCTACTCACCATAATTTTAAGCTATATCAAATTGACGTCAAAAGCGCCTTCTTAAACGGCCCTATCAAGGAGGAAGTTTATGTGGAGCAGCCACCAGGATTTGAAGACCCGAAGTATCCAAACCATGTCTACAAATTGTGTAAGGTTCTCTATGGCCTCAAACAAGCTCCTCGAGCTTGGTATGAGTGCCTTAGAGATTTTCTAATTCAGAATGGATTCAAAGTTGGTAAAGCTGACTATACACTCTTCACTAAACACTATGATGATCACTTATTTATATGTCAAATTTACGTTGATGACATTATCTTTGGATCAACTAACAAACCCTTTTGTGAAGAGTTTAGCAAAATTATGACAGATAGGTTCGAGATGTCAATGATGGGCGAATCAAAGTTTTTCTTGGGATTCCAAGTGAAGCAAATAAGAGAAGGTACATTTATAAGCCAAACCAAATATACACAAGACATTCTCAAGAAGTTCAATATGGACAAAGCCAAGCCCATCAAGACACCCATGGCCACTAATGGACATCTCGACCTCAATGAAGACAGTCCAAACGTGGATCAAAAGGTATATCGGTCCATGATTGGCTCTTTACTTTATTTATGTGCATCTAGGCCAGATATTATGCTAGTGTTTGCATGTGTGCAAGGTTTCAAGCTACACCCAAAGAGTGTCATCTAGTTGCTGTAAAAAGAATCTTGAGGTACCTTGTGCACACACCCAACTTGGGCCTTTGGTATCCCAAAGGGTCCAAATTTAACTTGATAGGATATTCCGATGCCGACTATGCAAGATGCAAAGTCGATAGAAAGAGCACGTCAGGGACTTGTCAGTTTCTTGGTAGGTCCCTGGTATCTTGGTCATCTAAAAAGCAAAACTCCATTGCCCTTTCAACAGCAGAAGCAGAATATATTGCAGTCGGTAGCTGTTGCGCCCAATTACTTTGGATGCAGCAAACACTTAGGGACTACAGCTACAATCTTAACAATATCCCACTTCTATGTGACAATGAAAGTGCTATAAAAATTGCACACAACCCAGTAGAGCACTCAAGAACTAAGCACATAGATATCCGTCATCATTTTCTTAGAGATCATTCACTAAAAGGTGACATTACTATTTCACATGTCAGAACTGAAAAACAACTTGCGGACATTTTTACAAAACATTGGATGAGAAAAGGTTTTGTGAACTTAGGAATGAACTTAATATTCTTGACTCTCGAAATGTGGCTTGAAACGTTGCACATCTGGTTGATACTTCAAATGTTGCATTTTATTGCTAAAACTGCCCTTCACCTCTTTTTCTCCTAAGAAAACTACTTTTAATGAAGAAATCTTGAAATTTATGACCATGTTTTTGTGTGGATTGCTTTCTGGTCATAAACACCAAGATTATTTGCAAAACTTGTCCTTGGATCACTATTAGTTATCTTCAAATACTTAGGTTGTCAAGGATCACCGGACTAGTCAAGTTTGCCACCGGACTAGTCCGGATAATCCCTCTTCCTAGGGTTTTCAGGGACACCGGACTAGTCCGCCCCCAGACCGGACTAGTCCGGTCGGCTGTCTATATAAGCAGCTGGCCCGTTTCAAATCTCCCTCCACTTGACCTAAAACCCTCTCCTCTCAAACCCTAGCCCCCAAAAGGTGATTTTCGAGTTGAGCCCTCAAAATCCAAGCTCTCTCCGTGGGAAACTCTCCCCTCGACGAGTTGGTACTCCTCTCCAAACTCATCCGGACAGATTTGCACTCCTTCGACGCGAATCCTCAAATTTCGGTAAAATTCTCCCCAAAGTCAAACTCTCAACTTTTCTAGTTCTACTTTATTTCCCTTGATTCCAAGGAAGTACATTAGCTTCATAGATGTATTCCTTTCACCTTCATGCTCATTTGCACCCCTAGATAGAAGTTGTGATTCAAGTTTTGTTAGGGTTCTTGTGCCAGGCCGGACTAGTCCGGCTCCTAGGTACGGACTAGTCCGGTACCCCGGACAAGTCCGCACTCTGAAACCGGACAAGTCCGGTCTCTGAAACTTGAGTCCTAGTATCACCTTCATTTTCAGTTCATCTTCATCTAAATCATGAACTCCTTGTTAGGCACGATGTCTTCAAGCTCAGATGACAGCTCCTTCCACGTTGATGAAGAAGTTGAGCACGAAAAAGTGCAAAGAGCCAAGGAGAGGTACATGAAGAAAAGGAGGGTAGTGGTGAAGAAGGCCCAAGGAAAGGCCGGTGAGAGTTCCTCAGGGCCAAAGAGGACTCTCAACAAAGGGAAAGGACTTACTAGTGGTCCCATTGGACCCTTGAAAATGAAGAACCCAAGTCACCGCAACCGACGGCGCTCAAGCAAGGATTTCACTGGGAAGGGGGCTGAGCTTGCCGACAGCTTCAGGCAGGTCAACGTGTATGCTCAGCCTCGGAAATGCTCAGACCAAAGATTTTGGAGCAACTTCCATGCCGACTACTATGAGCATGTGTACATGAAGATGAAGAATCCCGTTGTGAAGAGTCAATGGGTGAACATCGGGTACATGCAGTCAAAGAAGTATCCTGCTTTTCGTGAGGTGGTTGAGGCCCTGGAAAGGCACGGACTGAAAGAACTATTCTCCTTTGAGAATGACTAGAACAATGAAGTGATCGCCCAATTCTACTCTACTCTCTACTTTGCTCGGGGTGATGGAGACAGTCTTACTTGGATGACCCATGGATCCAAGTATAGTGTCACTTATGATGAGTTTGCAAGGATTCTCCACCTTGAGCATACCTTGGATCATGATCTAGTCATCCACAACATGCAACCCCTGGAGAAGGATGAGCTCAAATTTCTATATGACACAAGGATGCCATATGTTGCTCCCAGTATCAAGTACTTGAAGCCCTTCTATGTGGTCCTCAACAGAATTTTGAGGAAGACAATAGCCCCAAAGGATGGAGATGTGGGGACTATTCAAGGGACCTTGAGGACCCTAATGAAGGTCATTGGTGGGAGAAGACCATTCAATGTCTTTGAATACATCTACAATGACATTGTGAACATATCAATCACTCCAAACAGATCTTGCAGGTATGCCCCATACATCATGTACATGATTGAGAAGGTGACTGGACTTGAGTTCGTCAAGGATGTTCACCATACGGGGATGAAGCCACAAAAGCCTACGGAGTACACTCTACCTTCGGCCCCTGATGTACCTCCCTCCCCTGAGACTGAGAGGGGGACTAAACAGGCTCGGGATGTGAATGCACCTAGATCCTCAGATGCTCCTCCCAGCTCTGCAGCTGCTCGTGAACCCTCCGGTGGTGTGCTCAAAATGCTCACCTCCATCTTTGCCTGTTGCCGCAAGATTGAAGTCAGGCAAAAGAAGCATCAACAATATGTCAATGACAACATCAAAGCTATATGCGATAAGCTAGAGATTGAGCCGGTGGGATCCCCGCCTGCCTTCGAGGACTCCGAGGAAGAGTCCGCTCCGGCGAATGATGATGATGATGGTGAAGATGAGGACCGGACTGAAACGGAGGAAGAGAGTGGCGATGAGTGATTTCCCTCATTTTTTCCCTTTTTGGTGCCTTGATGCCAAAGGGGGAGAGATTGAGACTAGGAGAGATTAAGACCACTAGTTTAAGTGTAGTTGGTGTCTTTATGTTTTTGTGATCAAGGACATGTGTACTTAATTTTAAAACCTTGTAATGCACTATTCCCTCTCTTATGTGTGATGCTTACTGTTGCTTGGATGATTATCTTTATACTCATTGTTGATTATCTTTACTACATCACACCCTGTTGATCACACACTTGTTAGGCACCCCACCATAAGGTGTGTGCATATGTGAGAAGCTTTTTGTGGACTTATCATTATTCTCATATGTGGACACCTTATGAAAATCAAGATTTTACTCTCAATTGTGATATCTCAAATGGTTTTCATCAATCACCAAAAAGGGGGAGATTGTAAGTGCATCTAGGATATCCCTTGTGGGTTTTGGCTAATTGATGACAAACATATGAGATCCTAATGAAACTACTGAGATGATTGCAGGACAAGCAAGTGAGACATATCGGTGCACACAAAAAGGTGAAAAATGAAGTGGTGTTCAAAGAGATATACTTTGATGAAGCTCGGAAGACCAAAATAGATTTGAATGTATAGGGAGTGTATGAAAGACACACTCCAAGAGCTCACAACTTTGCGCGAGGATAAGGGATTAAAATTAACATAACTTTCACAAAGCACCGGACTAGTCCGATCATGGACCGGACTAGTCCGTTCACCTTTCTGGAATCACACTCACAAGGAGACCGGACTAGTCCGTGCATCCACCGGACTAGTCCGTTGATGTTTCTGGAGTCTCTCATACTGAGGGAACGAACTAGTACGATCATGGACCGGACTAGTCCGTTGAACTTTGTGTAAAATCCCTTTTGTGGAGATCGGACTAGTCCGCGGACTAGTCCGATGAACTTTTTGGAGTCATCTTTACACAGTACCGGACTAGTCCGAGGTTGGACCGGACTAGTCTGATAGACTTTCTGGACCTCAAAACATGTTGAGACCGGACTAGTCCGGACTTGCACCGGACTAGTCCGGTGTTAGGGTTTTTCAACGGCTAGCTTTTGGAAACCCTATAAATAGATGATCCACGACTTTCCCATAAAAAGACACGTCGAATATTGAAAAAGGAGCAAACCCTAGCGCCGCCCCTCAGTCCCAAGAGCCCAAAACACATCTCCCCACACATCTAAAGTTCAAAAAGAGTGAAATCAATTGAACACTTGGATTCGGGATTGGGAGATCGTCGTTCTTTCATCGCGAGCTCTTGGGGTTTGATCTTTCTACACTCATACTCTACATTGTAATACTTTTTAGTGTATTTGATCACTTGTTCATTGTAATTTTCGTGGGAGCCCTCAACGTGTGAGGTTGCCCCACAAACTTGGTGATTACCCGTGATAGTGGAATCAAGTCGGCCTTCGTAGTGACTTGAGGAGGAAAAGGGTTGGAGACCCGGCTCTGTGTGAGCTTCCTCAACGAGGACGTAGATCTCGTTGTGAGATCGAACCTCGGAAAAAATTCTTGTGTCTCGTGTCTCATTTACTTTAAATTTTGTTCATTAGATCACTTAAGTGCTAAACATTAACTTAAGGCAATTTGAAGTTACACCTGCATTCTTAGATTAATTTCAAGTATAAATATCAGTTGTTCTTAATTCCGCTGCTAAAGAAATTTAATTTCTCAATTAACACCTGATCAACACACATACTTCTTGCACACCGGGCTAGTCCGCCCACGCAACCGGACTAGTCCGACCAACCAAGTTTTTGACTATTCTATTAAGTGTGCAGGAAATTCAAAAGGCCTATTCACCCCCCTCTAGGCCACATTCAACTGGAAACTTTCAGACTTGTCCGATTTTGTGCGGACTAGTCCGATATTTCAAGAATCCTTTAAAAATTGCTAAGTCCTTGGACTTTTTCGGACTAGTCCGGTGTTCCAGCGGACTTGTCCGATTTCCCCGCTGTTTAAAGTCGGTATTGTCCGATGTTTGACCAGACTTGTCCGATTTTCTCTCTGGACGACTTCGGACTAGTCCGGTCCTTTTCGGACTTGTCCGATATTTCGTGACTCCGAATTGATCTTTTGTTTTACGACTTGTTTCTTGGGTTTCATGTTAAGTGGTCCTAGGGACATCGTGCCTAACTCTTTTAGAGCCCGTGTGGGACTCTAAACCGGCCTCTACTCCTCCCAAACTCGAAATCCATCTAACCCTAGCCTCCACCTCTATATAAACAACCCCACCCCTTGGCTTGACATCTATTTGCCACTTTTCCACCCCACCCAAACCCTAGTTCGTGGAGAGCCACCATCAAGGAGGGAGGAGAAGATCCCAAGCAAGAAGAAGAAGAGGGGGAAACGAAAGAGGATCAAGATCTCCACCAAGTTTCGTCCTTCATCACCAATTCATCCCCAAGTTCATCACCAACCCTAGATCATCAAGATCCAAGTGTTACCTCCAAGTTTCTTGATTCATTGGAGTCCTAAACACCTGGTATACCTTCTATTATCTTTTCCTTACGTGAATTCAACCCCCTAATCTCCAAATTCACGTCGATCTAGAAAACCCTAATCTGCTGATCTCGCAAAGTGCGGACTTGTCCGGTCCCTAGCGGACTAGTCCGATCTTCCTGGTTAAATTGCATCAAATTAATTCAAAAATTTGATCTAATCGCATCCAAACCTGTATAAACTTGTTAAAAGCTATTAGAACTAGTTAGTGATCATTAAAGGCAATCTAGTAACAAGTTCTACCTTGCATTTGCATAAATCATGCATGTCATGTCATATTGAGTAATATATGTGCACTCTTTGATTGTGTTTCTTGTCTTGTATGGTTATTGTGTGGATTAGACGGATTTGCGCTAGAGAGTGCTGCGGAGGATCTACAACACCAAGAGTTTGAAGGCTTTGACCCTAATCAACAGCAAGAGCAAGGCAAGTGTCCTTGAAGCATATTGATCCTTTTTTTTTAAATAAATGTTTTGTTTGCAAACTGCATGCTTGTGTCAATTTGATGGGAATCCTATGGTAGGAAGTTCACTAGATTTGTTAAACCACCCTTGTCACCTGGAATATATGGTAGAGAGTCGGGAAGGGCTTTTTACCTTTTGCTTCGCTTAATCAACTGGTATGGGAAACCAACTATACCACTCAATTTAATTATGCATGGATGAGATTATGATTAACATGAACTGGTTAAATATGATATGGTAATGGGTGATCTAAGCAAGCCTGGTATGTGGATGGGTTGGATGTTATGGTGGTTTGCTTGCTTTAGATCTCAGGACCGGTTCATGCGAGAATAAGCCAGGATTACAGTGCCACCACGAGGCCAAGTATGGGTGCGGCGTAGCTGATTAATTAGGGCTTTGCCAGTGCTATTTGGACCATTAAGGATGCTCGGGGAAAGGGTAGTCGGATTGGGTTTGTTGATGATTGGTGGGACTACCCTGGGATCCGAATGGCTCAAGAGGGGGCCCTTGGTTGAAGATGTGCTCAGTTGGAGGCATCGCCACCGGTGAAACCTCAGTGGGGTCTAAATAGGCTAGTAATCCCTTTGTAAAGGCTATTTTGTGATCTCTTGGCCACACACCGATGGAAGTGTGAGACGGCATAATAGAGGTTCTTAGTCACTGAAAGGTGATGAAATCACAAACACGTGAGTAAAGTGTTACAAACTCCGCAGAGTTAAATAAAACTATCATGATTGGGAGTTTAATGGTGAGAATGCGGAGTTTTAGGCCGTGTGTACCGTCAGCTTTGCCTGTGGTGTTGATTGGAGCTGCGCTATACCCTATTGCCTATGCTGCCTAGCTGTTTAGTTGCTTAATTAGTTTATTTCCGCTGCATTAGTTGAACTGGTCATTAATATTCATTAGAGGTTGTATTCGAGGATAATCTAGTTTGTGTAATAAAATTTGGTTAATTAATCTTGTTCTGTGGTAATTTTCTGTATACTCTTTTGTGATTGCACTCGTGTATGTGTGATGAACATCCTGGGCACACATATGTGTTAGCTTGGTTCATTTTCGGAACCGAGCGTCACACCCCCAGGGTTTGAGGGAGAGGGGGTCCATTCCGCCACAAAGTCCGCCAATGCTTGACTCTTGATAGCTTGTCTTGGGACGAATTCAAGATCGAATTCGGCCAATTCCGCTGCCCACTTTGCAATGTTCCTAGTAGAGTTGGGATTATGCAAGATCGCTCGCAGTGGGAAATAAGTCACCACTGAGATCTTGTGAGCTTGGAAATAATGGCGAAGCTTCCTAGAGGCGATAAGAACTGCATAGAGCAGCTTATGCACCTCTAAGTATCGAGTCTTGGCATCATGAAGTACTTTGCTGATGAAGTATACTGGGCACTGGACGGTTCGGACCCTCCCGGAGGGGCCCAGAGCTTTCTATTCATCGACCCGGACCCTCCCGGAGGGATCTGAACCTTCTTTGGGGACCTTTGGGTCCTTGCTAGAGGAACCCGGAGCTTCTTCTGAAGTGACCCGGACCTTTCCGGAGGGGTCCGGATACTCTTGTTCAACAAGAGTAACTCCTTGTAGACCCAAGTCTGGGGGCTGGGACCCAGACTCGCCTTCAGGAACCTCTGGACCCTGCCGGAGGGGTCTAGATTCCTGAGCTTGTAAAGGCTCTGGTCTCTCCGCAACCAGGACCATGCTGACAACTTCGTTAGTTGCCGAAATGTAAAGCAATAGAGGCTCACTAGGGTTCGGAGCTACCAAGGTTGGTAGAGTGGTGAGGAGCTTCTTTAGCTCCTAGAACGCCTTTTCTGCTTCTTCAGACCATTGGAATGGTCCGGTCTTCCTCAATAGCTTGAAGAAGGGTAGTGCCCGTTCCGCGAGTCTTGAGATGAACCGGCTGAGGGCGGCTAGATATCCAGTCAGCTTCTGGATGCCTTTGATGCGAGCTGGTGGCCGCATATCCTCAATGGCTTTAATCTTCGCTGGATTTGCCTCTATGCCCCGGTGGTTTACCAGGAAACCAAGAAGCTTTCTGGAGTTAACCCCAAAGACACACTTGTCTGGGTTCAGCTTCGTGCAAGTGACTCGCAACTTGTCGAAGACAGCTTGCAAGGTGTCAAGAAGTGACTCCTTGTCCTTGATTTTGACGACGATATCATCAACATACACTTCCACTACATCTCTGATGAGCTCTCCAAAGGTTTTGTACATAGCTCGTACAAATGTTGAAGCTGCATTCTTGAGACCAAATGGCATGGTAGTATAGCAGTACAATCCATCTACTGTGATAAAAGAAGTATGTTCTTCATCTTCCCTAGACATTCTGATTTGATGGTATCTAGAATATGCGTCTAGGAAACACAGTAATTCACACCCGGAGGTGGAATCCACTATATGATCTATTCTAGGTAGTGAGAATGGATCTTTTGGACATTTCTTATTTAGTTTTGTGTAGTCGATACACATCCGAAGCTTCCCGCCAGCCTTGGGTACAACGACTGGGTTTGCCAGCCATTTTGGGTGGAATACTTCTCGGATGAATCCAGCTTCGAGTAATTTCTTCACTTCTTGTCATATGAAGTTCTGTCGCTCCACTGATTGCTTCTGAGGCTTTTGATGTACAGGCCGAGCATCAGGATAGATCTTCAGATTATGCTCGATCACTTCCCTAGGGATCCCAGACATTTGCGACGGTTGCCAGGCAAACACGTCAACGTTAGCCCGGAGGAAAGTGATGAGCGTGAGTTCCTATTTGTCATTCAGACCTCCCGATATACGGGTGGTCTGAGTGGCATCGGAACCGATTTGGACGACTTTGACGGGAATATCAGTGTTGCCGCTTGGTTGCACGCGAGGTGCGGAGGTTGAGCCTCATTGACGAATGCTTGGGGGTTTTGGAGCATGTTCCTGCGTGGACTCTTCCTCCTGTGCTGTAGCAAGCGCATGAAGTTCTTCCAAAGCAGTCTCTCCGGCAGTGCGGTCTCCGCAGATCCGGAGAACACCAGCTGGTGTCGGCATCTTCAACACTAGGTAGCCATAATGAGCAGCAGGCATGAACTTGTATAAGGCTGGTCTGCCCAGAATGGCGTTGAAGGGTAAGTTGATCTGAGCAACATCAAAGACCAACTTCTCAGTGCAATAATTCTCCCGAGTCTCGAAGGTCACGGGGAGAGTAATGGCACCAAGTGGGGTTATGGCCCCCGGACCTACTCCAGAGAAAGGTCGGGAGGGGCGAAGATCTGAAGCCCGGATTTGAAGATTGACGAAAGCTTCGAAGCTTATGAGGTTCAGCCCCGAACCTCCGTCCACCATTACATGGTGGAGTTGGATGTTGTTGATGCTCGGAGATACCATCAATGGGAGTTGGCCAGCTCCAATCATGTTCCGAGGGCAGTCCGACGCATCGAAAGTGATGGCGGTGTCCATCCACTTCTAGTGCGGCTCCGCCCTGGCGGTGGGAGCTACCGAAGCCATGTCCCGCCGCATGGTCTTGAGGACACGGCGGGAGGTGATGTCCCACGAACCACCAAAGATGGTGTTCATGGTTTTCCGACGTTCGTTGTCAGAGACGTCAGAGTCGTCATCGACAGAGGTGTATACAGCCTTCAGGACCTTTTTAGGATCCTGAAAACCTAACTCCTCTTCAGCCGGAGCTTTGTCGACTTTCTGTTTTCCTTCCCTCAACCAGAAAGGAACTTCTTCCTGACGCTTGTTGTAGCGCTCAGCAAGGTTTTGGACCTCCCGACAGTCTTCCAAGTTGTGGCTGTTCGACTTGTGAATAGGACACCACACTTTGGACTTGCCACCGTCTTCAGATGAAGGTCGAGGTCGTTTCTCGGGGCATGGCCTCCGGCCACCCGGAGCTGCAGCAGCCGCAGCAGTAGGTGTGTCGGCCGACGACTTCTTCTTGCCGTTGGATTTTTCTTCTTTTTACCACTCCCGGAGGTAGTGGCTTCGCCTTTGGAGGATTTTTTGTTATCCTCCTGAGGTGGTTTGGAGTGCATTTCACGGCCCTCCGCAGCTTTGGCACACTTGTCTGCCAAGCTGAAGAGCTCCGTGACACTGGTGATCTCCTTGATCGCCAACTTCTTCAGCATCTTATTATCTCGTACGCCTTGTCTAAATGCCATAATAACAGAGGCGTTGGATATAGAAGAAATAGTGTTTCGTACCTGGGAGAACCTCTGGATGAATGAGCACAGGGATTCTCCCCCCTTATGCACGACAGCAAAAAGGTCCAGTTCGGTGCCTGGTCGGGTGTATGAACTCCTGAAATTGGCGGTGAACTGTTGGCACAATTCGGTCCAACTATTGATGGAGTTGGGCGGGAGGCTCATGAACCAGGACCTGGCGGTCCTAGTTAAAGCCACGGGGAAGTAGTTCGCCATTACAACCTCATTACCTCCAGCTGCAAGGATTGCAGTGGAGTAAATCTGGAGAAACTCAGCGAGATTGACAGTTTCGTCAAATTTCTCTGGAAGTTGAGGCCGAAACTTTTGTGGCCACCTGACCATGCGTAGGTGCATGGCCTGAGCAGAACAGCCTCCTCCTACTCCCTCGGGAGCAGGAATGTCTCGAGCCTCTCGCCTTTCGCGAGCACGCTCGATATGGACATGACCGTCCTGTTGACGGTAACGATGATCAAGCTCCGCTCGGAGGTCATGAGTTGAAAGCCTGGTTACTGTATGAGTGCGTCGCGCCACGGAAGGCAGCGACGTAACTTGCTGAGATGCAGCACACCTCTTATTTTGGGAAGCGTGCGGATCAAGTCTGCCCGACAAAGTCTGATACTGCGATGGGGCCCGTCCCGAGGGGGGAGGACCTTGGTTACTAATGCGGTCAGCTGCTGCTGCAACCAGATGTTCCACGTCAGTCCTCCACTGCTCCATTGCACCCTGAGATGCACCCGAAGGTGGTGGGCATTGGAGAAGAGCATGCACTACATGGAGCGCGTGTTCGGGGTTGTTGTTATTCACTGATGTGGTGACCAACACCGATGCACCTTCACACTGCCCAGCTTGATTTGCTGGTGCAGGCGGTGGCGGTGGAGGCATGACTCCTGCTGGAGCCGTGGCACCTGCTGGTTGCTGCATGTTGGAGGAATTTCCCCCAGCAGGTTGAATATCAGGATTGCCGTTGGATGATCCAGCAGCTGAGTTCACCATCCTTGAAATCTCGGGCGTTCCCCCTACCTGGCGCGCCAACTGTCGGTGTTTGGATCCGGCAGATCTCCTGATACTACTGTTGGTAGATCGCGGAGTTGTAGTTCGGTAATGGGCGCGCAAATATTCAAGAAGGTGAATGACAAGTGGACACAGAGATTTACGTGGTTCGGGCCGCCTGAGCATAATACCCTACTCCACGGGGTGTGTTGGTGTTGTATTGAGCATGTGAGTCTAGAAGAAGCTCCACAAGAAGAAGCTCGCCTAGGTCAGGGAGTCTAGAAAACCATCCCTTGTGTATCGTCGACCAGTCCTTTTATAGTACAAGGACTGGTCATTACACCGTTAGCCTGGCCCGACATGTGGCCCCGGCGGTTACTAATGTTTGATACGCAGTTAATGAGGTTAATTACCCTTAATAGCGTGGTAACGGGCCTTGACAGCGTTGTTACTGGTACTAAGGGCCTTCAGATCATGTGTCATTAATATGATATTAATGACACTTAATAGGGTCTTCAAGTCCTTGATTGTCCCTTTAAGGTCCGAGCCGTTGGGGGGTCCACCAGCCTGATTGTTGGGGTTGAAGGTTCGGCGGTTCAAACACGTGGCAGCTCTGGAGCTTACCGTCGTGGACGGGGAGGTCCGATGCTGTTGGACACGTGTCGGTACCAGAGCTTCCCTCTATCTGGTGGTTAGGTCCGGGGGTGCCATACTGGTATTTCGTTCGGAGCTCTCCCGTGTGTGGGCGGTAGCTCCGGTCTTATGATACACGTGGCGGCCCTGAGACTAACCATGTCGGGGAAGCAGGTCTGATTATGCCTGACATGTGGGGCCTTCGGAGGTCTTCAAATCTGGTAGATGGAGTTTCATTGTGATCTTTTACAATGCCAAGGGGTATCCGGTACGCAGGGTACCGACAACAGCAGTCTCAAAGACTAACAACGTCTGCATCGAGTGATTGGTATGCGACCGTTTTGTGGGCGGCCGCATAATCCCGTTTTTAAGTTATCGCATTATGCGGGCAGCCGTGTAGTCCTGTGAACTATTTGCAGCTCCTGCGGGAAGTGGAATGGGAAGCCGCAACACATCCCGCTTACATCGCTAACTAGCAGCCCTATCACACTTTAGAAAGGCGACTTGCCATTTAGAAGTGTGAAATGAACACATGGACTCGCCACGCCGGCATTGGACCGTTGAAGATTCTCCTCGCGTTTTCAAAGCGTGACCCGCGAAACACAAGCGCGACTTGCGGAATAGAAAGGCGACTCACGATTTAGAATCGCGACAGACGGTAACGTGTCCAATGTTGCGAGAGTAACCATTGTCGGCGCTAGCTATAAAATCCAACGCTTGCTCTTTTCATGATCGCACCGTTTACTCCTCAACAGCAAAGGAGGAAGGGGGGGAGAGGAGAGGAGAGGAAGAGAAGAGAAGAGAAGAGAAGAGAAGAGAAGAGAAGGGAAGGGAAGAGAAGAGAAGAGAAGAGAAGAGAAGAGAAAGAACAGAGGTAAGTATTTTTTTACTCATTTATTAAGTGATTTAATATTAGTAATTAATTTTAAATTAGTAGTAGTATTAATTTCTTTCACTTAAAAAGTAGTACTATTATTTTTGGATTTTAAAAATAGTATTATTTATTTAATATTTCGTAGTAATATTTGTAATAGTAGTTATTTTATTTAATTGCATTAATAACTAGCGGTAACAAGTATATATTAATTAGTAAAGTTATTATATTTTTTAGTAATTAATATTCTTTTGTTAAATGTTGTATGTTAAATATTTATTAGTGTTGCATTAAGAGTAATAATATGTTTTTAATAAAAGTAGATATTTTTGGTATTATCAATTTTTAGTATCGATAGTTAATACTAAGTAATATATACATTGATTAGTATTAATATTGGAACATAATTAAAAATTAATAGAAATTAAGTTTACACATAGTAAATTAATCAAATAATTTGTGTATCAATAATAAAATGTGAAATAAATTAAAATGCTACAAAAATAGAAAACATGATCTAATCATTAAAAATAAGTAATTATACTTAAAATATATGAAATGATATAATATATGTTAGAGTAATTAGGAATGACCTATAATTGATATTAAAATATAATAAAAGTTTTAAATATGTAAAAATAATGTTATCAAAGTTATACAAGGTCAATAAATATGTCAAATTGGATAAAAATTTATATAATTGTAAGATAAATTTAATTTATTAACTACATACATTGTTCAATAGGTATGATAGATAAGATACCATTTCAAATTTATTATGGAGAGGTAGAGATAATATATGATCCAAATGGTGTGGATTTATCTAATTTTTTGTCCAGCACAAAAGGGATATCAAATGCAACAAAGATAAATTATGTGGATATTTATAATTGGTTCATGCAGATATTTAAATTGCATGAAAAACTTTATAAATTGAAGTGTTATGCAATTATTAGTCGTGAAAGTGATTCTTTTTATCGGGAGTTACTTGAGATGAATAGAACTACAGTTTGGAAGAATTATGCCCAAAGAGCCGTTCAATATGGATGGCTTTCACTTCTATTTATTAAAGTACAAGCGAAAGAGATAATTGATGAGACATCTAATATGATCGTTGATGGTGATCAGAATTGTGATGATGGAGAAGCTGAAGAATCGGAGAATGAGAGATATGGAGATGCACCCAATAATATTCACTTTGAGCCTATAGGTGTAGCAGATGAAGGAGAACAATGAAAACAATTAGCTCCACCAACGTCGACGAAACCGTCCCGAGATTCGTATACCACACCTGTCCCTCCAAACCACCCTGCTAGCTAGATTCGTTCTTCGGACTTCTACACGTTCGATAAGGATCAGGTGAGGCATCGATGGTCACCTAGTGTCACTAAGCGTGGTAGGCACGAGCAACTACCAGTTACGATATTTATGTATTAGTGTTATGTACTTGTGGACTATGTGGAATTTTTAATGATGTTGTTTACGATGTTACTTATGTTATGTATTGTTTTTTCACTATGTGTCATATTGCTTATGAATGATATTGTTTATCTTATGTTATTGTGCAACTTACAAATTTGTACATGTTCACATTATCTTGCGATGCATTAAGTTGTCGATATGCACGTTATGAAAGATTTCATGTTATAAAAAGAGAAAAATATAATATAGAGTAAAGTGCATCAACGGTTTCTGAACTTGTCTGGATGTGTTATCTAGGTCCACGAACTTTTAAAGTGCATATTTGGGTCCATAAACTTGTTAAAGTATGTCATCTGAATCCAGAATACCAAAAATACCTTGTGAATAGTAACAAAACTGTTATTTGAGCTTTATTTTTTATATTTATTCTCTCCGCAAATCAATGTTGTTGACCTCCAGTATGAATTATCATAACAACACTGATTTAGAGATGGAACAAATATGAAAAATAAAGCTCAAATGACATTTATATCAATAATCACATGGATATTTTCGGTACTCTAAACCCAAATGACACACTTTAACAAATTCATGTACCCTAATATGCATTTTAGAAGTTTGTAGACCTTGATGACACACCTAGACAAGTTCAGGTACTATTGATGCACTTTACTCTATAATATACATGTGACCTACTAAGTGTCAACATCACCTGTAAAGTAAAATAGAGAAGATCAATGCAATGAGTGTATTGTCCACATCAACCATAAAGTGGTTTAGTACACAACATCACTCATTATCCTGTCCATATTAAAAAAATTACTATTTTCAACATTCACCATCTATAAATACGACTATCCGGGAGTAGTTGTCTTCTTGACCCAAGTGACTACAAAAACAATGGTGACCAATGAATGTGGCATAGAGGGAGGTGAATAGGCATTGACATTTTTTTCTGCAACACTTAGAAAAACTGTCAAATACCAGGAAGTTCGAACTAGTCCGGTGTTGGGTGTGGACTAGTCCGGTGTTGTCGCAACACCTACAAGAATCTAACCTTTTTTTTTGTATTTTCTTTGAATGGTTAAACAACGGAATATGTAAATTAACATAAAATTAATAAGCCAAAGTGTAGAATGATTAAGTTTCACTAGAATCAAAATTTAATGCCAAGTTAGAGATTTATCAATTTGTGCCCTAGCTAATTGCAAGTATGAACGAAATAAATGAAAGGCACGAGACACGACGATTTTTATTGAGGTCCAATCCCACAAAAGGGATCTACGTCCTCGTTGAGGAGCTCACACTGAGTCGGGTCTCAACCAATCCTTTACCTTGTCAAGTCACCATGAAGGTTGTCTTGATCTCCACTATCAACGGGGTAATCACCATGTCAATAGGGAAACCTCACAAGTTGAGGGCTTCCATAAGATTACAACGAAATAACTGATCAAAACACACTCAAATGGTGTACAAGAACAACATGAGTGTGAGAGAGATCGAACTCCAAGAGCTCAAGATCGCATAGACTTCGCTCTCCCTATCCCAAATCTCAAATCCCAAAAGATTGAACTTTTTAGGGCCTTAGATGCGCGGAGAGGAGTGTTTTTGTGCTCATGGGAGGTGTGACGGCGCTAAGGTTCTTGGTTAATAGTTATGGGGTTGTGGATCACATATTTATAGACATTTCGAAAAGTTACCGTTTAAGATCCCGCCACCCGGACTAGTTCGCTATGGGGACTGGACTAGCCTGGTGTGTTGAGTGAATTATACGTGAAGTTGTGTATGACACTAAGAAACACTTATATGAGTAAGGATACTGGACTGGTCCACATAGGACCGGACTAGTCCGTTTTGTGTCTAGAGAGATATTGGACTAGTCTGGCAAATATTGAACTAGTTCGGTGCTGGGGAACATTGATGAGTATGGGATAGGTCTGGCGTGAAGGACTTGTCCGATTGTGCACCGGAGACATATGGGACTAGTCCGGAAAATATCAGACTAGTTCGGTGCAATGTAAATGTGAATGGGAAAAGGACTTGTTTGCATTTTAGTACTTGTCCATTTGAGCACCAAAGAGATATTGGACTAGTCCGGACAATATCGGACTAGTCCAGTCTCTACTCAGAGAGGAATAGGGCTAGTTCGCATATTATCAGACTAGTTCGGTGCTTGACTGATTTTTCAATTAAGTGTTTAGCCCTTACTCTCTACGCAAATGTTTGAACTCTTGGGTGTGTGTCTCTAACACATACCCTATACATTGTGAAATACTTTGCACTTCTATTTTACACTTGTGCTCTTTCATTATTGTTTCTCATTTTTCACCTTTTTGCATCGTTGGTTCCATTCTTTGAAACTTACTTTCAACTTAACAAGTTTCATTAGGATCTCGCTTGTTTGTCATCAATCGTACAAAACTCACAAGGGTGTGCCTAGATGCACTTTCAAGTAGAGGTCGTGGTATATCAAAGGTGATTTTGGTCTGTTTCATTCTCTCCAATCTACGATAGTAGAAAATAGGAGTGACCTAAGTGTCGTTGTGATCTTGATTGTGTTGTGCAAGTCAATGGCGATCGTCGTTTCTTTCATTGTCTTGTTGGCCAAGTAAGTATTAAATATCGTTTTTAGACATCTTTCATATATGTGATTTTAGTAATAATATTTTTGTGTCACTATGATGATGAAAATTGCAAACATACACTGTGGGTTGATCCACCATCCATTAAGGAAACTTTAGAGTACATTAAATATGTACAACATTACAATCAATATTTGGTGGGTGAACTAGCTGAAATGGAACTTCAACAAATGGACTATTATCCTGGTACAAGTCATGCTAATAATGAGGATGATAACGTCATTTGGAATAACAAGTCTTGCAAGTGCCTACACCACAAGTAATAATCAAGTAGCAAAATATGTTTGGTCTCCATATAAGTGCACTCTACCTTATGTTTCGTACTAGTAGAAAGGTATAGAGTTTGCACTTTATTATCAACAAAATATTATTTCAAAATTTTTTAGTTTTCATTGCATTTGCACTTCACTACCGCAACTTTGTAGCCTTTAAAACAATTAGAAAAATTGTTATCTTGTCGCCTTGCTACTAGGCGACTCGTCATACTACTAGGCGACTCATCAAACGAATGTTATCCACCTAAAAGACGAAAAATGCCCACGTGCAATGTCAATTTAGACTTATCCATCTCAAGGAGAAATTACTCCTACACTCAGTCCATACCATACTTCGTTCCTCCATATAACACTTTCTCTGCTACCAGCCTCAACACACACTCACTACAATCATTCGATGTACCTTATTATTATATACGAACGTTTCTCACCGTCCTGAAATAAAGAAAGGGTTTCAATCCTCAAGGAATTACAGCCTCCAATGTATTTGTGTAGCATTGATTGTAGGTTTGTTAGAGATCTTCGATTTGGTGACACTTATGGTTGCCAACTTTGGATGTACGATAGCTATGAGTACAATCCTTCTCATAGGACCATGCTATTTTCCCCGATGGTAGAAAACATGTAATATACAAAGCTATTCCTGATTCTATGAATACTATTGATTCTAACCTTTTGTAACAACAAATTATGCAATTACCATCACCTCTTTGCGAGTTCGGGAACTACATTGACCAGAAACAATCGGCAGAAGACGTTGAGTACGTCTAGATAAAAGCTAAAGCTGCAACATAGAAGTTCTTTCACGACCAAGAGTGAGATGAAAGAATGGAGCGAGAGGAGAGGGGGACGGCTCAACAGGAGGAGTGTTGTCTCAAGAAGCAAGATGAAATTCAATAATGGTTCGAAGAGTATCGTCACAAGGAAGAAGAGGAGGAACGCATCACACGAGAGGCACGAGAGGCTGAGCGAGAACGCATACGCGAGAGAGCTCGTCGCACAAGAGAAACCGGACCGGATGCTTTCTCTAAGGGAAAAATACCGCGTTCCACTCAGTAGTTTCTGGGTGAACCATGCTTGGATTTTAATTCAACTAAAGTATGTTAGAAGCAGACGCACGTTACATGTTTAATGCAATCTACACACACCATATGTATCGTAAAATTTATGTTTTTTTTATAATAGCTAGGTGGGCTTTTCCTTATGTAACGCACACATACTTATTTTTTGAACTCTGTAACTTCTGTTTTTGTAATCATCGAGTTTTTATAATATGATCATAATATTGAGATCTTCAATATGTCACATAAGTATTTCCCCGTATTACGGTGCTATCTATTTTTATACTTCCCTCCAAAATCAAATACAAAATGATTTAAACACGAACATGACATTGACTTTAATTTTTCTATTTAAAAATATCTCTAATTGGTGAGTCGCCATTTAGCTACGCGACTCACCTTTCAGCTGGGCGAGTCGCCATTAGATCTGCGACATGGCGGGCCTGCTATCAGTGCCGACATTCTTAGCTACGTGGCGTCCTCTCACGCTTCTAATGGATGAGTCATCGTTCTAAAGTACGATAGGTCGGCTAGTTTTGAAAAAAAATCGTCAGCTATTTTTTTAATTTAATATATATTCGACCAATAAAAAATCATGAGGGAAGGGTCGTTCATGGATTCCCTCCCCTGATTAGAGGTGGGTTCGGGTCGTGCCGGGACCGGCCCGGCACGACCTGTTCATGCTTCGGGCCGAAACGGCTCGAGCCCTAAAGCATGTTAGGTTGGCTCGAGCCGGCTGCCAAAAAACCCGGCCAAGCACGACACGTGGCCTAACGGTCCGCCTTAGGGCCGGGCCGTGCCCGGGCACGGCCTAGCAAGGTGCTGCACAACCAACTGTGGCTTTGACAGGTGATGCCAGAAGTCATAAACTCAATAACCAAATTTACAGTTCTATATTGTAAAAAAAATTAAAAAATTATGAAAAAAAATTGTAGCTTAATATAGTTATATTACATGTTCCCAAAAAATTCTTCAGAAATTCACAATATACAAAGTGTAACAAAAAAACAAATAAAAGTATTTTTTGTCTTTTTTATATATCTCAAAATAAAATGAATTTGGAAGTGGGATTTCTTGTGTGAGTTATATATGAGAGTATAGACCTATTATATTTTTTGGGATTTCTAAAATTAAAATGAATGAATGTTTGTTTTATTTTTAAAGAATGACACATATGTTAAAATAGTTTGACTCAAATGAGGACAAATTTGAATTTGCACAACTAGAAATGTTTCAAAAAAATTACGAAAAATTCATGCGTGCTGATAAATATAATACACACCTAAACAAATAAAAATGGATTCATTTTGCTGACTTTTTGGAGATTAAAAAATATGTGCATATGTTTTGTTTTGAATAGTGTGCAAAAAAATCAGCATAGAACCATCAACAATAATGCTTCAACATTGTGGATAATAATTTCTAAAAGTATAGAATAAAATCATCAATTTTGCACTATTTATGTGTATTCTATACAAGATTTAATTTTCTAGTCGGAATCAAAATAGAAACACGCAGTATCATTGAACAAACAACAAAGAACATGGGTTGGTCCCGCCTGTCAGCTTCAGAGAGAGGAAGAACACGACCCACCTGCCTGCCCGGGCCCTGCCTGCCTACCTCAGCCCACGACACCTCCCCCACCAGTTGGGCTGCCAGAAGAAAGTAGTCCACCAGTCCTGCGCGCACCATTGATCTAGCAGCGGACGTTTAGTCCCACATCGGGACTTTACGGGGCGCCCACACTGCTTATAACCGAGAGCGCGACAGCTGCCCCGTTCTCTTTGAATTGCCACTCCGGCCACCCCGTGCACTCTCTCCTGGGCCGTCTGCCGTGCACGTCCTCTGTCGTCGGCCGCGTGTCTGTTACTCGCGCGCCTTGTGCGCTTGGTTGAGTGGTGCTGGTTGGGTCTTGCACCTGGCCGGCTGCCTATTTTTTTTCTTTTCTCTTTTGTTTCCAGGGAGACAAACAGAGACAGAGAGGGGGTTCTAGTTCCAGAGAGCGCAACAAACAAAGAGGAGAGGGGTTACAGCCAGTTTCAGAGAGCAAACATAACCGCCTCTTCTTTCAACTTTCCACACATCGACATTGATATACTTATATAATCACATAGCACATTCACAAAATCATATAACACATTCACAAGTCACATAGCACAATCAATAATCACAAATCACACACATGTAGGGAGAATGAAATTTTATTGAAGTATCAAGTTTTTTACAAACTGCCTCATTAAAAACTTTACACTCATTGTGAGCTTCCCCCGTAAGGAAAAGAGTACAATTTGTTTAAAAAATTTCAATTATTCGGATTCTTCAAGGTCAAGATCCTCCAACGCTTTACAATTTCCGGATCCTCTAAGCGGTGTTGATCTCTAGTTTCTGCCGCCTCCCAATCTTTAAGGCATGTGAGACACTCAACCATATCAGGTGTAAGAGAGGACCTACAACATTGAATCAAAATGATATAAGTTGAATGTAAATGAATATGAGAGAACACAATATGAACTAATATGAGAATCACCTCCTTTCTTCTATAATTCTTCCAGCTGAGCTAAATATAGCTTCACAAGAGACACTAAAAACTGGAATAAGCAGCACATCACGTGCAAATTAGGAGAGCAACGGAAAATGATGTTCATTCTGTATATTAATTTAATATATATTTGGCTAATAAAAAAATCACGAGGGAAGGGCCGTTCATGGATTCCCTCCCCCGAATCCTGATTGTATCTTCGCCAGCTAGTTGCTGCCATTAACGTTCAGTAATGGAATTGATTTCCATTTTCAGAAAGAAAAAAATTAGAAACTTCTCGACCAGGAGAAATCGCAATTTTTAGGCGCTTTGACGGGCAGGGAAAGAAATTAATTTTTGAGCAATCGGTTCCTCAACGTGATCGCTCGTTGGACCGATTAGTATATGTATATATATATATATATATATATATATATATATATATATATATATATATATATATATATATATAACGGAACATAGGTTTCAGCCTCTACGTGTTGGACCGATTAGTTAGTTGTGTGACACATGCACGCATGTTATAAGCGTCTTCCATCGGTGTGAACAGTCCGCACGAGCAGTGCAATATCTTCAGGCTCTTTTAATGAATCTGCTTCAATAATAACCATCATCTCTTGGTACGCGTCTGCTTCAACAATCAGGCTTCGTGACCAGGCTGTCATGCATTGCTTGTACTCTCGAATTTCGTCTTTTGTAGTTCATATATAAACTATAAAAAACAAGTTTATGTGAGTTTCATATTAAATTATGGAGGGAGTATACGATTAAACTCAAATCTAAATTTATGTGACTAGATTGTGAGTTTCATAACCAACCTGACTGGGTATTGTTAAGAGGGATAGAGACTCCTCTGTTACCATTAGTCGATACTCCTCTGTTGTAATTTAGAACATTTAATTTAGTTCAAATTAAAATAGATTAGCCATCATAAACATCATTTATTTTAGAACAGGGTACAATATAACGGGAAGAATGAGACTAGAATTGACGGGGGTAGGGGAAGAAATATCTGCATCGGATTTCTTAGATCATAGATTGCGCCCTACTTATTGACAAGACATGCGACTATAGAGATGAGAACAAGTGCATACCTTTTCACCGTGACAGCCTCTCTTCACTAAACTATATGCTCCTTTTGTTACCTCGCAAGAGGGGAAGGGGATCTTTTTTCTCATTATCTAAAAAAATATGCTCCTTTTGTTCACTTTCATTTTATATCATTGTCTTTACAAACTCATCTTGACCATTGGTCATATCTGAAAAATTAGTTCAAATATGCAAAATTATAAATCACACTTCAAATACCTCTATAATAAAATGTATAATAACAAAATATATGATATGTAATATTTGTAATAATACAAATGGTCAACGAGTCAACTACGTCAAATAAAAGCGCAGGAAATAAGTATATTATACTTGGATGATTGGTGACAAGTTCCCACTGAGTGATGTGTATATGCATAGCAGACCATCACGTTACTCACCTAAACAAAATGAGCCTAAACCATGTGCCATTATTAGCAGATGAAGTTATATATGTTATATATTAGTTTCAGTGTTCGTTTTTTTGCCCAGGCTGACTTGTAGGATTGATAAAATCCAGAGTTATATAAGTTTGCTTAACTTACAAAAAGTATCAATATTTATGATACTAAAATAGTAGTTAAATAATTGATAGGAAATATGTTATCAAATATTTTATTTTAAAACAGAAATTTATCTTAAGCACATAATAATTTTGATAATTATTAGAGAAATCCTATTCTATGGGTGCCTAAAAAATGGCAATGTTTCAGGCGACATTACCAACCATCAGATTCACTTTAAGATTTGTGCCAACTCACCTTATTTATTTGCTCCTCACCCAAACCCTACTCCCGAACCAACACCAGAGCGGGCGGATGCCGCCGCCATCGGGGCGCCCGCACGAGCGGTTGGAGGCGGCGTCGGGCCGCCGGCTCACGCGACAGGAGGCGGCACCAGTTCAATCAGCGGGAGGCGGCGCCAGCGCGAGGCCTGAGGCGGCAATGGCACACGAGTCGGGAGGTGGCGCGACGGGGGTGACGGGGTAGGGTGGCGTGGGCGGCTTTGCGACGGCGTCGGCGGCCCGACGAGGGTGACGGGGAGGGTGGTGCGGACGGCGTAGCGACGACGGCGGCGGAGAAGAAGGCAATATTTGTTTATTTTTTGTTAATTGTAAAAATGTAATTGTAATTCATAATTTGTAGGGTTTTGTTAATTGTAAGACAATCGGACAAAAAATTTGTAATTGATTAACCTATAGAATAAAGGTTCAAAGATTAATTACAAGCTTAGTGATTAATGACTGTAATTAGTGCCTAATTATCCGGTGCTTGAAATTTTAGAAAATTTCAAGCGCTTGACAAATAGACAAACCCTAATTATTAAGTGTGTGTTTGGCATGGCTCCAGAACCAAACTCTGGAAAAGAGCAGAAAAAATGTTGTCAAACACCCTAACTCTAAAACTCCAGCGGGGTCCAACTCTCACTACAGGAATCCCGACGATTTGCGACGGCCCAACCATCGCAAATAAGCTATTTGCGACGACTACGCTTATTTTCCACGGTTTCGGGCCGTCGCAAGTTTCTCGTCGCAATTAAGCTTATTTGCGACAGCCACTGTTGCAAATAAGGCTATTTACGACGGCTAGCTGCAGTCGTAAAAAATTATTGCCCTGACACCGGCGGCCCCACGGATCTATTTGCGATGACCAGACCGTCGCAAATAATACTAGCCGATGGGACCCACGCGACCATCTGATGGGACCCACACAGACAATTGCGACGGCCTGGCTGTCGCAAATAGGACATTAATTGTGACGGCCGGGCCGTTGCAAATATCAGAGGCTTATTTTTGATGGCCATGAGCCTTATTTGCGACAGTACTGTATAAAAAGCCGTCGCAAGTAAGGTTTTTATTTTTTTAAAAAAACACAAAATGCTGCCCGACTCGATGGCCAGTAATACAACAGACATATCACAAACAGATCACAAAACAAATCACAACAGTCACATATTAGCATCACAACACATCGTCGATACATCTAATCACCATCAACAACCAAACAAGGGCTCACTCACCCGTCTGACCTCTGAAGCCATCAAAGTCATCGTCGCGCCTCACTCCAGGTGGCGGTAACGACGGCGACAGAGTTAGAGCAGCCGTCACAGATCCCTGCAATTAATTAAACTTAGAGTTAGAATAGAAATGCATCAACATCTCTCTCCTTTCCTTCCTCTCCCTCTATCTCCGTCTACATCTCCCTCTCTCCCTCTCTCTCTTCATTCCTCTCTCTCTATCTCTCTCCCACTCTATTTCCCTATTGCTATCCTTTTTTCTCTATCTTCCTCCCTCTATCTCCATCTACATCACCCTCTCCCTCTTCATTCCTCTCCCACTCTATCTCAATTATTTTCCCTCTATCTTCCTCCCTCTTCTAACTCTATCTCAAACCTTTTCCCTCTATCTTCCTCTTTCTTCTAACTCTATCTCTCATTCTATCAAACTATCTCTCGCTCACTCTCTTTTCTCGCTTTATTTTGGCTAAGTTGAGATAAACCTAGAATTGTTAAGTTGACATAGAAAATTACCTGACCCGCAGAAGAAGGGTCACCTGGAAGGACCGGTAGTGGCGGTAGCTAGATCCCCAGACCTTGCTTTCGAGTCAGGGTGTGTCATTGCAAACATTAGATGTTACCTATTAGTAAGTCATTTATGCTGAATTAATGAGAACTTCAGTTTTCATTTTGTTACCTCCATTGTGTCCCGCATTTGCGCCATCTAGGCTGTCTGGGAAGAGACCGTGGCCTCCATTTGAATCCTTCGTTGTTCTGTTTCTTCTTGTCATCTGAGGTTCTCTTCTACGGTTTATTGGAGGGACTGCATCTCCATGTCTCCCTGCGAGACGCGGCGATCTGATGTGCCCACCGACGAAGCCTGCGTGAAGCTGCCTCTCGCAGGTCTCGCCGCCCTAGAGTCGACAACTCCATTGAATATGGCGAGCCTATAAAAAAGAGTCAGTAATATGAAATTGAAATATCTTGAATACTTTGAATTGAAATGGTAAAATGACTTATGAACTCACCTTCCGTGTGTTTTTCCACCTCCACTTGCATACGCGGCTTGAGGATTGATTGCTTCATGTTCCCAATCAAAATCTTCGCCATGTTTCTTCTTATCCTCCTCTTCGTACTTAGCTTAGAAAACAAGAAAATCATGTAAGTTCAACAATCCATAAAGTTATATTTAATATGAATGATTTCTAAACTTACCAATCGCTCGGCTGCGGTCTGAATACACCCCTCAGGATGAGAAGGGTCTCTGTGACCTCTCTTCCAGATCTCAACAGGGGTCGACTGTACCCCCGTCTCGTGCTACTATCAATACGTGTTAGTACGAACATTATATTATGAATATATAAACATAAGTTACATACACTTACCATGCGTTTAGCTAAACGCAAGTGTGTTATCTTGGCCGTGCCTGCTCTTCCCCTCGACCCCTCTGCATTCTCGAGCCTTCCCGTACTTAGCCTTAAACTCATCACTAGCCCAATACCAACAAAGGGCCCGAAATGCATCGGACCGACCCTGCAACCAGCTCACGTGGCCTTGCACATAGTTGTAGATGGTTAAAAGTACCATTGAGGAAATTATTAGAAAAAAATATTTACAATACGCCACGTACCTACGCGTACTCCTCCTCGGAAGTGTAGCACGTGGTGCTAGTTCGCCTTCAAGTGCGCATTGACAATTTGAGTACGAGCATTCGACAAAGCTTGTCGAAGCGCCTTGGCAGCGTTGTAGTGAAATACTCTCCTCACATCCTCAAACATGCGAGCGGCGTTCGGGTCCTCTAAAATATACCTTGCCTGTGATAAAAAATATATTAAAGAGATGTTCATTAAAAGAGTTTAAGAGTTAAAGAATATATTGAAGTCTCACCGTAGAAGGTCCACACTTCATAATGTGGCATGAAACCATTTCGACATAAGTGAAACAAAAGTTCCATTTTGTTCAAAAACTTGGTGTTCTGATATTTCGTACATGAGCACAGCACCTTATCATCCGTTGACAACGAAAATGTTCGATCAAAAAATTTATATAATTTGATATACCACTCATCCGAGTGACCACCAGTTCTTCTTCCAGCCATTATACATCCACTGCGTTCTTCACCCATGTTTGGCTCCGCAGTTTAATACGAAAGAAATTATCGTTAATGTATGCAGGATAGATTCTAAAATTTTGACAGCATAACACCGCCTATTTAACACTACATCCCCTATCCGATGCACTTCTTAAAGTAAAAAGGGGCATGCCTATACAGTTATAGTCGTCATACGTATGTCAGCTGCTCGCTGGAGGCTGCAACTCTTCAAGACGAGCGAGGAGGAAAGAAAATTTTGACAGCATAACACCGCCTATTTAACATTACACTCCCCTATCCGGTGCAGTTCTTAAAGTAAGAAGA
This sequence comes from Tuctoria greenei, assembly GCA_036927565.1. NCBI lineage: Eukaryota > Viridiplantae > Streptophyta > Magnoliopsida > Poales > Poaceae > Tuctoria > Tuctoria greenei. The sequence continues at coordinate 132,873 of JAYESD010000065.1, read as the reverse complement.
GGCATGGATATAATATTATAGTCGTCATACGTATGTCAGCCGCTCGCTGGAGGCTCCAGCTCTTCAAGACGAGCGAGGAGGAAAGAAAATTTTGACAGCATAACATTGCCTATTTAACACTACACCCCCCTATCCGGTGCAGTTCTTAAAGTAAAATAGGGCATGACTATACAGTTAAAGTCGTCATACGTATGTCAGCCACTCATCGGAGGTTACAACTCTTCAAGACGAGCGAGGAGGAAAGAAAATTTCGGCAGCATAACACCGCCTATTTAACACAACACCCCCTATCCGGTGCAGTTCTTAAAGTAAAAAAGGGCATGACTTTACAGTTATAGTTGTCATACGTATGTCAGCCGCTTGCTGGAGGCTGCAACTCTTCAAGACGAGTGAGGAGGAAAGAAAATTTCGACAGCACAACACTGCCTATTTAACAGTACACCCCTCCCCCCCCAATATGGTGCAATTCTTAAAGTGAAAAGAGGCATGACTATACAGTTATAGTCTTCATACGTATTTCAATCGCTCGTTGGAGACTGCAACTCTTCAAGACGAGCGAGGAGGAAAGAACGAGAGAGAGACAGGGAAGTGGGTCTGTCGAGGTCTGCCATCCTCACGCGCGGGTATTTGCTGTCTGCACCGTCGTCGTTCGTCTCTGTGTCCATTTAGACGCATACTTTAACATCTAACTAAATAAGCCTTGTCGGGCCCTAAATGTGTTGTGTCAGGTCAAGCCGATCCGAATCTCATTTTTGTACAACATGGTAGGTCCTAAAATTTCGACAGCATAACACCGCCAATTTAACACTACACCCCCTATCTGATGCAGTTCTTAAAGAAAAAGGGGCATTACTATGCGGTTATAGCCGTCATACGTATGTCAACCACTCGCCAGAGGCTGCAACTCTTCAAGATGAGAGAAGAGGAAAGAACGAGAGAGAGACAGAGAAGTGGGTCCGTTGAGGTCCGCCATCCTCACGCGCGGGTGTTTGCCGTCTTCACCATCGTCGTTCATCTTCGTGTTCGTTTGGACGCATACTTTAACTTCTAACTAAATGGGCCTTGTTGGGCCCTAAATTGGTTGTGTCGGGTCAAGCTGAGCTGAATCCCATTTTTATACATATAGTAACACTCAAGCAATCAAATTAAAAATTATAACCATAATCTAAAAAACAAAGCAATTCAATTAAACGTAAATATAACAATTAATAAATTGTAACTTGTCAATTAATAAACATAAACCTAAATATAAATAATTTTATTATAAATATAGACATAAGCATTGACCTAAACCTAGCTTAGAAAATTTAATCTCAATTAACAAAAAAATGAACATAGGCATAAAAACCTAAACATAATTAAACCTAAACCTAGCTAAGCATGATTAACATAGACATAAGCATTATCAATTTAATAGAACAATTCTTCCACTAATCAACAATTAATATACAAATTATACAATTTAATCAACTAATCACCAATTTAACCAACAAATTACACAATTCAATCTCTAATCAACTAATCACCAATTAACCTAACTAATTCAACATATTAAGCAAAAATTCAACACATTAATTCAACACTAATTAAACAAATTAAACCATGAAGGAGGGGAGGGAGGGAGGTGGCGGCCATGGAGGGGGGGTCGGCTAGAAATAAGGGGAGGGGGGAGGTAGGGGGGTCGGTTAGGAGGGCAGGGCGGCCATGGAAGGAGGGGGCATGGATGGGGAATAGGGGGGCGGCCATGGAGGAGGAGGGGGACCGACTATGTAGGGGAGGGAGGGGGCGACTATGGATAGGAGGGAGAAGAGGAGGGGGGCCGCCATACCTTGCGGCAGCGGAGCGGCGGCAGCGTCAGCGACGGCTGCAGCGGCAGGCGCATCGCGGCGGCGGGCGAAGGCAAGCAAATGGCAGTGCTCGGTTTGGAAATAAGTCGATCCCAACGGGTATAGGGCTTTCATTTGCGACGGCCACGTTAATTGCGATGGTCCTAGGGTTGACCGTCACAATTAACCTTGTTTGCGTCGGCCTTAGAAACAGGTCGTCGCAAATAATCTTTATTTGCGACGACCAACCTATTTGCAACGGCTCCCGGGCCAGCCGTCACAAATTCGCCGTCTATTTGCGACGGTATTCGTTATTTGCGACGGCCCACTACGGGCCATCACAAATAGGCTTATTTGCGACGGCCGACCGTCGCAAGTTAAGCCGGCTATCGCAAATGGTCATGTTTCCTGTAGTGTCTGCGGAGTTTTCAGAGTCCTAGTTCATTTTCTCAGAGTACCCATTTTCCTACTCCAAAACCGGCCCATACGGATGTAGACGTGGAGTTGTGGGGTAATTACCCGCAATGCCACTCGTTACACAAAAACTCGAATCGTTTTTTTCCTATTCTGTGCTATCGTCATACGAGCGGGCGAAGGCGAGCGGCACCGAGGCCGCAAGCCACGGCGCGACCCGAGACGCTGATCTCCGTTGACGATCGCGCCTGGAGCGCCCATCCTACAGCGCCGAAGACCTCCGTCGACGACCTTCGTTCCTCGTCAGCGTTGGTGGATACGTGCACTGGTCCGACGCTGCAACGCAACCCTAGGGTGCTGCCGACGGTAAGGAGTCGATGTTGTATGTTTTGCCGCGGGTGAGAGACTGATTATCGTCCAGTGCCCAGTAATCGTTGATTTTCATGGGTAATTACAGCTAATCCATATTCATCCGGGTGAGCGATCTGTTTCTCTGGATCCTTGCGTTTTGGGTCTGCCACTAGCTGTCCATATTAGGTTCTTCCAATTCATCAAGGTAATGAACTCAATGTCACGTATATATTGTCGAATTTCAATGCATTGTTAGTAGCATTATTCATCAAACAAAGACGGTAGCCAACCTCATGCATATCAGATGCCATGTTCTTCAGAGTATCCACCCCTTCACCAATGATATCCAAAGCTTCATCCTGCAAAATTTCAGTTCACCTAAGACAAAATCATTGAACAGTGAAACAAAACTAAATAAAGTCGGTTTGAGCTCCCCAGGTTCAATTTTTCTTTGCACTTGAGCTGCGGTCTGGTATTGATTGTATTCTATGCGATTGGAGAATATCAACTTCAGATGATGAATGTTGGTCATGTAGTCAGGCATCTAAGGATATTTATGTAGTTCAATATATTAAATGTTCACTGTCAGATTAATGTACATGTGCGATGATTTTTTGTATGTTATAGTGATGTAAATTGTGATATGCAATTGTATTTCACTACAAGAAACACAGTCATTTGCGACGGCTGGATTTATTTGCGACGGTCAGCCGTCGCAAATAGGTTAAATTGTGACGGTCTATCGGCGGCCGTCGCAAATAATATGGCTGTCGTAAATAAGCTCTTATTGCGACGGCCAACCCTAGGACCGATCGTCGTAAATAAATACTTATTTGCGACGGCTGAGAAATAGACCGTCGCAAATAACGTTAATTGCGACTGCCATACGTTAAGGCCGTCGCAATTAAGGATGCCGTCACAAATAAGGGCTATTATCGGCCGCCCCGACCCCGACGGTTCATTCACCTCCACAGAGCCCCGCTGCCTGCCGCATCCCCGACGCACTGTCGCGCCCCCGCCGCCGGCCTGCCGTCGCCGCCCCCGCCCCCGCTTCCGCCGCCGGCCTGCCGCGGCCCCGCCGCCACCAGCGTCGCCCCTCCAGCTAGCCGCGCCCTCGCCCCGCACGTAGCGCCGCCCCCTCACGCCGCCAGCTCGCCGCGCCACCGGCCCCGCCCCCGCAGCGCCGCCCCCTCCGGCCGCCGGCACGCCGCGCCACCGGCCCCGCCCCCGCAGCGTCGCCCCTCTGGCCGCGCCCTCGCCCCGAGGCGCCGCCCACTCCGGCCGCTGGCCCGTCGCGCCCCCGACCCCGCCCCTTCTAGCGGCACCCTCGCCGCCCCCAGCCCTGCCCCTGCGGCGCCTCCGCCCCCGCCGTCCCTGCCCCGCCCCTGCGGACAGCAGCGCCCGCCGCTCCCCCACCGCGGCCCTGTCCCCACCGCCGTCCCTGCCCCTGGCCCCGGACAGCAGCGCTGCCGGCCTCCTTCAACGCCTCCGCCGTCCCTCCGACACCGCCGGCCGCCGGCCTCCTCCAACGCCGCCTCCTCCAACGTTGCCGTCCCTCCAACGCCTCCGCCGACTAGGTGAACTGAAAATTTACTAAAAATTTTCAGTAAATTTGCTGTTACATTTTTCTGGAACCTGTGATAACTATGATTTATGTGTTCATATGAGGATTGATTTCTTCTCTTCTACTTGCAAGAATTACTTGCCTCGTGTTATACTGCTCACAAAAAGTTCTTGTTGTGTCAGATCTTCGAGCGTAACCCAGCCACAATCAAGAGCTATGGGATCTGGCTGTGTTACCAGAGTATAACCGGCTACTACAACATGTAGGATTCCTTTGGATTGAAGGAATTAAAAAACACAGCAATAGGAAAAATATAGGAATTGAAATTATATGTTTTTACAATTCTATAGGAATTGAGATGAGAAACCCTTTAACAGCATCATAGGAAAAACAAGTGAACTTGTAACATGAGTCAGGAAAAAAAAAGAGGGTTAAGCTTATGTTAAGTTTACTACAAAATTTAGCAAAGGAATTCATTCCTATAGAAACTACCATTTGTTTTTCTTGTGAACCAAATGGTCATATAGGAAAATCCTTTACAAATCATATCCTTCAAAAATCCTTTGTCATTCCTTCAATTAAAAGGAGTCGTATCCTTTTACCTTGACACTTCTCTGAATGGTGCCGTGGAGCAGATGTATGCTTAGATGGCTTCTCGTCATTGCGTGCACGAAAAGCAAGAGAGACTGTGAGAAATAAACATCGGACACACTATAGAATAGTGAGCACTGACCAAAGGTCTTTCGTGAGCATGTAAGACTGTTCGCACTCATGCAACTCTAAAATCTACCTCTAAAAGAAATATTCTCTTCTTTTACAGTCACCTCTAAAAGATTCTCATCTTTACAGTTTTATTCTCTGCACTCGTTCACCTCTATATCGAACCTCTATATCAACTAGCATCTATATTATATCATTTCATTCAACTTCCTTTTATTTTATGATATTACTACTATATTTTTCTAGTGTTACTAAAATAATATAAAAAAATACAGTAGTTTCAGTTTTGATTTTTTACTCTCCTTAATTCACAATCTTATATTTTTTCTCGTTTTTTCTCTTTTTTTCTCTCTCTTTCCCGGTCCTTCTCTCCCATCTAGAATATTCCTGGCACCCTCCGGAGGTCACGGCCACGGCCTCACCCAATTCTATCTTTCCCGATTCTTTATTTCTCTGGACTGGACGCTCCTCCTCCAGATTTCTCCCGAGCTCGCCTTCTCTCGAGCTTCGACGAGTCGGCAGCCGCAGCCTCGCCCTCCTCCGCGACGGCAGGCGGGTCCGCTTGCACTGGACGAGTCCACAGGTGAGTGACCTTTTCGGTTCTTTTTTTTTCCGCCGTTTCGGTTCTTTCTCCGCCTCCTACAGCTTCGCTTACCGCGAATGGGTTTCTTCGTCTTCTCGCCGGCGTCGTCCTCTCTCCTCCTCACCGGCATCGTCCTCTTACCTCCCACCGGCATCTTCGTCGTCAGTCGGCTCCACTCGTCGCCGTCGTCGGGAGGCGGTCGGCTCCACTCGTTGCACCTCGTCCTCTCGTAGTCGCCGTCCTCCCGCCGCGAATCCCATCTACCGCGCGAAGACAACCGTCATCTTTCAGCCGATTCTCTCTCTTCGTAGCGGCGCTTCTACCTGTGAAGTTTTACTGTGCACTTCGCTATAATAGAGATCGCTATATCTTCCCCAGTGCGGGTATCAAAATTTTAGAGGGCCTTCACATTAAGCGTAGCGGCGCGTTTGGAGGTGTCCGGTGCGAACGGTCTAAGAAAAGTGAAACAGTTTCATCGGATCTCGGGAGTAGAAATTTCATTAGACAAAGGCTACGGCTCCCTTTGGATTGAAGGAATGGCAAATAAATTTTGAATGATAGAATTTGTAAAATGATTTTTTTCTACATGACCATTTGGCTCACAGGAAAAATAAAGGGTACTTTCTATAGGAATGAATTCCTTTGCTAAATTTTATAGGAAACCTAACATGAGTCTGGATCTCTTTTTTCTTTACTGGCTCATGTTGCAGGTTCCTTTGTTTTTCCGATGATGCTGTCAAAGGGCTTTTCATCTTAATTCCTATATTTTTTTAATTCCTATAGGATTGTAAAAACATATAATTTCAATTCCTATATTTTTCCTATTCCTATATTTTTTTAATTCCTTCAATCCAAAGGGAGCCTACGAATCCATTCGTAAAAAGACACTACAGGAATCCGTCAATAGGGTGTCGACCATATGAGCGTCGGTTGCCTACATAAACCGACACACATAAGTTAAAGGCATCGGTGAACCGACGCACTTAGCCGACGACGTATTTTGGACGCCTTTAACTACTAAGTGCGTCGGAGCCGACACATTTATTAACTATATGCGTCGGGTTCTAGCGGCCGACACACTTAAAATTAAATGCGTCGGCCAGGCCCACCGACGCACATACACCATCTAAAAGCGTCGGTAGTCTAGCAAACCGACGTTCTTAGGTTAACAGACAAAAAAAATTCCTTCGGCCGTCCTCGCGCGTGGGCGCTTCACGCCACACTCGCGTCCGCCGCCGCCCCGCGAGCTTCTGCGCCGCCGTCCCTTCTGCCGCCGCGCGCGTCCACGTCCTTCCGTCGTTCGCGGCGCCGTGCCCTTCTGCTGCCGCGCGCGTCCTTCCGCCGTCCGCGCCGCCGCTCTCTTCCGCCCTGCGCGCTTCCGCTGCCGCCGCGTCCTTCAGCCACCGCGCCCATCCACCCTGCGCGCGACCGCCACCGCCGCGCCCTTCTGCGCCGCCGCGTCCTTCAGCCGACGCGCCCATCCGCCCTGCGCGCGACTGCCGCCGCCGCGTCCTTCCGCCGCCGCGCCCTTCTACCGCAGCGCGCGTCGAGCCGCAGCGTCCTTCCGCCGCCGCCGTGTCCAAGACCAAAGCAGCTTGCTCTCTTCTCTTCATTTGCCTCCGTCTCTGTGTTTTGGATCGCAAGTGAAGAAGTGCGTGAGACAAAGGAGAAGAAGACAAGAAAGAGAGGACGTGGAAAGAAGACTGGACAAGCGGGCTTTAATGCGGGAAGAGAGTACGCTGGGGGAAGAAATAAATTTGATCCGGCAAAAGTGGTGCCACTAAATTTCGAATTTTTGGCAGGGATCCGGAGGGCGCGTGTGGAAATATTTCGGGTGGGCGTGCGCGTAAATACGTCGGTCAGTCAGCTCAAACCGACACATTTATTAAGTGTGTCGGTTAAACCGACACATTTATTAAGTGTGTCGGTTTTTTAAGTTAGGCCGACGCATTTAGATTAAAGGTGACGGTTTTTTAAATCGACACTTTTAACCGATTTAAATGCGTCGGGGCCGACACTTTTATCTAAACCGACACCTTATTCATCGTTTCTTGTAGTGAGAAATTGCGAACAAGTTTCGGTCTTACAAATTCATACAGTCACCTTTACTTTTTCGGCCAAGAACTTAGAAGAGAGGTCCAACAAAAGTAAAGGGTAAAAATGTCATAGTATTCTAAAACCTCTCTTTTTAAGAGCTGACAACAGGCTAGCAGCCAAACATCATCAGTACCAACTTCAGCTCCGCACTAGAGTTGCTCCTCTTCAGCATTTGAGAGCAGAGTTGCTCTACTGTAGAGTGGAGTCATACCAAATACGTCCTAAGAACATAATACCAACTCCATACACAAAAAACTTGTCGCTTTTAGTTCAAAAAATAAACTACAAAGTGATAAATTTTTTGAACGGAGGGAGTACCTTTTGCCAGCATCAGGTGCTTGGTTCTTTGGTGCCTACCTGGTCTAGTCTTAACATAATTTCTGTCTTTTCTGAAAAAAAGCAAAAAAGAAAAAAAAAGCCAAGCAGAGATTTTGGTCTGTCCTTTCCTTTGAACTGTAGGGAGTCGACAAGTGGAAAATTCTTGAGGGATGAGGATTCATGCTTGGTAAAGATGTGAAAGAAATTTCGGCATCAGAAAATTATTCATCGACTGATTATGCTTTTACGACGCGTGAATACGCTGTTTAATTTAGTAGGATGCGGCGTTGACTAGTAGTACGACCGTTGCGTGAAAAGAAAAAAAATACTGTAGTAGATGACCATTGACGCCAGCGGGTTGAAGTACGTCGTACTTGTACGTCGGAGAAGCAAGTTCTTGATGGTACGTAAAGGTAGGCGTGGCACACTGGTGGCATTCAAACGAAAGGAAACGAAGCACTCTTGTCTGACGGTGACACGCACTCAAATTCCAAATGCGCCTGCGGTCGATTGGTGGCGTGTGACGAAAACGATCGGTCGATGAATTATTGCCGTTTTCGTGGTCATTGATGTTCAACTTAAACAAACGAGTATAACTAGTCATTTGATACTGCTAAATGAAAACGATGTGTACCGCATAAGATTGTGAACAACTGTTACAGCTTGCAACATTGAGACCAGAGGTACAAATAGAAACGGACTAGCTGTAGCTGACACGGAAGCTGGAGTCAGCATCTTCCAAAAGCCGAGCCGGGCCTGCTCTCCCGAACGAAGAGGGGGCATCTGAAACGAAACGAACGAACGAACAAATGTGGGGGATCAAGCTACCAGATTTTTATTCCCGGGACAGAGACATCTATGGTTGATTCCTCGTCATCTGGTAGCCGTGGGCACCGCATATATTCCGGTTCCTAAGAATGATGGAATAAGTTCTCGACCAGATGAGAAAGATGATAGGATCGATCAGTGAACCATCACTGGGCGGTGAGCAAGCAGTCTCGGTGTACACATGAATTGAGTCAGATGATACGCTGTAGACTAGTACTAGGCTACTAGCGTGGTTGCCAAGCGGATCATTTTTCTGATTCCTGATGCCAACGGGTGCAGTGTCGCCAGGTTATACATGCTGAAAATTCTAGCAGGCCCGTCACTTCTGACGCTAAAGATCGTCTTATCTACGGACAGAACAAATGGAGAGGATTGGCTGTTAGATTGATCACGATTAAGGGTGTGGGGCCCACCCATACCGAGTCCTTCTCCGTTTTTGTTGCGCTTTGATCGGGAGCGCCGACTCAGAGTCGGGGCCCCCTCTCACGCCCACACCTCTATATATTAGGGAGGCAGTTAGATTAGTGGAAGATAATCTTAACAGACTCCACCATCACCTTAAGCCAACCGATCTCTACAAGTGTGGGACAGTGAGGGGAAAACTTCCCGACGGCAACACCGGCGTCGCCCACACCGTTGCCGCCTGTGCACCATCTTCCACGACACCAACACCATGGCAATGAGCACCAACATTGGCCAAGGTATGTTCATCTACTAAACTGGTCATCTCTGTTAAAGTTCATGTATTAGTCATGATAATTATGTACAGCCAGATTAAGTCTAAGTTAATTAGATTAAGCACCTGGAATTAGAGGATGTCTAATGATCACTGGATACTTAGTGATAACATTGGTATCAAGATCCAGGTTAGGTTATCCCTAATTCGGGTTTGATTAGGTTAAGACCTCCAAACCCTAACCCTAGCGGTTGGGGATCCCCTCAACGGCGGTCGGCCTGCATGTCACCCGCGGTAGCGAGCTCGCGCACCGCCGTGGAGGCTACAGCGTCGCCGGATTTCCGCGTCCGGATCCGCCCTTCTCCGCCGAGCCTCGAGCTCTGCTCTCTCGGTCTCTAAGCCGCCGCCGCAAGAGAGTAAGGAGAGAAAAGGGGGCAGGTGAAATGCTTTAGGGTTCGGTTGGGGGGCGGCGTCTGACGCCCGTTTTGGCCATCCCGATTTCGTCGCGTTGCCCTCCGATCGGCATCGGGCGGCCATCGTGCATTGCACCGCACATGGCAATAAGGCCACGCAGGCGCGCCTCGTTTTGGGCCACATGCTGGCAGGCCCCACGTGGACTGGCCCCATTTTTTCATTTTTTGAGTATTTTCATTCTTTCAGCTATGGCCCATATCAGCCTTTGGGCCGCTTGTGCCTTCAGCCCAACTTGGTGCGCCCTGGGCCACTGATGGGCCGAGCAACATGTAGGGCCGCACGCAGTTGAGTTCTCCCTTTTATGGGACTTCAGTTGTGGGCTTCCAGAGACTAAGCTATGGGCCACTGATTTAGATTTTGGGCCAGAAATAAGATTAAGGGCTGAGACATTTTCTGAGATAATGAAAATAGGCTTTTGGCCTAATTTTAAGACATTTTCAGTTCTAGAAATTTAGTGAGTATTTCCAAACTTAGTATTTTTCCATTTTAGTGGAATTTTTAGTACATTTAGTATGGGATAAAATGCAATTTAGCTCCACAATATTAATTAAGTGGACAGAAAACTTGAGAATATAGATAATACTTTAGTAATTATTTTATTATAGTTTTGCTTGTAATTTTGTATAATTTATGATTAAAGATTATATTAAGTTTCTTGTCTAGTTATTTAAGTTAATATATTTTATTGTGAAATTATGAGTTATTAAGCATGATAATTAAGAATTAAGTGTTAAGTGTTAAGCTTCCGCTGTTAATTGAGTTATGGTGAATTTATTGAGTAACCAATGTGAAAAATGAATTTACCACATTGTAAGATTATTAGTATGATAACTTTTGAGTAACCAACGTGAAAATAAAAATTGTCATGATTAAGTTATTTTGAATTACCATAATTAAGTGGTTATGTTTAAGTTGTTATGCCTAAGTTGCTTTAAGTTATAAGCCATTAAGTTTTAAGTTACTATTAGTGATGGTAATTTCGTTGAGTAACCAACGTGAAATATGAAATTACCACATTTTGAGTTTAAGTCTTCATTCCTCTTAAGTCAAGTGTTTTGTTGAGTAACCAATGTGAAAGACAAAACACGCTGTTAATGATCCATTAAATTATTAAGTTTTTTCGTTGAGTAACCAACGTGAAAGACAAAATTATTATGTCTTTAGTATTGTGTTTTTGCTAAGTAACCAATGTTAAAGGCAAAACACGTTTAGAAGTTAAGTTTTATTTTTAAGTTACTTTATATGTTGTGTTTTCATTGAGTAACCAACGTGAAAGATGAAACACATGGACAATGATTATTTAAGTTCAGTTAGTTTTCGTTCAGTAACCAACGTGAAAGACGAAATCATTAAGTCTTTAGATTTTGTAAGTTGTCAAGTAACCAACTTGAAAGAAAAAAAAAGATGTTTTGTTTATAATCATGTTCATGCATTTACTTATGTTCTATTATGTTTCATTATGAAGGATCTTCCATTTCAGATGTGATATTAAGATTTATCTCACCAGAGAACTATCTAAGAAAAGACAATTATAGTACTTGGCGATATAAGTTAGAGGCTGGTTTAGCAATCTCCGAAATAGATTTGGCACTGATGAGAGCGCGTCCTACTGAGCCTAAGCTTCCCATTATTCGTGAAGGAGAAACTAAGGAGTCCTTCACCAAAAGGATGGAGGATTATGAAGAGGACTACTTTCGCTTCGATTTAGATCGTGCTAAGTGGTCAATCTCAAATAAGAAATGTTTATAAGTGATTAAGAGTTCAATTACTGAGAGTGTTCGGGAAGAAATTCCTGAATGCAACGCTGCTTATGGGTACCTCCTTATGATAGAAAAGTATGCAACTGACTGCAACAAGGCTACGATGCACGCTGTTATTAAGAAACTCGTCACCCAGAAGCATAATGGAGGAAGTGTGCGTGAGCACATTCTTAGTATGTGGGAGACTGCTGCTAAACTTAAGCTATTAGATCTAGGGTTGAAATATGAGTTTCTTTTCAACCTCATTCTTGCTCTACTTCCAGATGATTTTGAGCATATTATCATCAGTTATAACTCTCAGTCTGAGCAGTGGGATCTTAAGAAATTAATTGATTTATGCATTCAAGAAGAAGATCACATTAAGTCTCATCATGCTATTAAGTATTTCAATCATGAGAATGATAAAGGTAAGTTGACTTTTAATTGTTAAGTCAATGTTTAAGATTATTTTCAACTCATTCGATTGATTAACTAAGCTGCAATCGTGCATATTCTTGAGACAGGAATTAGATAAGTGGAGGATCATAAGAAGAGTGGAATGATCATTAAAGTCGCTATGGTCATGAAGCTAAAGTTGAAATATTAGACTTATTTTTTCTTCTAAGTTATAGTTTTGTACTTAGGATTCATCATATACTCTCATTAATGGAATTTTAGTTTAAGTATTCATATTTGTAATTTTTGATTTAATTACTTCATTGAGTTCTTAGTATTATGGTTAAGCACATTCATTTATAACATTTATCCTTAAATGATGATTTTAAATATTATTCAAGTTTTCACTTACAAACTAAGTATTAAAATAAGCGCATCAAAATCGATCTCGAAACAATTTCAAAATTATGGCATTGTCATTAAGGCCATATTTCTAGGGGGGGAATTGAATTAATTTTCTCCATCGATTAGTTTCTCCCTCATTAAGACGTTTCAGATTCAAAATAAGACATTGAACATGTGTTAGTATTAACTTAGTTTTATTCAAGTAAGAATTCAATATCCCTAAAATAACTAAGTGAAATGGTGTATGTTAATTAAGTATGTTAAGTTATTAGTCTATCGATTTACTTGTTAAATCGAACTTTATATTAAGTGAGCCTCTAAGACACCATTGTATATTGTGGACAAGAGTAAACCTCACTTAAGCGTTTTCAGATGAGGTAGTCCCGTTAAGGCAAAAGTAACCCAAAACATTATTAAGTTTGGTTGTAAGAATAATATAATAAGTTATTGATTATCATCAGTTCAGTTAAATAAGACATGTCGTCATTAGTAGAATAACATGATCAAGGGTAGTATGGTATGATGAGAGGTCAAATTGTCTCTCTCTACCTGCTGTAGCTGGATTGTAACATTTTCGTTAATGATTCACTATGTGTTGTTAGTCTTTCATCGGTAACAGAAAATGATAAGAATAACTCAGTTTAAGTCTTGTTACCATCAACGATGTGAAGCGACAATAACCCCACATGTAAGCATAATGCACAAGCTATGTAAATTACGTAAGTGAATAATATCAAGTGTTGGGTTGATCCTCACTTGACATAAGTTTTGATCCATAGCGGGTCATAAGATCGTTTAGAAATTGAACTGAGTAAATGTGATTAAATCAGGGGGAGTTTTGACTTCATAAAGACACTGATCTTGAAAGGAATGATACATGTTGCCACTCTTATCCGAGAATCACTCTTTATGGTGTCTTACCGATGTTGTGTTAGCAATGCAAGACGTTGTTGTCACAATACCTGCTATTGATTCTTCATCATTAATGGCCAATAATGATGAAGAGTGATATGAAAGGTTCCTAGAGGGGGGGGGGGCGGGTGAATATGCAAATCAATCTAAAATGACTTAATAAAACGAGATCAGTACTCAGGGGGGGGGCAGACTAGTCCGGTGCAGGGGCAGACTAGTCCAGTCCACTTGCAAGGAAAGCCTAAAAAGGGTTTCTAACAAGTTTTAGTCTGACTCTTGTGATGCAAAGTATGTTAGAATGACTTAGTGAACCTTAACAAGTTATGGAGCAAGTATGAGGCTAAGGATCACAATGAAACAAGAGTGATGAACAAAAACAGTAAAGCTAACCCTAGAAGCAATGTGCGATAAGTGAAAACAAAGTACACAAGGGACACAAGGATTTTACCCCGAGGTTCGATCCCACGGAGGAATATACATCCCCGTTGAGGAGTCCACGAAGGACCGGGTTCAACAACCCTTCCCTCACCAAGTTTACCACAAGGGTCTAACTTGGTTCTCCACTATCACAAAGGGTGAATATAAGATTCGTTGGGGCTTCTCACAATATGAGGCTCCCACCACAAATATGATTACAAATCACAAAGATCAACTCAAGCCACATATCACAAAGATTCACAAGTGCAAGAGATCAAACCGAGAGCCTAGAGCAGTGTTCTTCCTCTTCTTCACCTCACCAAATCCTAATCCACTCACAAATTAGTTTTAGAAGGAATGTAGGAAAGAAGGAGGCTTTTGGAGGCTCAAAGTTTGCTGTGGCGGCGCTAGGGTTTCAATCTTTTCAAAGGGTTGGTTCAAATGAACCCAGGGGTCCTCTATTTATAGAGGTTCCCAGCCCATACTGCTGACTTCAGCAGATGGGCGGACTAGTCCGGCCTTTGGGACCACTGACGTCCCTGACAAATGTCGCACTGCGCGGCAATCGTCACACTACCCGCCAAACTTCAAATTCAAACGGTCACTTCAAGACGGACTAGTCCGACGCACACCGGACTAGTCCGATCTCACACAGAACCTTTTGTTCCCTGTGAAAACAGACTAGTCTGGAGACCACGGACTAGTCCGGCCCCTAGGGCGGACTAGTCCGGCCTACCCAGACTTAGTCACTGAAACTCCACTTCTCTCCAAACCTGGACTAGTCCGCACCCTGGGCGGACTAGTCCGATCTCAGTCAGGACCTCTTGGTCCGGACTAAAACAGACAAGTCCGTGGTTTTGGGACTTAGTCCTCAAAACCCACTCCATGACTACCCGGACTAGTCCGTCCCACTACGGACTAGTCCGAACTCAGTCAGACCCTTCTGATCCGGCTGAAAACGGACTTGGCCGGCCAGGAGCGGACTAGTCCGGCCACCTGCACGGACTAGTCTGGCCACTCATGTCAGACTACTTCCAACACTCTTCTCTCAATAGGTTTTGATCTCTAAACCGCTTTGAGCTCCCAACTTGATCTCAATGCACTTTACACACACACCCTCACACATATTTGGCTAGTCTAAACTCGACACACTAGAAACCCTAGTTTCTTCTTTTCGAGTCAACATCGCCATTTTCATCCTTTTACTTTTTGAGGGTTTGTGTTTCCGCTTGGGTCCACACCTATGCTTAAGATCACTGAGCTCATTAGTTACTTAATTGTCGTCATCAATCATCCAAAACCCACGGGGATCCTAGATGCACTTTCAATCTCCCCCTTTTTAGTGATTGATGACAACACATTAAGTCTTCACATATAAGAGTATAAATTTTGGTTTTCATAACGTGCGGGTGTATGAGTGACTCCCCCTCAATGAATGCATCATAAAAAAAGATTGAGGAATTCCTTCATACACACACACGTTATGGTGGGGTGCCTACGTGTTGTGCTCAACATTTGTGACAAGACATATCAAATATGAATATGATCAAAAGATAGACATTCAAAGCATCATATTGATATTAAACATTCAAAACATATTCTTGCACAAATTTAAACATTCAACATGACATAAATATTACAATAAGAAGTGCAACATGTCCAAGGATCCAAAAAGAGGTGCTACTCTCACCACATCTAACTCTCCCTACTCTCCCCACATCTAACTCTCCCCCATCTAACTCTCTCCCCCTTTGGCATTAAGACACCAAAATGGAAAAGAAGAGGGGAACAACGAGGCATATCCACTAGTCGTCATCCTCCTCACTATCGCCTACATCATCATCGAAGTCGCTCTCCGTGGCCTCCGGGTCCTCGTGGTCCTCATCGTCATCGGAGACAGGTGCCGAGGGAGCCACCCGGGAAGAGCTCCTGTCCTCTTAGAGTTGGGCGAGCTCGTCGGCGGTGAAGTCGGGGAATGGAGTGATCTCCCCGTCACTCACCTCCGGAGAGGACATGGGAACCTCCAGTTTGTCACACCGCCTTGAGGTATTTTTCTTGGCGCTTGTGTGCCCGCTGATTCTGGATCTCTTGCTTCCGGCAGGAGGTGAAAATAGCCTTGAAGCACTTGAAGAAAGCGCTCATCGACTGAGGCGGAGGCGGAGAAGGAGGTGTCGTGGGGTGAGGTGCTGGCATCGCAGAGTGAGAGGGAGGCTCCGCATTCTTCCGGTGCGGAGGAGGCGGCCCTGAAGGAGGCATCTGAGTATGGAGCGGGCGATGAGTCACATCCTTGACGAAGGTCAAGCCTGACACCTTCTCGATGAGATATATGATGTAGGGCGCATACCCACAAGCACGATTAGGGGTATGCGAGATGTTGAAGATGTCATCGAAGATGTAGTCAACTAGGTTGAACTTCTCATCGCCATTAATAAGGAGCAGCAGGTGCCTTAGATTGCCTTGGATCACCCCTGCATCATCATCCTTGGGTGCAATTGTACTCCTCAGGATCCTGTTCAGAATGCTATAGAATGGCTTGATATTGCGAGCATGCCCGACATCATATTGAACATGACTGGGATACATGTAGGCCAGCTCATCTCTGTCTACGACCTTGAGGTTAGAGATAATGATCTCATGATCCAAATGAGCCTCAAGTCTGAGAATCTTAGCAAACTCCTCAAAAGTAACTGAGAACTGCTCGCCATGCGTCATATAAATGATCCGTCTATCACCTGAAGTGGTGAAGTAGATGGTGGAGTAGAATTGCAGGATGACTTCAACATTCCAGTCATATTTGAGACCCATGATGCCTTTGAGCTCATGGCACTCAGCAACTTCAATGACCGCATCAAAAGCAGAATGTTGCTTTTGGGCCATATACTTCCAGTCTACCCATTGTGCTTCGATCACTAGCTTCTTCATGTTCTGGTAGACAAGACGGTAATAGTCACAGTGAAAGTCGCACCAAAACCTAGGGTCGGTGGTGCTTCTTTCATACTTGTAGACTTTGTCCGTCCGCAGTCTTCTTGCCTTCTCGTCTCCTTTCCCATGGAAGACATTGGCGACTATCTCACGCTGCCTGTTGGGGTTCCTCTCAGGAGTGTGCACCTCGAAGGGGACAATGGGTTTGGCCTTACCCTTCTTCTTAATAACAATGCCCTTGGCCTTCGAAGCCGGGGACTTCAACGTGGGCTTCTTCTTCTTTGGCTCTGCAGGAGCCGGGGCCTTGCCCTTCTTCGGATGTCTCTCGATCTGGCGTTTAGCAATTTCCTCTTGGGCTTGCTCCTTGCCCCTTTCTTTCTCTCCAATGGTCACAAGTATCTTCCTTTTGGAGACTTGAGCTACGATAGCCTGAGAGTTGTGAGCCTCGCGCTCCTCTCGCTTCTTCTTCCGGAGTTCCTTGCGGGACTCTTCAATGGAACGAGCCATTGCTTCGTCTTCATTGTAGACCGTTGTTGCGGCCCTTGCTTGTTGTTTCTTTGCTACCTTTGCTCGCTCGTGCTGCTCGAGATGTTTCTTGGCAGCCTCAACCTCGGCCCGTGCTCTTTCCTCACCAAGGCGAAGCTGCTCAGCCTCCCACTCGGGGTCAGTGGGTGGAGAAGCAGAACGGCAAGGAGCTGCCATTTCTGCTGAAAAAGGGAGAAGACATAAGATATAAGTTCAAGGAAGTGGAATAATGCGAAAGAAATCACGAGAAACAGGCAAAGTTAGAGTTTGTCCTGTGTACACCGGACTTGTCCGCCCCAGGGGCGGACTAGTCCGTCGGGCGGACTAGTCCGTCTGGCACCAGACTAGTACGGTTTACACAGGTTGAACCCTAACTCTAACGGTTTTTTCGAAAAATCTTGGAAAAAAGTCGCAATACTCCTAGGTTATGCTCACAAGGATGCTAAGAACAACTTTAATGAAGAGACATCTATCAAAAACCCTATGAATCAAGAATGAGGTAAGTTTTTGAAAAATGAGGAATACCTCTTTGAATCTAGAGAAATCGACGAAATCGGGGATGGATCACGTCGGGAGTGATTGGGAAAAGTCTCCCACACCTCCGGGGCTTCCAATGCACGGATTGGAAACGATTTTTGGTGGAGAAAACTGAAAATCGCCTAATGGGCGTGGAGTTGCGCGCGTGGGAGAGAGAAAAGTGAGTGTGGAGAAGAGGAGGGGTCGACCGCCTCCTGGGGGGTTTAAGTCCCCAGAGGCCGGACTAGTCTGGTGAAGGGGCTGAACTAGTCCGGTCTGCGGACCAGAGCTGGACCAGTCCGGATCTGGACTTGTTCGGCCACAGGGCGGACTAGTCCGGTCCTAAGAGGCTGAAAACATATATATTTGAGTTTAGCCACTATAGTTGATCCTTTTGGACATATTGCCACAACAAAACCTTATGAATATGGTCAGTAAGCAATCAACAATCAAACTATGACCATAACTCACAAAGTTGATAGTTTTTCAAATATTTTGGAGAAAATTGAGATAGAGATGAATTTCTCAAACACATGCGTTCTTTTGAATAAGATGTAAAGTAAACATTCAGATGTGCATGTTTCAAGCCACACTTTGAGAATCTAAGATATTGAGCTCACTCCTAAGCTCATAAAAACGCTTCTCATTTAGAGGCTTGGTGAATATATCGGCTAGTTGGTTCTCGGTTCTAACATGGGATATCACTATGTCCTCTTTCAAGGAATGATCTCTCAAGAAGTGATGTCTAATATCTATGTGATTTGTCCTCGAATGCTCAACTAGATTATGGGCTACTTTGATGGCGCTCTCATTGTCACATAGGAGAGGAATATGGCGCAAGTTTATACCATAATCCCTTAGAGTTTGTCGCATCCAAAGAAGTTGTGCACAACAACTTCCGGCTGCTACATACTCTGCTTCGGCTGTGGAAAGAGCAATGTAGTTTTGTTTCTTAGAGGACCAAGACACTAAGGATCTAACCAAGAATTGACATGTCCCGGATGTGCTTTTTCTATCAACTTTGCACCCCGCATAATCCGCATCGGAATAGCCAATTAGGTTAAACTTGGATCCTTTGGGGTACCAAAGTCCTAGGCTAGGTGTGTGAACTAAATATCTAAGAATCTCTTAACGGCGGTCAAATTACATACCTTAGGTGCAACTTGAAAACGTGCACACATACACACACTAATCATAATATCCGGTCTAGATGCACAAAGATATAACAAGGAGCCAATCATAGAACGATATACCTTTTGGTCCACACTTGGACCATATTTGTTGAGGTCTAGATGTCCATTAGTTGCCATTGGAGTCTTGATGGGTTTGGCCTTGTCCATGTCAAACTTCTTTAATATGTCTTGAGTGTACTTTGTTTGACTTATGAACGTGCCTTCTTTGAGTTGCTTGACTTGGAAGCCTAACAAGAACTTCAACTCCCCCGTCATGGACATATCAAATCTTTCTGTCATTATCTTAGAAAACTCATCACAAAACACTTTGTTAGTAGAACCAAATACGATGTCATCGACATATATTTGGCACACAAAGAGATCATCATTAAAGTACTTTGTAAAGAGAGTATAATCAGATTTTCCTATCTTAAAACCATTTTGAATCAAAAAGTCTCTAAGGCACTCATACAAAGCTGTAGGAGATTGTTTGAGGCCATAGAGAGCCTTACGCAATTTGAAGACATGGTTTGGGAAGTCTTGGTCTTCAAAGCCCGGTGGTTGCTCCACATAGACTTCCTCCTTGATTGGGCCATTTAGGAACGCACTCTTGACATCCATTTGGTAAAGTTTAAAATCATGGTGAGTAGCAAAGGCAAGTAATATACGAAATTGACTCTAGCCTAGCTACGGGAGCAAAGGTTTCATCGAAGTCCAAACCTTCAACTTGTGAGTACCCCTTGGCCACTAGTCGTGCCTTGTTCCTTGTCACCACGCCATGCTCATATTGCTTGTTGCGGAACACCCACTTGGTTCCCACAACATTTGCTTGTGGACGCTTGACAAGCTCCCAAACTTTGTTCCTCTCAAAGTTGTTGAGGTCCTCTTGCATGGCCACCACCCAATCCGGATCTCTCAATGCGTCTTCAACCTTATGGGGCTCCAAAGAAGAGACAAAGGAGTAATGTTCATAAAAGTTAGCAACACGAGAACGAGTGGTTACCCCTTTTGTAATGTCTCCTAGAATGTTGTCAACGGGGTGATCCCGTTGAACACTTTGATGCACACGAGGATGTGGAGGTTGAACTCTTGAGTCATCATCATCCTATTCTTCTTCTTGGTCTCCCCCTTGATGTATGCTTCCCTCTTGACTTTTGTCTTCTTGATCATGTTGAGGTGCCACTTGTCCATCTTCAACTTGATCACGTGGGGGATGACTTCCATCATCTTGTGGTTGGTCACTTGAGCTTTGAGGTTGTTCTTGTGGGAGAATATCTCCAAGTGCCATCCTTCTAAGTGCCTCTTGTGGAGAGTCTTCTTGATCTAACACACTTTGATCAACTTGCTCCACTTGGGAGCCATTAGTTTCATCAAACACCACGTCGCATGCTATTTCAACAATCCCAGAGGATTTGTTGAAGACACGGTAGGCGTGGGTGTTTGAATCATAACCAAGCAAGAAACCTTCATCGGACTTTGAAGCGAACTTCGAAGTCCCAGGCTTCTTGTTGAGAATATAGAATTTGCTCCCAAAGACACGAAAGTAAAAGAAATTGGGTTTCTTACCAACTAGAAGCTCATAGGGGGTCTTCTTGAGGAGGCGGTGGAGGTACAATCCGTTGATGGCGTGGAAGGCGGTGTTAATCGCCTCCGCCCAAAACCGGTCTGATGTCTTGTACTCATCAAGCATCGTCCTTGACATCTCAATGAGTGTGCTATTCTTCCGTTCTGCCACCCCATTTTGTTGAGGGGAGTATGGGGCTGAAATTTCATGTTTGATGCCCTCCTCATCCAAGAATTCTTCCACTTGAGTGTTCTTGAACTCGGTGCCGTTGTCGCTTATTATAGCCTTGATTCTTAAGGTGAACTCATTTTGAGCTCTCCTTAAGAACCTCTTGAGGACACCATGAGTTTCACCTTTATCATGTAAGAAAAATACCCAAGTGAAACGAGAAAAATCATCAACAATAACAAAACCATATTTGTTACCGCCAATACTAATGTAGGTTATTGGCCCGAAAAGGTCCATGTGTAGCAGTTCCAAAGGCCTTGTCGTCGTCATGATGTTCCTGGAGGGGTGTTGAGCTCCTACTTGCTTCCCCGCTTGGCAAGCACTACATGGCCTATCCTTTTCAAAGACAACATTCTTCAAACCATAGATGTGTTCGCCCTTAAAAAGCTTTTGTAAGTTCCTCATCCCAACATGGGCTATCCTTCTATTCCAAAGCCATCCCATGTTGGTTTTTGCCATTAAGCATGTGTCAAGTTGAACTTATCCGAGGTAAAATCCACAAGATAAAGCTTTCCCTTGAGCACGCCCTTAAAAGCGATTGAGTTATCACTTCTTCTAAGGACGCTCACACCCTCATTAGTAAAAACACAATTATAAAATTTGTCACATAGTTGTCATATGGACAAAAGGTTATAGTCTAAAGAATCAATATGCAAAACATGAGAAAGAGTGTGTTGGGGAGAAATGACAATTTTACCGGAGCCAAGGATTTTCCCCCGGCTATTGTCCCCAAAGAGGATCCCTTCATTTGGATCATCATGTTGCTCATACTCCACGAACATTCTCCTCTCTCCGGTCATGTGGTTGGTGCATCCACTATCGAGCACCCATTTGGATCCACCGGAGGAGTACGCCTACAAAACAAGATTATGCCTTCCTTTTAGGTACCCAAGCGGTGTTGGGTCCTTTGACGTTAGTAGTGAGACACTTGGGCACCCACACACAAGGATTGGGGCTTTTGCGGAGTGGACCAACATATCTAGCATAAACTTTGCCATACTTGTTCCTCATAAAAACATAAGATGCATCAAAATTATGAAAGAGAGGATGCAGTTCAGATTTAGGCATGTTAGTGCTAGTTGAAGTATTCTTCCCAATTTTAGTTGGGGATGAGCTTCCTTTGACCAAGTCTTTGTCATACTTGGAGGTTTTAGCATTTTGCTTTACACCTCTAGTATAACCAAGACCATCCTTGACATTGGGAGGTCTTGTGTTGGTGTATGCACTTTGTGCATACGCCACCTTCTCTTTGTCAAAGATGCCACTCTTAGGTGCTTGTTTGCCTTGGGTCAACTTAAGCTCATCCTTTAATTTAAGGATCAAGTTAGAACATTTGCAAGTAGAGATTGCTTCGGATGCAACCTTTGAGGAGGATGAGCTTTTGGAGGAAGAGGCTACATTGGTCTTGAGGGACTCAACTTGAGTCTCAAGGATCTTGTTAACCTTTGCCAAGTTGCCAAGTTCATCCTTGAGCTCAATGGTTGTCTCCTCAAGACTTGAGCATGTTTTCTTGCTCAGAGCAAGTTCATGCTCTAATGCCTTGCTCTTCTCTCTCTCAAGATCAAGGAGCTCAATTAGCTCTTTACATCTCTCCTTTTCATGGATAAGCATGTCCTCTTGCCTATCTATGAGCTCCTCCTTCTCAAAGATTTCATCTGAGAGTAATTTAATTCTACTCAAAGTGCTCTTACTTATGTCCTTAAGCATGTGTTCGTTTTCACTAGCACTATCAAAATCATCATGGGAGGATATGGAAGAGGATGAGTTAGAAGTAACCTTTCTCCTTCCTTTTTTTGCCACGAGGCAAGTTTGCTTGTGGTCGTAGAGGTTGGGGAAAAGCTTGCTTCCCTTAGAGCTCCTCCCGATGGCTATGGTTGCCATCTTCTCCTCATCTTCGGATGAGGAGGACTCATCGTTAGAGTCCCATTCCTTGCCTAAGTGAGCATGACCAGAGGGCCTCTTCTTCTTATAGAACTTCTTCTCTTGCGTCTTGCCATCCTTCTTCTTCTTGCCCACTTCATGTGGGAAATCTACAATGAAGTGCCCGTACTCGCCACAATTGTAGCAAGCCCTCTTTGTTTTGGGCCTTGCTTTCTCTTTGCCCTTGCTCTCATGCTTATATCCTTTTTTTCTTCTTCTCATCATCCTCTTGAAGTTGTTGATGAAGAGGGCCTCTTTCTCATCGGTGTCAAGGCTCTCCTCATCATCTTCGTTTTGCTCTTTTGAGGAGTGTAATGATTGAATGCCCAAGAGGGGGGGGGGTGAATTGGGCTTCTTTTTAAAAACTAAAGCAATAAAAACTTAACTACTAAAAGCCCAATTCCCTATGCAAGCAACTTATGCATTCAAGTGAATAATAAGTTTGTAGTATATGAAATGCATAAGTGTAACGGGAAAGGAAGAGTGTGCAAACTCACGAGGGGACTCGAGGACACAGTGATTTATCTCGTGGTTCGACAAGATCATCAAGACCTTCCTACATCCACGTTGTGGCACCCACCAAAGGGTGTAGCCACTCCCAAGTCTCCACGACCAGGGATCTCACTAAAAGTCTCCGTTCACCATCTCCGGCAAGGTGGAGCTCAATCCTTGTACAAGTTTGATCTTCTGTGCTTCCACAACCGTCTTGGCAAGCTCCGGAAGGATCTCTCCGATCAACGACTGATACACAGTGAATGCAATCACCAAGAGACACTCTCTTACAGCTCTCACTACACTAGAGACTCCAATCACCAAGAATGGAAGCACCCAAGCATCATCTCTAGTAAGTTCTAGCCTATCTCTTGGTGTACAAGTGGTGTAAATGATGTGGAAGTGGTTGCTCAACGTATTGAATGCTTAGTAATGTGTGGAGTAGCTCTGGGCATGAAGACTTGTCGAAATGACTGGTTGAAGGGTTATAAATAGCTAGCTTCCACAAGATAGCCGTTTGAAAAGTAGGCTGACATCATTGTTGTGCAAACACCGGATGATCCGATGTTCTCCCTTCAGCTGGCATCGGTCGAATACAGATTAGTTGATGTCACTGTGTCAGATATGACCGTTGATCGACCGATGTTGTATACACCTGTACATCGGATAATCTGGCGACACTTGATCCAGAATGGTCCAGAAATAATGCTTACTGGAATGATTAATCGATGTGTTATAATTGTACATCGGATGGTATGGTGTTACACTTGGTCCAGGAAAATTTCTTACTGGAATGATTAACCGATGTAACACATGCTTCATCATCGGATGATCTGGTGTATACTCAAGACTGAGGTCTTCTTCTGCTCAGAGCCAACTCGACCGATGTAGTGTTTTCTGGATACATCGGATGATCCGGTGAGTTGATTTTGTCTGCTTCGAGTTGTTCTAAGTGATTCTTTTGGAATTTGTTCGAGTGACCTCTTAGAGATTGGTTTGAAATGTTCTTCTGATGACGACTAAGTCCCGAGTGCTATCAATTTTGATGGAATAATTTTGACATATGTGCCTTTTCTTTTAGTCTTCATGAAAATCGATTGACCTCTGTGAGGATCGAAACGCCCAAGAGGGGGGGGGGGTGAATTGGGCTTTCTTTCAATTTTAAGACAATTAAAAAACAAACTACTTAAGCCCAATTCCCAATGCGGTTCTAGCTATGCAATCAACGTAGATATAACTTGAAGTGAAGATTGCAAAAAGTAAAGAGAGGGAGAGGAATGCAAACGCTAGGGGACACGGAGATTTATCCCGTGGTTCAGCAAGATCGCAAGGATCTTCCTACATCCACGTTGTGGCACCCACCGAAGGGTTTTGCCACTTCCAATGTCACCGAGACAATGGAGTCTTCACTAATCTTCTCCGTTCGCCATCTCCGGCAAGGTGGAGCTCAAGCCTTGTACAACCGTCGATGTTCCGGGCTTCCACACACACCTTGGCAAGCTCCGGAACGATCTTCTTCAACCTCTCACTAGCCTAGAGAGTTCAATCACAGAGAAAGAACGCACACAAGCTTCTCTCTAGCCTATTACAAATGATCTAAGAGTGTGGAAATGTATGCTCTAGGGTCTTGACTGCTCTTGGATGTGTAGTGGGCTTCAGACGATCAAGACTTGTCGAAATGACCGGGTTAGAGGGGTTTTATAGCCAGCTTAACCGAAATAGCCGTTGAAAAAGTAGGCTGACAGAACTTTTCTGTGCACACCGGATGATCCGATGTCTCCCCTCTAGTTATCATCGGTGTAATTACTTTGGCTGACGTCATTATGTCAGATATTACCGTTATTAGACCGATGTTGCCCCAGTCTTCTCATCGGATGATCCGGTGGCTCTTCCTCCAGAATTTGCTTGATCTTGATGCTTACTGGAGTGATCGACCGATGTGTGTAATTCTTCACATCGGATGATCCGGTGCTTCACTTGCTCCAATTGTTCTGCAAACTGGATGGTTGCACCGATGTTGTTGAGCCCTTCACATCGGATAATCCGGTGAGTTCAATTGTCTGAGGTCTTTTTCTTCAGTTGAGTCAACTCGACCGATGTGTTCATTTTGTAAATCATCGGTTGATCCGGTGAATTGATTTTGCTTGCTTCGAGTTGTTTTGAGTGAATCTTCTGTGCCTTTCTCGAATGACCTCTTAGACATTTGTTCCACACGGCTCTCTTATGATCCTTAAGCATTGTATGATGTCAATTTTTGATTGAGTGACCTAGACATAGAGCCTTCACATATTGTCTTTTTCTCATGAGTTTGATCTCGAAAGTTGAGTATCTATGGATCTTCAATGGTATAATCATTTCATCTAATTTAGTGTTCATGGGGACCTTGCATTCACAAATTCATTAGTAAAGTTCAATGGTTGTCATTAATCACCAAAACCATATTACATGAGGGGGCCTAGATGCTTTCAATCTCCCCCTTTTTGGTGATTGATGACAACACAATAATCAAAGCGTGATAGTAATGAATTTGAGAGAATGAACCATAAGTAAATATGCAATAAATATGGATAATATACTTGAAGCTTTAAACATCAATAAATGACACAAGTGAATTCAAAGAGATCATAATCATAGATAAACATCAAATAAGTTCAAATGATTAACAACTTAGGAAAGATAGAAATAGGTTCATTACACACCAAATGAAGCAAATACGCAAATACAATTAAGATAAGACACTCGGCTCACTCCCCCTAACACTAGGACTCCCCCTGACTCTCTAACTCTTCTCCCCCTTTGGCATCAAGACACCAAAAAGGGATCCGAGCACCTACAGACCCTGAGAGCTGGGCGCGATGACGAACTGGTCACCGCCGCTGTCGTCGGAGCTGCTGGCCGGAGTAGCGGAGGAGGGTGCTGCCGGAGCCGAAGGTGCCACCGTCGGTGCCTGCTGAGAAGGAGGTGCTGGAGGTGCTGGAGCAGGGACACTGGTGACGGAGGCCGGCGTCTGAAGGAACAGTGAAGTGGCCGGCAGTGGGGAGTGAAGAGGAGCACCTGGAGCCAACAGCGGGGACATGCTGAACGAAGGGATCGGAGTGGAGGGAACTGGAGCCACTGGTGCAGCAGCTGGAGTCAAGACAGGAGGCGGAGGAGCTACTCCAGGCAGCTGCGATGGAAGGGCGATCCCGGTCTGGGTGTAGAGGTTGGTGATCAACCCCAGGATCCCCATCATCGCCTGCTGCGTCTGCTGCTGCTGGTCCAGAGTGCGCTGGTGCATCTGGTCGATGAGCCCCGTCAGCCGATCAGTGTCTTCACGCCTCTTACGGGCGATCTGACGTTGCATCTCCTGCTGCTGCTGCTGGAGCTCAAGAAGACGCGCAGCCTGCTTCGCGCGGGCCTGCTCGGCGGCCAGCCTGTCCAGCCGCTGCTGCTCGACCATCTGCTGGAGGAGCGAGGTCAGCTCAGACGGCTGCGTCACCTGTGCCTCAGTGACTGGAGGTGGAGTGGGAGGTGGTACTGTAGAACCTCCAGCCTCCGCGTCGTGCTGCCGGGGAGAGGGGGGAGGAGGGAAGTACTCCTCGACACTGTCGTCGGTGTCGCTCTCAGACCAGATATGCTGCAGGTCCTCCCCCTGAGCCTCAGCCTCAGCAAGCCTCTCGTCCTCCCGCTCCAGGTCGGACCAGTCTTCCTCTGACAGACGGGCCCGGACCTGGCGCTCAACTGGACGACCAAGGCGACGGTCTCCAGGAGCAGAGGCACGATAGTGACCAAAGCGAGTCACACTCTCGTCAGCAAGCCGGGCCTGTGCTGCATGTCCCTCAGGCACCATCATAGAGCAAATGTAACTGATCCAGTGCCCATAGACCATCTGCCTCATCATGCCAATCCCATCCGTGATTACGTCTTCCATCTCGCATAGGAGTATGTCCACGATATCGAAATCCATCCCGTTCATTATGTAGAACAGGAGGGTCTGCTGCAGACTCGTGAACCCCTCCAAGTAACCTGACCTCGGCAGGAGCGTGCGGCGCAAGGCGAGGTGCACAATGCGCGCAGCTGGGGTCAGGAGAGCTGGAACTCTCGGCTGGTCCGGAGAGAACGAGGGGCCAAACAGAGAGCGGATCTCGTCAAGCTGAGGTGCTACCCCTCCAGTAAGTGGCCTCCTCGGTGGATCTGCCTGCCCATAGACCTTCTCGTGCACGCAGGTGTCGTGCAGGTCCAAACCAAGAAGCTGCCCCAAAGTCTGCCTCGAGAGGTGGTAGCGCTGACCATTGAACATGAAGTCAATAGACCTCCTGCCCTCTGAGATGTACAGGGTCGCGTAGAAGACACGGACCCACTCTTCCACATAAGCACTTCTCTCATAAGCCAGCAGCTGCACCAAACCTCTGTATCTCTCAAAGAAAGGACGGACCTCAGTCTCCGCTGCCACTGCAAGCTGCCCCCAGTCCAGGTAGTTGTGCTGAAAAAGCTTGTGCCCCCGACGCCTGTAGGTCTCATAGAGAGACGCCTGGGTGACAGTCCAGAAGTGACTGTCCACAAGAGTCTCTCGGGGCTGTGGGAACCACTCCTCAAGCAGCACGTTCCAACGAAGCTTGCGTAGCTGCTTGGCCTTCATCTTCCTGTAGTCCGTCAACCGGACTCCCTCGGCCACATGGACAGTGGTGTCCATCTCGTGAATGGCCCTCTGAGCTTCCCTGTCCTCGCGACGGTCGGCGGCCGTCGGTCTTGGACGAGGAACGGCCGGGGACTGACCTCCCCGTGTCCGGGCTGAGCGCCGGCGGACAAGCGGCTCGACCGGCTCCTCCTCGATGTCGGAGTTGTCGATCACAGGAGGCTGCCGAGCCTCGCGGATCCTCAGGGATCCCCCACGGCCGCGCTCACGCTCCTCGGCGGCGCGAGCGTCCATTAGAGCCTGCTTCTCATCCTTTGAAAGTTTACGCTTCTTCGCGGCGGGCTCCGCGATCGCTTTTCCCTTTCCTTTGCGGTCACGACCCATCTAGATGCAAAGGAGAGCTAGGGTTGGCGACGAACAAAGAAAGAATAGCGGAAACACCGATGGACGTTGCACGGCACGAGACAAACCTAGGCGACGGAAATCAAATGGAGACCGGGTGCGAAGTGGAGACGGCGGTGAGGTTGATGGTGGTGGAGACGGCGCGTGGAGCGGCGAGCGGCGAGGAGAGGCGGCGGTGCGCGGGCACGGGCGGCGGCGGTGCCGAGGGAGGAGGCGCGGTGCGTGGGCCCGGGCAGCGGTGGCGCGGAGGTCACCGGCGGCGGCGGCGCTGCGAGCAGAGGGACGGCGGCGGCGGCCGGTGGACGGCGGCGGCGGCGGCGTCCGGCGGCGGTGCTACAGTGGGCGGCGGAGCGTATGAAGGCGGCGGCGGCGCGAGGTCGGGATCGGGAGAGAAGGGAACCGAAGGGGTACGGCCAGGTTTAAATAGTGGGTCCCAAACCCTAGCCTAAAATTTAACACCGGATGGTCCGATGATAAGGTGAGTGAACATCGGTCGAATTCCACAGTAAGGTTTTCCAGAAAAGTGCAATTGACACCGGATGGACCGACGTCTAGGGTTTTGAGCATCGGTCGAATGGCACAGTAAGGATATTCAAGGAGTCACTGAGGACATCGGATGAACCGACGTTAGATGAAGAGGCATCGGTGGAATTCATCAAGGTTGCTGATTTGTGAACATCGGATGGACCGATGTTTTCCAGAATGAACTCGTCGGATCATTTTGAGATTCTGACTGAATTGGCACTGGAAGATTGAACATCTATTGATCCGATGGGTGAAGGACTTAGGCATAGGATAATCCGATGAAAACTAAACCCCAACATCCCATATATGTCCTTTGACCAAACAATCAAACAAAGGGAAACACATGTCTTAGGACTTTTTGGGCAACCCCTTACCCCTCAAAGAGCTAATATGCCAATAGCTTGGCTAGACCTTAAAGCAAATGGAACACCGAAAAATAGAGGGAAAAATATCCAAATGAAATGTAAGGCCCATGCTTTGTGAGGTAGAGTATGAAGACTACTATCTCAATGAAGCATGTTCCTCTAGGCATTAACACACCCATCATATTGTTCTTTCCACCTTATATGAGTTGAGATATTGCATTTCAAACAAGTCTCCTTCTCATGAGGTGGGTTCCCCTTTGTGACAATCTACCGTATGCAATGCCAAACAAATTAGTGCAAGAAATAGAAAGAGTGCAAGTCTTATATGGCAGAGATAATGCAAGGCATAAAATAAATTTATCTTGCCAAGTTTAAACCTTCCAAAGGCTTCCTCAGGGAAAACTATTTCTAGCTCACCCCTATCCTTTGGGAGTTAGACAAGACCTACATGATATGCATCCTTTCATGAACATGGCAACTTACATGACGTTAGATGCATCTAGCACATTTAATTCATTTCTAAGTCTAGAAAAGGTTTTCTCATCAAGTGGTTTAGTGAAGATATACGCCAATTGTTCTTCGGATCTAACACCTTGCAAAGAGATGTCTCCTTTAGCCTCATGATCACGCAAGAAGTGATGGCGGATATCAATGTGCTTAGTGCGGGAGTGTTGAACGGGGTTTCTAGCTATCTTAACCGCACTTTCATTGTCACAAAGGAGAGGCACACAACCAATTTTAATTCCAAAGTCCAAAAGGGTTTGCTTCATATATAGAATTTGGGCACAACATGCACCGGCCGCTATATACTCCGATTCCGCGGTGGACAAAGCCACGGAATTTTGCTTTTTGCTAGACCAAGACACTAGGGAACGCCCAAGCAAGTGGCACCCACTGGAGGTACTCTTGCGATCTACGCGGCATCCGGCAAAGTCCGAATCCGAGTATCCCAAGAGTTGGAAGTTTGTACCTTTAGGGTACCACAAGCCCATACTAGGGGTATGCTTAAGATACCTAAGTATCCTAAAGACCGCCTTCTTATGCGATTCTTTAGGAGCCGCTTGAAAGTGAGCACATAAGCATACACTAAACATTATATCGGGCCTAGATGCGGTAAGATAAAGCAATGAACCAATCATAGAGCGGTAGTGAGATTGGTCAATAGGTTTACCGTCCTTATCCGCGTCGAGATGGCAATTTGTTGCCATTAGAGTGCTTCTTGAGCTACAATCTCCCATCTCAAATTTCTTCAAGAGGTCCTTGGTGTATTTCTCTTGGTAGACAAAAGTTCCCTCTTGAAGTTGCTTGATTTGGAATCCAAGGAAGAATTTGAGCTCTCCAATCATTGACATCTCGAATTCCCTAGACATCATTTTGCCAAACTCATGGCTAAAGGCTTCGTTAGTTGAACCAAAAATGATATCATCAACATAAATTTGACAAATGAACAAATCTCCATTGATGTCTTTGGTGAAAAGTGTGGTGTCCACCCTCCCGATCTTAAATCCTTGCATGATGAGGAAGTCCCTTAGTCGTTCATACCACACCCTAGGTGCTTGCTTGAGCCCGTAGAGCGCCTTGTGCAACCTATACACATGGTTAGGATTCCTCGGATCTTCAAACCCGGGAGGTTGTTCAACATAAACAAGCTCATTAATGTAGCCATTAAGAAAGACACTTTTCACATCCATTTGATAAAGGGTAATATTATGATGTGAAGCAAAAGCGAGGAGAATACAAATTGCCTCTAACCGGGCGACCGGAGCAAATGTTTCGCCAAAATCTAGTCCTTCAACTTGGGAGAACCCTTTGGCCACAAGTCTTGCCTTGTTGCGGACCACAACGCCATTCTCGTCTTGTTTGTTGCGGTACACCCACTTTGTTCCGATGACGTTCTTGTCCTTGGGTCGCTCCTCCAACACCCAAACTTCATTGCGGATGAAGTTGTTTAGTTCTTCTTGCATAGCCATTACCCAATTTGGGTCTTGGAGCGCTTCCTCGATGTGAGTGGGTTCTACACAAGAAACAAACGAGTGGTGCTCACAAAATGAAGCAACATGGCAGGAACGAGTACTTACGCCCCTTGAAGGACTTCCAATGATTTGGTCCATTGGATGCGCCTTGGAGATGCGTCCATGCCTCATAAGTGGTTGTGAAGCATTTGGCGTTGGTGAAGCGTGTTGTTCCTCTTGTGGTTGGACTTGATCATGGACTTCTTCTTCATCTTGATGTTGTGTTGCTTGTGAGTCTTGAGTTGGCAATGGATCATCTTTCTCCTCTTCGTCTACTTGAGGCGCCATGGAGGTGTTGTTGTTGGAACTTGAAGCTCCCCCTTGATCATGGCCCTCTTCAACTTCTGGCTTGATGTCTCCAATGGTCATGTTTTTCATGGCTTCTCGTAGAGGCTCATCATCTATTTCATCATGACCAAAACTCTCCTCTTGGGAGCCATTAGTCTCATCAAACTCAACATCACAACTTTCTTCAACTAGACCGGAGGTTTGGTTGAATACTCGATATGCTTTTGAGTTTGATGCATAACCAAGAAAAATACCAATATCACATCTTCTTTCAAACTTACCGAGCTTTTTATTGCGGTAGATGTAGCATTTGCACCCAAAGACTCTAAAGTAGGAGATGTTGGGCTTTCTCCCAATGAGGAGCTCATATGGGGTCTTTTGGAGTACTCGGTGAAGATAGACCCTATTTGCGGCATGGCACGCCGTGTTGATTGCTTCGGCCCAAAACTTCTCTGACGTGCCGTAGTCATCAAGCATTGCTCTTGCAAGAGTGATGAGGGTTTTGTTCTTCCTCTCAACAACACCGTTTTGTTGAGGAGTGTACGTGGCGGAGAATTCATGCTTCACACCTTCACGTTCACACCACTCCCCAATGTTGTAGTTCTTGAATTTGGTGCCGTTGTCACTCCGGACCTTGATAATGGGAAGTTGGAATTCCCTTTGAGCACGGTTGGCGAAGGTCTTGAACACTTCCGGAGTTTCACTCTTGTCACCTAAAAATAGAGTCCAAGCATAGCGAGAGTAGTCATCAACTATAACAAGACAATAGAGGTTACCGCCAAGACTTTGGTATGTGGACGGTCCGAAGAGGTCCATGTGGAGTAGTTCAAGTGGCTTGGAGGTTGACACCATTGTCTTCATTGGGTGGTGTGAAGCAACTTGCTTCCCGGCTTGACATGCGCTACAAAGCTTGTTCTTCTCAAACGTCACATCCTTTACGCCGGTCACCATCCCAAGCTTGAATGACTTCTTAAGTTGCTCATTCCAATGTGTGCTATGCGTCGGTGCCATAGCCAACCCAAGCTTGTCTTAGTGAAAAGACAAGTGGTTAGGCTAGCATTCTTGTTGGAGAAATCTACTAAGTAGAGATGTCCATGCCGAAATCCTTTGAAGATAAGCTCTTTGCTTGCCTCACTACTCACAACAACATCATCCTTGCTAAATGTGCATGTTAGTCCAAGATCACAAAGTTGTGCAATGGAAAGTAGATTGAAGCTAAGCGACTTAACATACAACACATTAGAAATGGATAAATCATTCGAGATAGCAATTTTACCTAATCCTATTACCTTACCCTTAGAATTGTCACCAAAAGTAACTTTTTCATGATTACCGGGGTTTTCTATGGTGGTGAACATACCATCATTGCCGGTCATGTGTTGAGTGCACCCACTATCGAGTACCCAATGCTTTCCTCCGGCTTTGTAGTTCACCTACACACATGAAGTTAATTTTTGACTTTAGGCACCCAAGCCAACTTAGGTCCTTGTATGTGAGATACAAGTGTCTTTGGGACCCAAAGTTGCTTGGGGAGCTTCCCCTTCATGCTCTTCATGTCTTTGCCAATGAACCTAGCTTTCACCTTGCCATTCACTTTGCTTAGAAGATAATAGCGATCATTGAAAATAGATTTGTAGTTAGTAGGCAATTTAGGTGAAGGTCGGTTAGGAAGAGGACACTCCCTTGTGTGGTGACCGGTGACCTCACAATGTTGGCAATAAGAACCAACTTCCTTGATGAAGCTTGTTCTAAGCTCCGGTGAGGGCACCTTTCCTTTGTTGGGTACCGGGAAGGATCCAAGTCCTCTTTTGTTGAAGACTTTCGCTTGTTGGAAGAGGATTTCCTTGTGCTTGACTTCACCTTTTGAAAGTCTAGCCACACTAGTGCGGAGACTCTCAATTTCCTCCAACAAGTCCTTTTCCCTAGCATTAGCTTTTAAAGACAAAGACTTGTCCAAGACATTAGAGACATGCGAAGTAGTGGATATCTTATCATTAAGAGTTTGTTTCTTTGCATCTTTTAACTCTTGATCAAGCATGTCATGAGCAATGTTAAGTGTTTGGTATTCATGAATTAGCTTGTTGTGCTCCTCCAAGAGAGTTTGGTGTGCTATGTTGAGCTCATCATTGTCTAGCTTGATTTTAGCATTTTCTCCCTCAATTTGCTTGACATGAGATTTGAGCGTGTCATGCTCTTTGAGTATGCTTTCATACTTGTCAAGCAAATCAAGGTTAGCACTCTCAAGTTTAGCACGAATCTCTTCAAGAGTTTTAACCTTACTCTTCTCTCTCTTAATGATAGCATGATATTCATTTATCAAAGAGGTTAAATCATCGGGGGAAAGCTCATCATCACTAGAGTCGTCACATACCTTGGTGTTACCTTTAGCCATGAGGCACATGGGTGGTGGAGGAAGAGGTGAGTCATCATGGTTGGCAATGGCAAGGCCGGCCAAGCTTTCTTCTTCTCCTTCACTCTCTTCATCACTTGTTTCTTCGTCGGTGACCCATTCATTTGCCTCACACATAAACACCTTTTGTGGACCACTTCTCCTTTTTGGGAAGAGTCTTGCCTTCTTGCCCTTGTCTTGCTTCTTCTTCCCAAAGGTTCTTGGTTTGGTCTTGGCTTCTTCTTCATTATCATCACTTTCGTCAAGCTTGCGTTGCTTGCCTTTGTAGTTCTCTCTCCTTTTGTCCGGTTTTGGACAATCATAGGAGATGTGGCCTTGATCTCCGCAATTGTAGCATATCTTGCGATCGTCTCTTCTTGGTAGAAATGCCTACTTCTTGGGATCAAAGGTGTATCCCTTTTTGGTGATCTTGGAGTTCAAGCGTGAGAACATTCTCATCATCAAGGCAAGTTCATCATCGTCATCTTTGCTTGACGCTTGCTCTTCTTCACTTGAGCTAGGCTCAACCACCTTCTTCTTCTTGAAGCTTGTCTTCTTGGTGGAGGCCTTTAGAGCAATTGTTTTTGATGATTGCTCCATCATCCCAAGCACACTCATCTCATGCGCGTGTATTTCTCCAATGAGCTCCGAAACTTCAATGTTGTCAAGTGATTCCTTTTGGAGCATGGAGTTGATGATGTTGTACTTCGGCTTGGGAAGGAGCATGAGGATCTTGCGGTTAATAAGTCCCTTGCCAAGTGACGCAATGTCAAGAGCATTAATTTCCTCAATAAGAACATTTAAGCGTGAAAACATTTCATTAACATTTTCATGAGGAAGCATCTTAAACTCATCATATTTAGCTTTGAGCATGTGATATTTAAGTTCCTTTACACGAGATGAGCCCTCATGGATTTCTATCAAGCAAGCCCAAATTTCACAAGCTTTTTCCTTACTAGCAATTCTAGAGAAGACATCTTGACTTATGCATTCATAAATAGCATTCCTAGCCTTAGCATCCCACTTAAGTTGATCACCAACATAATTGAGATCTCCAAATCCCGCATGGGTCGCTTCCCAAACTTCGGGAGCAATAGCCTCTAGGTAGGCACGCATGCGTGCTTTCCAATAGGCAAAGTTCTTGCCCTCGAAGGTGGGAACCGAACCCCCATTCTTGGCCATTTAAGCTCTCTAGCGATGAAGCTAGAATGATCCTATGAGCGACCTTGCTCTGATACCAATTGTGAGGATCGAAACGCCCAAGAGGGGGGGTGAATTGGGCTTTCTTTCAATTTTAAGACAATTAAAAAACAAACTACTTAAGCCCAATTCCCAATGCGGTTCTAGCTATGCAATCAACGTAGATATAACTTGAAGTGAAGATTGCAAAAAGTAAAGAGAGGGAGAGGAATGCAAACGCTAGGGGACACGGAGATTTATCCCGTGGTTCGGCAAGATCGCAAGGATCTTCCTACATCCACGTTGTGGCACCCACCGAAGGGTTTTGCCACTTCCAATGTCACCGAGACAATGGAGTCTTCACTAATCTTCTCCGTTCGCCATCTCCGGCAAGGTGGAGCTCAAGCCTTGTACAACCGTCGATGTTCTGAGCTTCCACACACACCTTGGCAAGCTCCGGAATGATCTTCTTCAACCTCTCACTAGCCTAGAGAGTTCAATCACAGAGAAAGAACGCACACAAGCTTCTCTCTAGCCTATTACAAATGATCTAAGAGTGTGGAAATGTATGCTCTAGGGTCTTGACTGCTCTTGGATGTGTAGTGGGCTTCAGACGATCAAGACTTGTCGAAATGACCGGGTTAGAGGGGTTTTATAGCCAGCTTAACCGAAATAGCCGTTGAAAAAGTAGGCTGACAGAACTTTTCTGTGCACACCGGATGATCCGATGTCTCCCCTCTAGTTATCATCGGTGTAATTACTTTGGCTGACGTCATTATGTCAGATATTACCGTTATTAGACCGATGTTGCCCCAGTCTTCTCATCGGATGATCCGGTGGCTCTTCCTCCAGAATTTGCTTGATCTTGATGCTTACTGGAGTGATCGACCGATGTGTGTAATTCTTCACATCGGATGATCCGGTGCTTCACTTGCTCCAATTGTTCTGCAAACTGGATGGTTGCACCGATGTTGTTGAGCCCTTCACATCGGATAATCCGGTGAGTTCAATTGTCTGAGGTCTTTTTCTTCAGTTGAGTCAACTCGACCGATGTGTTCATTTTGTAAATCATCGGTTGATCCGGTGAATTGATTTTGCTTGCTTCGAGTTGTTTTGAGTGAATCTTCTGTGCCTTTCTCGAATGACCTCTTAGACATTTGTTCCACACGGCTCTCTTATGATCCTTAAGCATTGTATGATGTCAATTTTTGATTGAGTGACCTAGACATAGAGCCTTCACATATTGTCTTTTTCTCATGAGTTTGATCTCGAAAGTTGAGTATCTATGGATCTTCAATGGTATAATCATTTCATCTAATTTAGTGTTCATGGGGACCTTGCATTCACAAATTCATTAGTAAAGTTCAATGGTTGTCATTAATCACCAAAACCATATTACATGAGGGGGCCTAGATGCTTTCAACCTCGTAAAATAGTTTGTTGAGGGGTCTCCAATTGTATCCAATGAGCAGTAGATGATATAAATATAGATTCCATTGAGTGTGATGAGTTATATGAGAGACCTTGCATCCACAAACTTATTAGTGATATCCAACGGTTGTCATTAATCACCGAAACCATACCTTATGGGGGCCTAGATGCTTTCAATCTCCCCCTTTTTGGTGATTGATGAGAACACAACGAGTAAAGCATAACAGTAATAAAATTTAGAATACGATACTCAACAAGATATGTAACAAGTCCAACACACGAAGCTCGAAGGCTCAAAAACGATCAATGAAACATAAGAGAATTAAGTGGCACACGTATACTCAAAGATAGCAAAAGAATAGCAAAGCTCCCAAATTACAAAAGCTCCCAAAATAAATACCCCCCTACAACTAGAACTCCCCCTAGGACTATGCTATCCCTCCCCCTGACTCTGACTCTTCTCCCCCTTTGGCATCAAGACACCAAAAAGGGAAGCCAAGTGCCTAAGGATCCTGAGTGCTCGGGGCGATGACGAACTGGTCACCGTTGGGGGTGCTGTCATCGGAGCCGCTGCCTGCTGCTGCAGAGGCTGGAGTGGAGGAGACCGGTTCTGTGGGAGCTGTTGTCGGTGCTGAGGGTGCCTGCTGAAGGACACTGACAACCGGAGCCAGAGTCTGCTGAAAGATGGTCGAAGCCGGCAAGGGAAAGTGAATCGGTGCACCTGGAGCAAGCAGTGGTGACATGCTGATAGTCGGTATCGGCGTGGTCAACACTGGAGCTGAGATTGGTGCTATAACAGGCGGACCTGGAGCTAGACCAGGAAGCTGTGAGGTGAGTGCAATCCCGGTCTGAGTGTAGAGGTTAGTGATCAACCCCAGGATGCCCATCATGGCCTGCTGCGTCTGCTGCTGCTGGTCAAGAGAACGCTGATGCATCTGGTCAATCAGTCCAGTGAGCCTGTCAGTGTCCTTTCGCCTCTCGCGAGCTATCTGACACTGCATCTCCTGCTGCTACTGCTGGAGCTCCATCAGACGTGCAGCCTGCTCAGATCTGGCCTACTCAGCTGCAAGATGATCCTGTCGCTGCTGCTCAACCATCTGCTGAAGTAGAGAAGTGAGCTCGGATGGCTGAGAGACCTGTGCCTCGGACACCGGAGGTGGAGTAGGTGGTAGTGGTACAGTCGAGCCTCCAGCCTCCGTGTCGTGTTGCCTGGGTGAGGGAGGAGGTGGGAAGTACTCCTGGACACTGCCACTAGTGTCACTCTCTGATCAGATATGCTGTAGATCTCCTCCCTAAGCCTTAGCCTGTGCTAGGATCTCGTCTTCCTTTTCTAAGTCTGACCAGTCTTCTTCTGATAGTCGAGCTCAGACCTGACGCTCAATTGGGCGACCAAGGCGGCGGTCTCCAGGAGCTGGAGCACGGTAGTGTCCGAACCGAGTGACGCTCTCGTCGGTGAGACTGTCACGCACGGCGGATCCCTCTGGAGCCAACAGGTAGAGCAGGTGACTGATCCAGTGGACAAACACGAGCTGTCTCATCTGAAAGTGCATCTAGGACTCCCTTTTGGGTTTTGGATGATTTATGACAAGCAATTGGGATCCTAACCTCTTTGTTGAGATAAGTGCAGGATTTTAATAGGAAAATGAGCAAAGTGCCAAAAAGAAGGAAGAATGAGGAGCAAAGTGGAAATGGGCTCAAGGAAGAAAAATAGTAGATCATTGTGTATGGAGTGTGTTAAGAAACACATCCCAAGAGTTCAATCACAATTAAACACACACATTGCACAAAGTTACACAGGACCGGACTAGTCCGACTGACACTGGACTAGTCCGATATCCTTTCTGCACCATATCGGACAAGTTCGATATCTATCGGACTAGTCCGATATCCTTTCTGACTAGAATCGGACTAGTCCTCCCCAGTGCGGACTAGTCCTCAAAACACTTCACAAGTCACACAAAATCGGACAAGTCCGATCATAACCGGACTAGTCTGATATTCTTTCTGATCCAAATCGGACAAGTCCGATGTTTGCACGGACTAGTCCGAAATACCCTCTAATCTGAATCGGACAAGTCCTCCAAGTGCGGACTTTTCATCCTATACACTTAGGGTTTCACATGTCCGGACAAGTCCGATGACTATCGGACTAGTCCGAAGATTTCCAGTAGCGAAATCGGACAAGTCTGCTCCTAGCCAGACTAGTCCGATATTGGGACACTTGTTTGCTACACACAGCACACCGGACTAGTCCGGTGATCACCACAGACTAGTCTGATCTTTCTATACCCTAATGGTCACTTTTTGAAACCCATATAAATAGAGTTGTACGGCCATATTTTACTCTCTCTCGAACCCTAGCGCCGTCACACCTCCCAAGAGCCTCAAAAACCACATCTCTCCACAAAATTAAGTGCAACAAAGATCAATCCTTTGAGGATTCACTCTAGTTCATTGGAGAGACACATTCGACACCACATTGAGCTCTTGGTTTGATTCTCTAACACACTCCTACATTTTAATTGTAATCTTTTAAGTGTGTTCTTGGTGGTATTTTGTGTTGTAATCCAAGAGAGCTCTCAACGTGTGAGAAAGCTCCTTGAATTCGATTATTCACCCCTTTGAGATAAGTGGAAGAGGATTGGCCTTCGTGGCGATCCGATGAGGGTAGGGTTGGAGAAGACCCGGTCCTTTTGTGGGCTCCTCAACGTGGATGTAGGTTGTCTTTGTGGGAATCGAACCACGGGATAAATCTCTTGTGTTCTCTGTTGTGTTCATTGTTCTTACTTCATATCAATCTAGGGTTACAAACTGATCTTGATTACTTTATGTTGAAATATCAAGTATAAGTTTGATTTGTGATATAAACTGATTCATAACTTTGTGATACTTTGTTTAATCGTGTACTTCTACTGCATATATTGAAGAACAGAGTTAATCGATCAAACCTAATCAATCTAGTCCGTATACACCGGACTAGTCTGCACTTTACCGGACTAGTCCAATTTCTCTGTTTTGGAACTGGTTGTTAAGTGTTGCAGGATCCGACAATTTTCAAAAAGGCCTATTCACCCCCCCTCTAGGCCACATTCCATTGGTATCAGAGCAGGTTCCTCAAGAAAGAGACTAATCGCTCGAAGGAGATCATGTTGGACATGAAGGACACCCACAAGATCAACAACCAAGAGAAGGTTGATGATGAAAAGAACCTCAAGGTGGAAAAGCTCCTCGAAGCCATTCAAGACTTCGAGGACGACGATGAGGAGACGCTGGAGCTTAAGGCTCTCCTAAGAAAGAAGACACTTTCCAAAGGGAAAGTAAAAGTGGAAGAGAAGAAGAAGGGGAGTAGTCACACCGACTACTCCCGATATCCTTTTAACTATGATCGTCTCAATTCCAATAGCAATCATTATTTATCTATCCCACTTGGAAAAGCCCCACACTTCGATGGAAGTGATTACTCAATGTGGAGGCAAAATATGAAAATACATCTAATTTCCCTCAATCCAAGTTTGTGGCATATTGTGTGCACGGGGATAGTGTCGGTACCCCGCAGACCGAGTACCCCCGCGCACAAGGAGAAAACGGCTAAGGAACCGACCTCTACTTAGGAGGCCGGATCCGAGGCTGCCACATCGTGGAGGGAAGGACCAGATCCTACCGCTCCGCCGGGGAGGGCTCCCGGGCTGCCGCGTGGCCGGCAGAACTGCACCCTCGCCTCCCCGCTGAGGCAGGCTCCGAGGCTGCCACGTGGCCAATTGGAGCCTCGGGGCCAGGCCCGCTTCCTCGCAGGGAAAGGCACCAGAACTACCACGTGGCCTGCAAGGCTGATCCTCCACCCCTCCATAGGGGTGGGCTCCGGGTGCGCCACGTGGCCTGTACCATCGAGTGCTCGACTCCCCACAGAGGCAGGCTCCGGAGCAACCACGTGGCGGACGGCCAACTCAGTGCGGTAGGACGCCGCAGTAAAGGAAGGCATGTGCTGCTCGAACAGGCATTAAAGTACGCCCGCCTTCCCCAGGCGAAGCGGAGTCACGCATGCGTAAGTCAAGGCTCCAGTGTCCTGTCTTGTCCAAGTAGCTGGTACAGACCCACGCCGCAAGACGGATGAAGGGGCCGTGAGGACAAGACGGGCGGGACGTGCACCGCCATCATCACCAACTATGTCTAGCCCTGGCGCGCGACGCGACGAGATGGCGCATTGACGCCCCTAACAAAGGGAAGTAGATAACATTTAATCCTAGATCTTGTATAGGATTTGGCTCTCCCCGGGACCACCTGTCGGGCCTCGGGGCCCACCATGTGACTGCAGAGTTCTTGAGCTATAAAAGGACTCTGCAGATGACCTTCACCAGGGAGGGAAAGATCAGACCAAGGCTCATACACGCTCAAGCAAGGCAATACACAAACACTCCCGTGGACGTAGGGTGTTACGCTCCGGCGGCCCGAACCACGTAAACCCTCTGTGTTCACCATCTCGCTGCGCTCAATCTCTGGGGACTAGCCCTCGTGAATCCAAAGAACCTCCGCGGGCTGCTCTCTAAGCAGGTCCAGGGGAAGTGTCGTTTAAGACCTTCGACATTTGGCGCGCCAGGTAGGGGGACTTTTTTCCCCGTGAAGATTTCCACCAGTAGCAATGGTGAACGGCCACTCCAACGC
Source organism: Tuctoria greenei (assembly GCA_036927565.1). NCBI lineage: Eukaryota > Viridiplantae > Streptophyta > Magnoliopsida > Poales > Poaceae > Tuctoria > Tuctoria greenei. Next base: position 91,949 of record JAYESD010000065.1, on the reverse strand, counting down.
CGGTACATCCAGGCTGCAGTCACAGCGACAGGCAGTAGCTGAGGACCAGGCATCATCTCGCTCTAGAGCGGGATCCCACTGTAGAGCAGCGAGGCCGGGACCTTCATGTCGCCCTGCTGTCACCTCGCCGGCTGCAGGTCGGCACACCACTCCATGGCGTACTCCAACCGTGACGGCAGCTACAGCACCGCCGACAGCAAGCCCGGAGAGTGCACTCGCAGCAGCGCGCACACTACTCCACAACCCACCTGCTGGAGATGCTCCTCAGGGAGCAGCTCAGCAGTGGATCAACGACGTAGACCACCTCGTCACCGCAGCGCTCAATGCACCTCCACCAAGGGAGACACATGCCCAGCCGATGCATGTGTCGTTGTCACGGACTCCAACCATCGACCGATGGACAGCAGACTCGCGCTCGACCAGGATCTCGGCAACAGACCTGGGAACTGGGCTGCAGCGCCGCAGGTCAGGAGAAGACTGCCGAGTTACCATCGAGCGACAGAGGGAGTGGCAGCGCAACCTTGAGGCGGACTACAGTGCATCGGACCCTGTTCCCTAGGCTCACGCCGTGCCACCGCCGAATCCGGCGTATGTTACGCCACCTCCATACCAGGCGTACGTCGCGCCCCCACCTCCACAAGCGTATGCTGCACCACCCCAGCCTCAGGTGTACGCAGGTCCGCCTGTACACCAGGGGTATGCAGCGCCGCAACCGGCGCCAGCCAGCCCCACCCAAGGGTGTGCGGCTCTGGCACCTCACCTCCGTTTCGTGGTCTGTCCACAAAAGTTCCGGCCACACATGTCGGAGAAGTACGACGGGAGTGTCAACCCGAGTGAGTTCCTACAGATCTACTCCACAACAATACTAGCTGCAGGAGGCGATGAGGCCGTCATGGCCAACTACTTCCCTGTTGTCCTGACCGGCCCAACCCGATCATGGATCATGAACCTGCCCCAGGGGTCCATAACCTCCTGGGATAAACTGTGCCGACAGTTCGTGGCGAACTTCGGCAGTTCCTACAAGCGCCCCAGCACAGAGCTTGACCCCCACGCCGTTAGACAGCGCGCTGGAGAGACACTGCGATCATTCATCCAGCGATTCTCTCAGGTACGGAACACAATCCCTCACATCGCTAGCACATCAGTTATTGTAGCATTCAGGCAGGGTTTGAGGGACAAGAAAATGCTTGAGAAGCTAGCCATGCATGAAGTGCGTGATGTCTCCGAGCTGTTTGTCCTGGAAGACAGATGTGCCAGGGCAGCTGAGGGACGCAACTGGCACTCCCAACCTTCCTCAGAGGCAAGGGAAGCCACTCCGACTGAGGAAGGAGCCTCTGCAAAAATCAGCGGCAAGAAGAAGAAGAAGGGCAATGGCAAGAACAAGCCAAAGCCCGGAGCCCATGCAGTGGCAGCTGCGGCTCCCGGCGGAGCCTGGCCGCCGCGCCGAGACAAGCGCCCTCGACAGTCACCTGAACCCGAGGAGCTTGACTTCAAGTGCCCGGTGCACCACACAAATATCCATAGTGCTAGCGAGTGCCAGGAAGTGAAGAGGTTCACGGAATGTTTCCGCGAGCAGAAAAAGAAACAGCAGCGCCAGGAGGGCGCACCTCCCCGCCAGAGGGAGGGCAAGCAGAAGGTTGATCCTGAGAAGGAGGATGACAGCGAGATGGGGTTCCAGGAACCCCAGAGGGCAGTGAAGGCCGTCTTTGAGGGCGGCGACTCTGACTCTAGCAGCGATAAGGAGCGTCGCAAGACTCTTTACGTCATCTATGGGGGAGCCACAGATCCCATGTCCCGGAACGTAGTGAAGACTCTGCGATGGGCAGTGGCCGCGGTGGCCCCCGCTCCGAGCTCGGCTCCCCACCACAAGTGGATGAGCACGGCAATCAGCTTCGACGCCTCTGACTGCCTGAAGAACATGGCGGGAGCAGGGGTACTCCCGCTGCTGGTGTCCCCGACCATCGCCAACGTGAAGGTCTTCCACGTGCTGATTGATGGCGGGGCAGGCCTCAACCTCATCTCCATGGCGGCCTTCCGGAAGATGCAGCTGCCGATGTCCCGGCTCACACCTTCGAGCCCGTTCTCGGGTGTCAGACCTGGGCAAATCCTCCCGTACAGTAACATACACCTCCCGGTGACCTTCGGGACCCCGGAAAACTACCGTACGGAGAGCATTTTGTTCGACGTGGCAGACGTCGATCTCCCCTTCAACGCAATCATCGGAAGACCGACGCTCTACAGGTTCATGGCCGTAGCCCACTACAGCTACCTCATCCTGAAGATGCTGACGCCTTCCGGCATCCTCAGAATCAGAGAGGACCGCTCTGCTGCAGTGTCGGCCTTGGAGCAGCTCCAGGCACTTGCAGCGGGGAGGGCTCCAACTCCGGGAGGCCCGAAGGAGAGTCGACCAGAACAGGGTCCAGTGCAGCGGGCCTCCACTTCTGCACCCCGTGTGCAACCAGTTGGCGACGACGTACCAGTAAAGGTCGTCAGGAATGGTTCCGAGGCTGCCCAGACAACTCGCATCACAGGGAACCTAGACAGCAAATAGGAACTCGCGCTCGTCACCTTCCTCTTGGACAATGTCGATGTGTTTGCATGGCAACCATCACAAATGCCCGGGATCCCTAGGGAGGTGATTGAGCACCATCTGAAGGTCTATCCTAATGCCCGACTGGTGCAATAGAAGCCCAATAAACAGTCCATCGAGCGGCAGAACTTCATCCGTGAAGAAATCAAGAAGCTGCTCGATGCTGGTTTCATTCGGGAGGTCCAACACCCATGGTGGTTGGCCAATCCTGTTGTCGTCCCCAAGGCTAGCGGGAAACTCCGGATGTGCATCGACTACACCAACCTGAATAAGGCATGCCCAAAGGATCCATTCCCCCTTCCTAGGATAGATAAAATAGTAGACTCAACATCAGGTTGTGATCTTCTGTGTTTCCTAGATGCGTATTCCGGTTTCCACCAAATACCAATGTCTAGGGAAGATGAGGAACACACTGCTTTCATAACAGTAGATGGCCTGTATTGTTATGTCTCCATGCCTTATGGACTCAAGAATGCTCTCCCCACCTTTGTGCATGCAATGCATAAGACATTTGGGGACCTCATTAGAGATCTGGTAGAAGTGTATGTCGACGACATCGTGGTAAAAATTAGAACCCGCACATCCTTATTAGACAACCTGGCCCAGGTCTTCAGCAAGCTGTGCACGATGCGCACGATGCTGAACCCAGACAAGTGCGTCTTTGGGGTTTCAGCAGGGAAGCTCCTTGGTTTCTTGGTCTCACATCGAGGAATTGAAGCTAACCCAGAGAAGATCAAGGCGATAGAGCTGATGCGGCCACCGGCCCGCATCAAGGATGTGCAGAAGCTTGCAGGGTGTTTGGCGGCCCTCAGCCGGTTCATCTCAAGACTGGCTGAGCAAGCGCTCCCCTTCTTCAATATTCTACGGAAGTTAGGTCCCTTTGTGTGGACCGAGGAAGCGGAAGCGGCGTTCCAGGAACTAAAGAAGCACCTGACGACGCTCCCCATCATGGTGGCGCCGGAGCCCGGTGAACCACTCCTGCTCTACATCACCGCAACAACGGAGGTGGTCAGCATGGTCTTGGTTGCAGAGCGGCCGGAGCTGCCGCCGCAGCAAGCACCCGAGGGAGCCCCCGGGGAGGAAGCTGAGCCTCAGGGCCTGCATCCAGCAGAGGATCCCATTGTTGTGTGCTCCAGTGACCAAGAGCCCTCCGGGTCCCAGCCCTCGGAGGTCCGACTAGACCCTGGGAGCCACATTCCCCAGGATGCAGACGCATTGCAAGGAGCCCCGGACCCCCCAGGGAGGGTTCGGACCTCCCAACGGCCAGTCTACTACATCAGTGAGGTCCTCCATGAAGCAAAAACAAGATACTTGGAGGTACACAAACTGCTGTATGCAATACTCAGTGTCGAGGAAGCTCCAACATTACTTCCAGGCTCACCGGGTTTCAGTGGTGACCTCCTTCCCACTAAAAACCATGCTGCACAGCCCCAACTGGACTGGCAACATTGCCAAGTGGGCAGCGAAGCTGGCGGAGTTCGAGCTGGAGTTCCTACCTCGACATGCAGTCAAGAGACAAGCAGTGGCGGACTTCCTGGCAGAATGGACTCCATCGCCAAGCAACCCAGGGGGCCCGAACAACGGAGAAACGGTTCCCAGGGCTCCAGTTTTCACCGAAACTCCCTGGACGCTCTACTTTGACGGCTCCTCGCGGAAGCAGGGGGCCAGGGCCGGGGTCCTGCTCCTCACCCTGACTAGGGAGCAGTTCAAGTACATGGTGCGCCTCGACTTCAAGGTGACAAACAACATGGCAGAATACGAAGCCCTTATCTTCGGGCTAAAGACTGCCCTGACTCTCAATGTTCGTCAGCTTCTGGCTAAAGGTGATTCCCAGCTGATCATCAAGCAAGCCAAAGGGGAGTGCAGCTGCAACGACACACAGCTAGCAGCATACTTGCTGCACGTCCAAAAGCTTGAAAAGGACTTTGAAGTATTGGACTTGTGCCATGTACCCCGAGACGACAACTCAGTCGCAGACGACCTGTCAACGAAGGCCTCCACAGGGGCCCCAGTGCATGAAGGAGTCTTTGCAAGGAAGTTACCGCGACCACTCGCCCGAGCGGCTGAACCAGGCGAAGGGGGCGAGCCCAGCACCTCGAAGCTGGCAGTCCCAGCGGCCCTGCTACCATGGAGCCCGCCAAGGATCGTATGCGCCACCGGGAGCTCCGAGCTACCGGGCGCCCAAGATCTAGAGGCTCAAGTAAGTCCCGATGCATGGATCTCGGAGGTCCGAGACTACTTGAAAGACAACATCCTTCCCGAAGAACATGCCCTGGCAGAAAGGATAGTCCGCATGGCTAAGAGGTACACGCTGGTGGAAGGGGATCTCTACTGGCGTGGCGCCAACGACATCTTGCTGCGTTGCATTACCTGGGAGGAGGGCTGCGACTTGCTCGTAGAGATCCATGGAGGCGAGTGTGGGAACCACGCATCATCCCGCACGCTGGTCGGTAAAGCCTTTCGGCACGGCTTTTACTGGCCGACAACACTCCAGGATGCCGCCGGGATGGTCAGGAGATGCAAGGCATGCCAGTTCCATGCTAAGCAGATCCACACACCAGCTCAGGCGTTGTAGATGATCCCACCCTCATGGCCATTCGCTGTATGGGGGTTGGAGATCCTGGGACCCTTTCCCAGAGCCGTCGGAGGATTCCGGCACCTCTACGTCACTGTAGACAAGTTCACCAAGTGGCCGGAAGCCGCCCCAGTCGTCACCATCAACAAACATTCAGTAGTCAAATTCATCAAGTCGATCGTCTGCCGGTTCGGGGTCCCAAACAGAATCATCACTGATAATGGGACCCAGTTCACAAGCGCAGCGTTCTAGGAATACTGCGAGGACCTTGGGATCCAAGTCTGTTATGCATCTGTCGCTCATCCAGTGAGCAATGGACAGGTCGAGAGGTCCAATGCAGAGATCCTCAAGGGCCTCAAGACTCGCACATTCTCACACCTTGAGAAGCACGGTGCAAACTGGGTAGACGAGCTTCCATGTGCGCTATGGGCTAGCCAGACATCAACCAGCCGGGCCACGGGAGAAACGCCTTTCTTCCTGGTGTACGGGGCAAAGGCCGTCCTCCCCCCAGAAATTACTAGGGGCTCCCCCCGTGTCCGGGTGTACGACGAAGCCGCGCAGGACCAGCTCCGGTGTGAAGACGTGGACCTCGTCGACGAGGGACGAGTAAGAGCGGCTCTCCGAAATGCACGGTACTGGCAGACGCTCCAGCGCTACCACCAGAGGACCGTGCCTAGTAGGGAGCTAAAGGTAGACGATCTGGTGCTGCGTCGCATACTCTCCCGGGAAGGGGCTAACAAACTCTCCCCCAGATGGGAGGGCCCCTTCCGGGTTACGAAGGTATGCCGCCCTGGGTGCGTCCGCCTAGCTATGGAGGATGGAGAGCGACTGCCAAACCCCTGGAACATCGAGCACCTCCATAAGTTCTACCCATAGACCAGCGTTAGGACCGTTTTATTTCATTGTAAAAGGTACATGGTGCCTAGGAATGGTACTTAGGGAAACTAAGGCTCCGCGCGCGAGGCTTTGAGGTCACATTTCGCTTAGCCTTGTCCAGAACCCTAAGTAGGTGCACTCGACTTCCTTTGTCACCCGAGTCGGGTCGTTCCCCTTGTAAAACCAGTCTCATCTTATGGGAGACCGCAATGAAAGATTGTTGTCCTACCCTGTATAGGGTTCCTTATTCAAAAAATTATTTTTAATTTTTTATGATGTTACTATACGTTTGCTGTAGCTCGTGATCTATCATGAGCGCTGTCATTTTTCCCTGCTCTAGCAATAGTGGAAGCCTTGCTGTCTGGTTGCAGGTGGGGTAGCTTGAGGTACCTGCAATGTGCCTGGGGCCTCGGATGTTCCCATATTCGGGGGTAAGTGTCTCCAGATGGTATCCCTCGGGAAAAGCTTACGCCGAGAGGGAGGTCCAGGGGCACAACCTGCTTAGCCTGGTCCTGTACCCTAAGCCTGTGCGTCCTGCCTCCCCAGCGCTACGGCTGAGTACAGGGGGCCGGATGGACCACCCTTAAGTAGTATGGATAGCGAGCCCTAGGTGCAGACGCACTGAATTACCCAAGCCCCATGAGTCAGCCCAAGATTGTAAGTCAAGCGACACTAAAAAGGAGCAGGGAAACAATGACCAACGGATTGAATTACTTCTCCTATTTTTTGATCTATACGCAGGTCTTCAAGGAGTTATCCCGGCGATAACCGTCAAAGTACCCACAAAGATGATGGGCACCGCCGGACCAAGGCTCCGGTGGCACCCCCGGGGGCCCGCCGTTGACCTTTCACCAGAGATGGTGGGCACCACCGGACCGAAGCTCCGGTGGTACCCCCAGGGGGCCCGCCGTCGACGTTTCACAGAAGATGGTGGGCACCGCCGGACCAAGGCTCCGGTGGCACCCCCGGGAGCCCGCCATTGACCTTTCACCAGAGATGGTGGGCACCGCCGGACCGAAGCTCCGGTGGTACCCCCAGGGCGCCCACCGTCGACGTTTACAGAAGATGGTGGACACCACTGGACTGAAGCTCCGACGGCACCCCCAGGGGGCCCGCCATTGACGTCCCTGCATACTCAGCTACGGTAATGCTACCTACGGATCCTAGGCTCACCTGCAACCGTCCGCCCTAAGTCCCAAGTGTTGACGGGTGTGCCCACAACAACTGGCCACACCTGTCAGGGGGCCACACTCCGGGGGACGACAGGTCCTGGAAGCTATGGAACAACAAGCAACCAGAAGATATTGCTGGAAATAAAAGCATGCTGAGTATAAGAGGCACCACATGCAGATTTTTTGTTCCAAAATAAAAAGTTTGCCACCACAACCAACTACAGACAAAAGCTGAAAGAAACACAAAACATAAACAGCACACGAGGAGCCCTCAGCCGCTCTGCTGAAACCTTGAGGTGATGAGCACCACCGCATCCGAGACTTCAGACTTGGCGGCCTCTTCCCTCTCGGCGATGTGCCCCTCGAGGACCGGCTATAGAGAGACATCAGGGTACCAGCTCCGGTAGCAGGACAGGATGTGCGTCGCCACCTCCTTCACCAGCATCCTCCCCTCTGCCTCCAGCTGGTTGTCGATGATGGCCTCCAGCGAACGCATCCTCGAGCTGGTGGAGTCAAGTGCCAGGAACACCTGGCTCACCTCCTGCGCTGGTTCCCCCACGCGCACCGGGCTGAAGCCGAGCGGCACCAGAGCCGAGTTGGCGCCGCCAAGGAACTCCCAGACCTTCCGGGCCTCAGCAGAGCGCGACGCCTGGAGCTCCTGCGCCTCCTGCTGGGCCGCCGCCAACGCCCAGGGGCCACCGTCCAGAAACCGCTTCTCCTTGGCCGCCAGGGCCCTCTCGCGCTCGCTGACCTCCCACTCGCGGCAGCTCAAGTCGCCCTCCTTAAGGGCTACATTGAACTCGCGGTCCAGGAGGGCCTAGCGCTCGGTGAGCTGGGCTTGCTCCACTTCAGCCAAGGCGGCATCCCGGCGGTCTAGCTCGGCGGCCAGCGGGAGGTCGCCTCCACCTCGCCCCTTCCCGCTGGAGGACGAGCCAGCGGGAGGTCGCCTCCACCTCAGCCCGCTTCGCCGCCAGCTCCTGCTCCCGTTAGGCAAGAGCAGCTTCTCGGCAAGATAGCAGTTGCTGAAGGTCCTCGCAGGACTCGAGGCGGGAGCTGGCCTCAGGGTGGATAGCCGCGGCGTCCACCTTCAGCTTCTGGGTGACGGCATCCAGTTGAGCGATGAGCTCACGCTCCTGCTCGAGGATCTTCATCTCCTCCCGAACAACCGCCTCCCGCTGAGCCGCTCGGCTCTTCGCCAGCCGGGTCTGGGCCTCCAGGGTCCTCGCCCATTCCCGGAGCCGGTCATCCTCGTCTTCAAGCCGCCCCTTCTCCTGGGCGAGGGTCGCCAGAGCCTGTCGGAAGACGGAGTAGGCCACGGCCATGGCCCCAGACAGGGGAAGGGGCTCCATCGTAGCAACGGGTCCCTGCCTCCCCACTTCTTCAATATCATCCTCCATTTGGAGGACCACTGGGGCGATGGGGACCAGAGCTCCCCCAATCGGAGAAGGCGGGGGGGGGGGGGGGGGTCACCGCCGAAAGCAGGCGCGTCACCCCCAAGGGCCCCTCCCTGGCGGCGTCACCCGGGGCGGCGGTGCCAACCGACGTAGCGGTGTCGGACGGTGCAGCGGCATCGGCCAGCACGGAGTAGCCGATGGATGCCGAGTCGTTGGCGGGTGCAGCAACAGGCGCCGGCGTGCGCAGCTGGGCTTCAGTAGCCGCTGTGGGGGTCTCGGGCACGAAGGCCCAGGGCACCCCGGCGGCAGCAGCCCGGTGCATCTGAGCGGAGCCTGAGGCCGTGGAGGAGCCCCGCGAGCCAACTGGAGCTGCATACCCTCCAGTAGAAGGGCCCGCGGGCGGAGAAGGAGTAACTGTAGTGGTGCTGAAATCAAGCAAACCCGGATCATAAGAAAATGACAGGGTAAGCGCACAGCAAAGAGCACCCAAGATAAAATCTATGCCGACTTACCGGGGGATGTTGAAGTTCCACCGCTTCCCGAAAGGGTTGGGGGGGTTCGGACCCCCTGAACCCGCAGCGGGGGCCGCTAAGTGTGCTGGGGGCCCCTGTGGTGGAGGAGTCGGCGGCACCCCCAAAGTCGGGCGCTCCTCCGAATGGAGAGGGAACGCTGGGGTCCCGTCGGGGTTGAGGAGCCTCCCCCTCTTGCGCGTTGAGGACTCGGGCGGCAAAGTGGCACCATCGGCTCCCCCTGACGACGAATGCGGTAGGGCACCGGCGTCCTGACGAGGAGCGGAGGGGGCCGGCGACGGTGATCGGGCGCACTTCTTGGGGCTTGGGTCCGACACCGGAATCGGCGCTTTCCCTTTCGCCTTGTCAACAGAGGCACCGACGCCTCCCCATTGACGGTGCTGGGGCCCGCTTGAGGCGTCGTCGCTTGAAGGATCTTTGTTGCCTGAGGGAGCCCCACCTCCCTCAGTGTCATCGACGATGTTGACCCCCCCGGAATGGGTCCCCGATCTGGCGCTGCACCAGCCCAGACTCGTCGAGTGTCAGCATCGCCTTCAGCAGCTGCCTCCTCAGCTCGGAGTCTAAGCATAAGGGGCGGCAGGCCGTCAGAAGAGCAAGCTCCTCGGGGGAAATGTCGTCGGGGCAGACCCGGGTCAGCATGTCGTGCAGCTGCTGCTCATCCAGGTTGGAGTCAGGGCCGGTCTCAAGCCGGGTGCAGTCCGATAGGCCGGTGAACATCCACACCGGGCGGGTACGGCGCTGGAGCGAAGCTATGCGGCGGAACATGAAGTCCCTCAGCACCATGGCAGACGACAGCCCGTGATCCGCCAGCATCTGGATCCTCTCCAACACTGGGTTGAACGCCTCCTCCAGCTCTAGGCGCTCCTCCTAGAACGACCGCTCGGGGTAGGGGATCCCGGTGGGGAGGCACATCCGGTCGTGGGCTTCGACCTTGGCGATCATCCAATCTTCGCGCCACTGCTCCCATCGTGCAGAGTTGAAGGAAGCAATGTACCTCGTGGGGACCTTGGTGCGGCGCTGGAAGTAGTAGGCACCAAGGTGCTCCTTCGAGCTTTTGCCGGTGGCCCTCAGTACAAAAAAGTACCTGAAGAGCTTCACCGACGGCATCACCCCCATGAACATCTCACAGAGGTAAGCGAAGACCGCCAGCATGGCGATTGAGTTCGGCGCGAGGTGGTGGAGTTGGAGGCCGAAGGTCTCCAGGAGCATGACGAGGAAGGCGGATGCAGGCGGGGCGAAGCCGGCCAGCACGTACGACGAAAATAGCACCATCTCCCCGACGGAGAGGCTCAGCGGCAGCCTCCCGGGACGGAGCCACTTCTCCTGCTCAGGAGCGTGCCAGCCGAGAAGCCAGCGCATGGGGGCCAGGTCAACGGACCTGGACAGCCGGGACTTGGGCAGGATGCTCGCCATGAGGATTGAAGGAGGAGGCTCTGGAAGGGGAGATCGGGAGCTAGAGCACAAGAACTGGGCTTGGGGCAAGAAGGCACGAGCGCAAGGATGCAGAAGCGGAAGAAAGGACCCTTAGGGGGAAAGGTCTCTTTTTATTCACCTCTGCAAGCTAATGGACGCATCGTGTGAATCACCGCAGCCTCAGTAGAAGAGCAACAAACCCGCATAGGCAATGACGTGAGGGCCCGGATCGCTCGACAAAGAAGGTGAGACGGGTGGCTAACTATGCGGGATGTAATTTGGTAGTTTCTAAAAAGGCAAAAGCAGTGGAAGTGCAAGAGCCATCTTGGGAACCACCGCAGTTAAAGCACGGTTAAAGGTGGAAGTCATGTCGCGCGGCGCCTGTCCAATACCTCCGCTTACCAGGAGGAGACGCGTCGCCACAATGGCAGGGACGTGTCGCCCCGGGAACTACCCCGAATTGGAATCGAAAGAGTTGCGCGGGAAGATAAAAAAGAAGACCCCACCTGCGGTATCGACGACCCTCCCGAGGTGGGCTCGGGAGCCACTGTCGGTACCCCGCAGACCGGGTACCCCCGCGCACAAGGAGAAAACGGCTAAGGACCCGACCTCTACTTAGGAGGCCGGATCCGAGGCTGCCACATCGTGGAGGGAAGGACCAGATCCTACCACTCCGCCGGGGAGGGCTCCCGGGCTGCCGCGTGGCCAGTAGAACTGCACCCTCGCCTCCACGCTGAGGCAGGCTCCGAGGCTTCCACGTGGCCAATTGGAACCTCGGGGCCAGGTCCGCTTCCTCGTAGGGAAAGGCACCAGAACTACCACGTGGCCCGCAGGGCTGAGCCTCCACCAATCCACATGGATGGGCTCCGGGTGCGCCACATGGCCTGTACCATCGAGTGCTCGACTCCCCACAGAGGTAGGCTCCGGAGCAACCACGTGGCGGACGACCAACTCAGTGCGGTAGGACGCCGCAGTAAAGGAAGGCGTGTGCTGCTTGAACAGGCATTAAAGTACACGCGCCTTCCCCAGGCGAAGTGGAGTCGCGCATGCGTAAGTCAAGGCTCCAGTGTCCTGTCTTGTCCAAGTAGCTGGTACAGACCCACGCCGCAAGATGGACGAATGGGCCGCGAGGACAAGACGGGCGGGACGTGCACCACCATCATCACCAACTATGTGTAGCCCTGGTGCGCGACGTGGTGTGACGGTGCATTGACGCCCCTGACAAAGGGAAGTAGATAGCATTTAATCCTAGATCTTGTATAGGATTTGGCTCTCCCCGGGACCACCTGTCAGGCCCCGGGGCCCACCTTGTGACTGCAGAGTTCTTGATCTATAAAAGGACTCTGCAGACGACCTTCACCGAGGAGGGAAAGATCAGACCAAGGCTCATACACGCTCAAGCAAGGCAATAGACAAACACTCCCGTGGACGTAGGGTGTTATGCTCCGGCGGCCCGAACCACGTAAACCCTCTGTGTTCACCATCTTGCAGCGCTAAATCTCCGGGGACTAGCCCTCGTGAATCCAAATAACCTCCGCGGGATGCTCTCTAAGCAGGTCCAGGGGAAGTGTCATTTAAGACCTTCGACAGATAGATATTCCGGACGACGACGAAGAGCTCACCCCCAGCCAAGAGCAGGCAATTCACCGAAATGCTTAAGCCGCGACCGTAATTACCTCTTCACTCAGTCGAGACGAGTTCACCAAGGTGGATGGACTTGAAATTGCAAAGGAGATATGGGACACACTACAAACTGCACATGAAGGTGACCGACATGTGCGTGAAGCAAAAATCGAGATGATTGAAGGCGAGTTAGGAAGATTTGCAATTGAAGAAGACGAGTCACCCCAAGACATGTGCAATCGATTAAAGACACTCGTCAACAAGGTCAGATCATACGGAAGTAAGAAGTGGAATGACCACGAGGTGGTAAAGCTCATCCTTAGAGCTTTTATGCCTCACAACGTCACACTATGCTCCATGATCAGAGAAAGCCCTGGATACAAAAGGTTGACTCCGGATGAACCGCTTGGGAAGATCATCAACTTCGAGATGATGGAAAAACAAGCAAAACATGTCAAGGAGATTGCCGACCTCACTTCGGCAAAGAAGAAAGGGGTTGCTTTGAAGTCCACTCTCAAGCCCCTATCCAAAGAAGCTAGAGATGCACAACTAGAGGAAGATAGTGACGACAAAAGCAGTGAATTGGATGAAGAAGACATGATATTGTTCATGAAGAAATTCAAGAGAATAATGAAAAAGAGGCAAGGTACAAAGTCAAGCAAAGGAAAGTACAAGGAAAAAACGAAGGCAAAGTTGAGGCGGGCATGCTATAATTGTGGTGAATACAACCACTTTATAGTTGCTTGCCCATATGAGGAGAACAAGAAGAAGACCAAAGAAGCCAAGCCTCAACCCAAGAAATTCTTCAAGAATAAGAAACAAGCCGAACAAGCGCACATCGGAAAGGAATGGGACTCAAATGATGAGTCTTCATCGTCCGAAGAAGAAGAGATGGCTAGCATAGCCATCGAGAAGACATCCAAGAAGTCTACCCTTTTCCCCACACTTGGCGCATGGAAGGGAGATGGCACTTGCCTTATGGCAAAGGAAGGTAAACGCAAGGTAACCATTAAACCCTCTTCCGTGCATTCCTATTCTAGCGATGATGAACTCAATAGTGATAATGAGGACATGCTTATTGGACTAGATAGGAAAACTGCTACTAAAATGAAATTTTTGCTTGATCAACTTGTTGAGAAGGAGAGATTAATACATCATCAGGAGGATATGATCATCTCCCAAAAGGAGGAATATGTCGAACTTGACAAACTTCTAGAACTTGAAAAGTAACGAAGCAAATCACTAGAGCTTGAGTTAGCTTCGAGCAAGGAAACTTGCTTGGAGCTAACTGACTCAAATGCCACCATCAAGGACCAACTTGCTGACCTGATCAAGGTCAACAAGATCCTTGAAGTGCAGGTTGAGTCACTCAAGCTAAGTGAACCTTCCTCCTCTTCGAGTTCACCTTCTCAACTAACTAAAACTGATTTTGCTCATGCTTGCACATGTAAGAAAAGTGACACCAGTTTGAAGGATAAGCCAACTTCTACAAAGGAAAAACATCCTTCCCAAAGTGGCATATTTGACAAGGAGAAGATCAAATATGCACGTAGTGCATACTTGGTCAAAAGACCTCCAAATGTCAAATATGGCATTGGTTAATCTTATGGTGAAAAGCAACATGCTAGAAGCCATAAGAATAACAAGGAGAGGATTACCTTTGTGAAAGGAAGGCCCTCTCAAACTGGAAAGTCACAGATTAAGACTGTAACTGCACAGGAACACCAGACTAGTCCGGTCAGTGTCCGGACAAGTCCGATCCTCCGCACAAGTCCAGCCCCCCAGAATAGTCCTGTACATAAACAACAACAGCTATTTTTTAAAACTTTTGATGCCTCCTATGTGTTAATGAGAAATAACTTTGGCAAGGTTTATGATCATTATGTTGGGCCACGCCATGGGAACACCAAGTCTCATGTGTGGGTGCCCAAATGCATTGTAACTAACCTCCAAGGACCCATGCAAGCTTGGGTACCTAAAACCAAGGCATGATTTGCTTTTGCAGGCCTATTCCTCTGGTGGATCTAAATGGGTGCTAGACAATGGATGCACCAATCATATGAACGGGGAAAGAAGAATGTCCGTGGAATATGAAGAGAATGAGGACCCAAACGAGGGCATCTACTTTGGAGATAATAGTCAAGGAAGAGTGCTCGGTACCAGTAAAATTGCAATATCCTCCAAACACACACTTTCTCATGTTTTACATGTTGAATCTCTCGATTATAACCTACTGTCCATATCTCAATTATGTGACAAAGGTTATAACTGCTTGTTCACTAACAAGGGTGTGACCGTTTCTAGGAGGAGTGATGGTTCCGTTGCATTCAAAGGTATGTTAAAGAGAAAGCTCTATCTTGTTGACTTCAACAATGATAAAGCTGAACTTGACACATGCTTGATTGCAAAGACCAACATGGGTTGGCTGTGGCATAGACGGCTAGTGCATGTTGGTATGAGGAACCTTCAAAAACTCCTCAAAGGCGATCACATCCGAGGTTTGAAGGATGTTGTATTTGAGAAAGACAGGCCCTGTAGCGCGTGTCAAGCCGGGAAGCAAGTTGGAGCACCTCACCCCGCCAAAAATGTCATGACTACAACAAGACCACTCGAGCTTCTACACATGGACTTGTTTGGTCCAATAGCCTACATAAGCATCGGCGGTAACAAATATGGTTTAGTTGTCGTTGATGATTTTTCTCGCATCACTTGGGTTTGCTTTTTGCATGATAAGTCAGAGACACAAGGAACACTCAAGAAGTTCTTCAAGCAAGCTCAAAATGAATTCTAATTGACAATCAAGAAAATTCGAAGCGACAATGGCACGGAGTTCAAGAACACGCAAGTGGAGGAGTACCTTGATGAAGAAGGCATAAAGCACGAATTTTCAGCGCCGTACTCCCCACAACAAAACGGGGTTGCCGAAAGAAAGAATCGAACACTCATAGAAATGGCAAGAACAATGCTCGATGAGTACAAGACATCGGATCGATTTTGGGCGGAAGCGATTAACACCGCTTGCCACGCCGTAAATCGACTCTATCTTCATCGACTACTCAAGAAGACATCATATGAGCTACTCACCGGTAACAAACCAAATATTTCATATTTTCTTGTTTTCGGTTCTCCATGTTATATCTTGAACAAGAAGCCTAGGACTTCAAAGTTCGCTTCAAAGTCCGATGAAGGTTTCTTGCTTGGTTATGATTCGAACACTTACGCCTGTCGTGTTTTCAACAAGACCTCCAGACTTGTTGAAGTAGCACGCGACGTAGTGTTCGATGAGACTAATGGCTCCCAAAAGGAGCAAGTTGATCCATGTGAACTAGGTAAAGAAGAAGCTCCTTGTCAAGCATTGAAAAGAATGGCTCTAGGTGAGGTTCGACCACAAGAGCCACCTCCACACGTACATGAGGAAGATGAACCACAAGAGGAGATCAACGATCAAGGGGGAGCTTCAACACAAGATCAACCACAAGGATATGAAGATAATCAACAAGTCAACAAAGGCAATGACTTAGGGGGAGAAGCAGATGATCATGAAGATACAACTCCTCAAGTGCCACACCCAAGAGTACACCAATGCGTCCAAAGGGATCACCCAATTGACAACATCATCGGTGACATCCAAAAGGGAGTAACCACTAGATCTCGCATAACTAACTTTTGTGAACACTTTTCGTTTGTATCCTTTTTGGAACCACGCAGGTTTGAAGATGCATTGAAAGATCCGGACTGGGTGGTGGCAATGCAAGAAGAATCGAACAACTTCAAGCGGAACGAAGTGTGGGAACTTGTGGCAAGACCCAATGCAAACATCGTCGGCACCAAATGGGTCTTCCGCAACAAACAAGATGAACACGGGGTGGTGACAAGGAACAAGGCACGACTTGTGGCCAAAGGGTATTCACAAGTCGAAGGTTTGGATTTTGATGAGACTTTTGCTCCAGTAGCTAGGCTTGAATTTATTAGAATATTACTTGCATATGCTACTCACCATGATTTCAAGCTGTATCAAATGGATGTGAAAAGCGCATTCCTCAACGAACCAATCAAGGAAGAGGTGTACGTGGAGCAACCACCTGGGTTTGAAGACGAAGAGTTCCCCGACCACGTGTTTAAATTGCGTAAGGCTCTCTACGGCCTCAAACAAGCTCCTAGAGCTTGGTATGAGTGTCTTAGAGATTTCTTTATTGAAAATGGCTTTAAAATTGGCAAAGTAGATTATACACTGTTTACAAAGAATTTTGATGATGATATTTTTATTTGTCAAATTTATGTTGACGATATAATCTTTGGGTCAACTAAACAATCTTTTTGTGAAGAATTTAGTAAAATCATGACAGACAGGTTTGAAATGTCAATGATGGGAGATTTAAAGTACTTCTTGGGATTTCAAGTACGGCAACAGAAGGAAGGGACGTCCCTAAGCCAAACCAAGTACACGCAGGACATACTAAAGAAGTATGACATGGACAAGGTGAAGCCCATAAAAACCCCCATGGCAACGAATGGCCACCTAGACCTCAATGAAGATGGACCTAGCGTCGAACAAAAGGTATATCCCTCCATGTTTGGATCTCTACTCTATTTAGGTGCATCTAGGCCAGATATTATGTTGAGTGTATGTTTGTGTGCAAGATTTCAAGCCAATCCTAAGGAATGTCACTTGACAGCCGTAAAAAGGATCTTGAGATATTTAGTTCATACACCCAACCTTGGCCTTTGGTACCCAAAAGGCTCAAAATTCAATCTCATTGGTTACTCCGATGCAGATTATGCCAGGTGCAAAGTAGATAGAAAAAGCACTTCCGGTACAAGCCAATTCCTAGGGAGATCCTTAGTTTCTTGGTCCTCCAAGAAACAAAATTCCATTGCCTTATCCACAGCCGAAGCGGAGTATGTTGCAGCCGGGAGTTGTTGTGCTCAACTCCTTTGGATGCGACAAACTCTAAGGGACTATGGTTACAATATGAACCATATTCCACTCATTTGTGACAATGAGAGTGCCATTAAAATTGCCCACAACCCAGCTGAGCACTCCAGAACCAAACACATAGACATAAGACACCACTTTTTGAGGGATCATGCCATGAAAGGAGACATAGCCATTTCACATGTCAACACTCAAAAGCAATTGGCCGACATATTCACCAAGCCACTTGATGAAAAACGTTTTTGTGAACTCTGAAATGAACTAAATATCCTTGATGCTCGAAGTGTGGCTTGAAATGTTGCATACCTGTATGAATTCTTCAAATATGTTGATTGGATTGTGAAAATCATCTCTCTCATTTTTTCTCCAAAAAACTATGTCAATTACTAGATCTTGGTGAATTATGATCATTGCTTGATTGTTGTATGCTTACTGATCATATTCATCAAGATTATTTGATGTGTTGCCTCTCTTTTCTCTGAATATGTACTTTAAAATATATATGAATGGGCTAAAAAATTCTTACCTGGTGACCACGGACTAGTTCGTGGTTGTCCGGACTAGTCCGCCCATGCAGACTAATCCGTAGAGTGCCGGTTAAGCAGGACTAGTCCGGTAGACAACAGACTAGTCCGATATAGCCCCTGGAAAAGTTCGGACTAGTCCGGTCATCTCCGGACTTGTCCGATTTTTTGTGTCCATAACCCTAGCCGCCGCTAAACCCTAATTTCCCTCACCTCCACTCTTGCCTCACGCGCTCTCTCTCTTCGTGCTCGAGCTCCCAAGGCGATTCCTTGCACCCTCCACCAAAAAGCTTTGCATTTGGGCGGAAATCAAGCTTGTCCACTTGAGGATTGAAGCTAGCGGACTTGTCTGGCCTTCTAAACCCTCATCTCCAAGTTTCAAGCAATTTTTCGGTAATTTTCGCTCAAACCCTAGAAATCCTAAATTTCTTCATTGTTGATCAAATAGCCTAGCATTCCTCGCTATACATGCTCTCTTGATGTATTACGTGTATGCTAAGGTCGTTGTGCATTAGAATTCACCATTTATCCAGTCTCTTAGGTTTTTGAGGATGAACATCGAACTAGTCCGGTCCATGCACAGACAAGTCCGGTCCCCCGGACTAGTCCGTGCCTATGCACCAAACAAGTCCGATGTTACTGAACTCAAAACCTAATTCTTCAATTCCTTAATGCAATTCCTTGCTACTCTTTCACACCTATGCCTTGTGTCATTCATTATCATTCATACCACTCATTCTCAGGTCATGTCGAGCTCCGGCAATGATGTCTCCGATTTTGAGGACGATATGGACTATGAGGTGGCACCTCGGACCTCGACAGGTCTTGGCAAGAAGCGCCAAGAAAGACCGTACGAGCTAGCTCAGTCTCCTCCATAGGCTCGGAGGAAGGTGCTAGCTAAGAAGCTAGTCTCCAAGGCAGCTGCATCATTGAGTGGCCCTCGCCAAGCAAAGGGCAAGGGCAAATGGATTGCTACGGGTCTGGTTGGCCTGTTGAAACTTCATGCTCCAAGGGAAGGGGTGCGGGACCCAAATGAAGAGAAGTTCAACGGGAAGGGCAGTGACTCGGCGGCCAAGTTCAGAAGCATCGAATGGTATGGCTGACCGAAGCAAGCGGTTGATGGAAGATTTTGGTGCAACTTCCATGCTGATTTCTACAGATCGGTGTATCTCCCAATGAAGACACCAATTGTGCGCAGTCAATGGATTGACTGGGCACATTTTGAGAAGAAGGGCTGCTCACCATTCACTGATGTAGTGAGAGCCATTGAGAAGCATGGACTGAGAGATCTGTTTGCTTTCATAAATAACTGGAATGATGAAGTGATTGCGCAGTTCTTTGCGACCTGTCACGTCTCAAGTGAGGATGAGGAGAGTGTCACTTAGATGACCCATGGATCCAAGTACAACATTACTCAAGAAGATTTTGCTAACCTGCTTCACCTTGACACCACAAGATCTGATTGCTTGGTCATACACAACATTGGTGTCATTGACAAGGATAGTATGAAGTTCCTATATGAGCCAAACTCAAAGTTCAACCCTCCTTCCACCAAAAACATGAAACCATTCTTTGTGGTTTTGAATAGAGTGTTAAGGAAGACAATTGCTCCCAAGGATGGAGATGCTGGGAGTGTGCAAGGATACCTCTGGACTCTGATGAGAGTCATAAGCAAGGACCGCCCATTTGATGTGGCGGAATACATTTGGAATGATATGGTAAACATATCCTGCACTCCCAACAGATCTTGCGGATATGCTCCTTATCTAATGTTTGTGATTGAAAAGGTCACAGGGATTGAGTTTGTTAAAGATGTGGAGCATCTCCCCTTGAGGCCTCAAATGCCTCGAAAGCCAAGTGTGCAGGCTGCTCCCTCACCGGCCACCAGTCCCGAGGCACCGGCAAGATCAAGAGAAGATGCTAGGGCTGCCCCTGCTTCTAGTGCAGCCCCTAAAAAAGGTTCAGCCCGCGGAATTCTCAAGTACCTGGCTGCAATCTTTGCCTCCTGCAAAAAGGCCGAAGTGAAGGCCCATAAGCTCAACAAGAAAAGAAAGGAGGACATGAAGTATATCAAGGCAAATGTCAAGCAAATTTGCCAGAAGGTGGAGATTCAGCCAATTGGATCTCCAACAATCTCGGAAGACTCAGACTCTGAATTCACCGAGCTCGGGCCCTTGACCCCCTCTGAGCTTGCCTACTTTGGCGTTGGGGACTCGAGTACCTCCGCACCTCCTCCTCCTTCTCCTCATCAAGCTGAAGATGAAGATGATGAAGACGACGATGAGAGGACCAACAGCAAAGAGTGAAGACCCTAGGACCCTCCTCTCCTTCTTTTTGGTGTCTTGATGCCAAAGGGGGAGAGATTGAGGGGGAGTCTTAGTCTTAGCTTAGCTGCAGTTTGCAAGGAGAGAGCTCTTTGCTTTGTTTTTTTTTTCAAGTCTTTTGTGGCTTGTAATGTTTTCACAATGATATTATGTTAATTATGGTTCTATGATGCAATGATTTGATCCTGTGAGTAGTGTTTGTGAAAACTGTGATTTTGCTCTAGAATGACATATATGCTTGCTATTGGGTAATAAATGTCAATTATGTCATTCTTAATGTTTCAGTGCACTTAGTTATGCATCCCACCATAAAGAATGCACATATGGACTATGCTTTCTCTACTTGATGTATTTTGGACCCATATGTGCATGCTTTATGAAAATCTTAATTTTTATCATATTTTGTGAAATCTCAATTGGTTGTCATCAATCACCGAAAAGGGGGAGATTGAAAGTGCATCTAGGACTCCCTTGTGGGTTTTGGATGATTTATGACAAGCAATTGGGATCCTAACCTCTTGTGACGCCCGGTTCCGAGAAACGAACCAAGCTAACGCATATGTGTGCCCAGGATGTTCATCACACATACACGAGTGCAATCACAAACGATATACAGATAATTACCACAGAGCAAGATTAATTAACCAAATTTTATTACACGAACCAGATTATCCTCGAATACAAGCTCTAATGAATATTTACGACAAGTTCAACTAATGCAGCGGAAATAAACTAATTAAGCAAACTAAACAGCTAGGCAGCATAAGCGATAGGGTATAGCGCAGCTCCAATAACACCACAGGCAAAGCTGACGGTAGACACGGCCTAAAACTCCCAATCCTGACCTGCAGGGGGATTGCAAGAGTGAGTACATGTCGTACTCAGCAAGTGTGGAAAGTATGACATGTGGCTGATTCAAATGACGACAATAATAATGGCAAAGTGCTGAAAAGTATATTAAAACATTTGGAAAGCAATATATCATATGTATGTGAAGTAAACCCATCATAATCATAAGTAATATCATAATACCAGTCCATAATTCACCATCCTCATCCATAATTCCAGATTTCACCATTTGCCAATAACCATATTCAGTACCAGAAATTAAATCCATAACCAGCCATAACCATTACCAAACCATAACCATCCCAATTACCAATTTCCCTCTAATCATGTAGGTCATCCAGGCGCTCATAACGGGGAGCACGACTATCATGATAGTTTTATTTAAACTCTGTAGAGATTGTACCTCTTTACCCACGTGTTTGTGATTTCTTCACCCGTCGGCGACTAAAGAACCTCCCTCATGCCAATTACACTTCCTTTGGTGTATGGCCAAGAGATCACAAAATAGCCTTTACAAAGGGATTACTAGCCTATTTAGACCCCACTGAGGTTTCACCGGTGGTGATGTCTCCCGCAGAGCACATCTTCAACCAAGGGCCCCCTCTTGAGCCATTCGGATCCCAGGGTAGTCCCACCAATCATCAACAAACCCAATCCGACTACCCCTTCCCCGAGCATCCACAATGGTCCAAACAGCACTAGCAAAGCCCTAATTAATCAGCTACGCCGCACCCATACTTGGCCTCGTGGTGGCACTGTAGTCCTGGCCTATTCTCGCATGAACCGGTCCTTAGATCTAAAGCAAGCAAACCACCATGACATCCAACCCATCCACATACCAGCTTGCTTAGATCACCCATTACCATATCAGATTTAACCAGTTCATGTTAACCATAATCTCATTCATGCATGATTAAATTGAGTGGTATAGTTGTTTTCCATCCCAGTTGATTAAGCGAAGCAAAAAGGTAAAAAGCCCTTCCCGACACTCTACCATAAATTCCAGGTGACAAGGGTGGTTAAACAATTCTAGTAAACTTCCTATCATAGGGTTCCCATCAAATTGACACAAGCATGCAATTTTGCAAACAAAACATTTATTTAAAAATAGGATCAATATGCTTCAAGGACACTTGCCTTGCCCTTGCCGTTGATTAGGGTCAAAGCCTTCAAACTCTTGGTGCTATAGATCCTCCGCGGCACTTTCTAGCGTAAATCCGTCTAATCCACACAATAAACATACAAGACAAGAAACACAATCAAAGAGTGCACAAATATTACTCAATATGACATGACATGCATGATTGATGCAAATGCAAGGTAGAACTTGTTACTAGATTGCTTTTAATGATCACTAACTAGTTCTAATAGCTTTTAACAAGTTTATACAGGTTTGGATTCGATTAGATCAAATTTTAGAATTAATTCAACACAATTTAACCAGAAAGATCGGACTAGTCCGCTAGGGACCGGACAAGTTCGCACTTCACGAGATCAGCAGATTAGGGTTTTCTAGATCGACGTGTATTTGGAGATTAGGTGTTGAATTCACGTAAGGAAAAGAGAATAGAAGGTATACCAGGTGTTTAGGACTTCAATGAATCAAGAAACTTGGAGGTAGCACTTGGATATTGATGATCTTGGGTTGGTGATGAACTTGGAGATGAATTGGTGGTGAAGGACGAAACTCGGTGGAGATCTCGATCCTCTTTCGTTTCCTCCTCTTCTTCTTCTTGCTTCGGCTCTTCTCCTCCCTCCTTGATGGTGGCTCCCCACGAACTAGGGTTTGGGTGGGTGGAAAAGTGGCAAATAGATGTCAAACCAAGGGGTGGGGTTGTTTATATAGAGGTGGAGGCTAGGGTTAGATGGATTTCGAGTTTGGGATAAGTAGAGGCCGGTTTAGAGTCCCACATGGGATCTAAAAGAGTTGGGCACGACGTCCCTAGGCCCACTTAACGTGAAACCCAAGAAACTAGTCGTAAAACAAAATATCATCTCGGAGTCACGAAATATCGGACAAGTCCGGAAAGGACCGAACTAGTCCGAAGTCGTCCAGAGAGAAAATCGGACAAGTCTGGCCAAAAATCGGACAAGTCCGACTTTAAATAGAGAGGAAAACGGACAAGTCCGCTGGAACACCGGACTAGTCCAGAAAAGTCCAAGGACTTAGCAATTTTTCAAGGATTCATGGAATATCGGACTAGTCCGCACAAAATCGGACAAGTCCAAAAGTTTCCAGTGCCAAAAATCGGACTAATCCGCAGCAAAAACGGACAAGTCCGTTTTTAGTCAGAGAGAAATCGGACTAGTCCTCAGTAAAATCGGACTAGTCCGCACTTTCCTGCGTTTTAAGTGCGGTTTTGTTCCAAATCAATTTTAAACTCGTTCCTCTTGTTGTGGGTTAATGTTACACATGTATATGAGTGCATGTAGGGCATGATGCATGAAAATTAGGGTGTTACACCTCTTTGTTGAGATAAGTGCAGGATTTTAATAGGAAAATGAGCGAAGTGCCAAAAAGAAGGAAGAATGAGGAGCAAAGTGGAAATGGACTCAAGGAAGAAAAATAGTAGATCATTGTGTATGGAGTGTGTTAAGAAAACACATCCCAAGAGCTCAATCACAATTAAACACACACATTGCACAAAGTTACACAGGACCGGACTAGTCCGACTGGCACCGGACTAGTCCGATATCCTTTCTGCACCATATCGGACAAGTCCAATATCTATCGGACTAGTCCAATATCCTTTCTGACTAGAATCGGACTAGTCCTTCCCAGTGCGGACTAGTCCTCAAAACACTTCACAAGTCACACAAAATCGGACAAGTTCGATCACAACCGGACTAGTCCAATATTCTTTCTGATCCAAATCGGACAAGTCTGATGTTTGCACGGACTAGTCCGAAATATCCTATGATCTGAATCGGACAAGTCCTCCAAGTGCGGACTTGTCATCCTATACACATAGGGTTTCACATGTCCGGACAAGTTCGATGACTATCAGACTAGTCCGAAGATTTCCAGAAGCAAAATCGGACAAGTCCGCTCCTAGCCAGACTAGTCCGATATTTCGGGACACTTAGGGTTTGCTACACACAGCACACCGGACTAGTCCGGTGACCACCACGGACTAGTCCGATCTTTCTGTACCCTAACGGTCACTTTTAGAAACCCATATAAATAGAGTTTTACGGCCATATTTTACTCTCTCTCGAACCCTAGCACCATCACACCTCCCAAGAGCCTCAAAAACCACATCTCTCCATGAAATTAAGTGCAACAAAGATCAAACCTTTGAGGATTCACTCTAGTTCATTGGAGAGACACATTCGACACCACATTGAGCTCTTGGTTTGATTCTCTAACACACTCCTACGTTTTATTTGTAATCTTTTGAGTGTGTTCTTGGTGGCATTTTGTGTTGTAATCCAAGGGAGCTCTCAACATGTGAGAAAGCTCCTTGAATTCGGTTATTCACCCCTTTGAGATAAGTGCAAGAGGACTGGCCTTCGCGGCGATCCGACAAGGGTAGGGTTGGAGAAGACCCGGTCCTTTTGTGGGCTCCTCAACGTGGATATAGGTTGCCTTTGTGGGAACCGAACCACAGGATAAATCTCTTGTGTTCTCTATTGTGATCATTGTTCTTACTTCATATCAATCTAGGGTTACAAACTGATCATGATTACTTTACGTTGAAATATCAAGTATAAGTTTGATTTGTGATATAACCTGATTCATAACTTTGTGATACTTTGTTTAATCATATACTTCCGCTGCATATATTGAAGAACAAAGTTAATCGATCAAACCTAATCAATCTAGTCCGTATACACTGGACTAGTCTGCACTTTACCGGACTAGTCCGATTTCTCTGTTTTTGAACTGGTTGTTAAGTGTTGCAGGATCCGACAATTTTCAAAAAGGCCTAGTCACCCAACCTCTAGGCCACATTCATCATCATCCATCTGTGATGACATCCTCCAACTCACATATGAGGATATCCACGATGTCAAACTGCATCCCGTTCATGACATAGAACAGGAGGGTCTGCTGCAGACTGGTGAAGCCCTCAAGGTATCCTGACCTGGGTAGTAGCATGCGGTGCAAGGCAAGG
Organism: Tuctoria greenei; assembly: GCA_036927565.1. Lineage (NCBI taxonomy): Eukaryota > Viridiplantae > Streptophyta > Magnoliopsida > Poales > Poaceae > Tuctoria > Tuctoria greenei. The sequence goes on along the minus strand of JAYESD010000065.1, from coordinate 67,025 downwards.
TCAACAGTACGTGCAGCCGGAGTGAGTAGAGCAGGTACCCTCGGCTGGTCAGGTGAGAAGGGCTGAGCAAACAGTAACCGAATCTCCTCAAAAGGTGGTGCTACACCTCCAGTAAGCGGCCTCCTCGGTGGGTCAGCCTGTCCATATACTAACTCGTGTAGGCAGATGTCATGGAGATCCACGCCTAGCAGTTGTCCCAAGGTTTGTCGAGTCATATGGTGATGCTGGCCCATGAACATATAGTCAATGGATCTGCGGCCCTCTGAAACATAGAATGTGGCATAGAAAACTCAGACCCGGTCCTCCACGTAGGCACCCCGCTGGAAAGACATCAGCTCCACTAGCCCTCCGTACCTCTCAAAGAAAGGGCGAATCTCAGTGCCGGCTGCAAGTGCGAGTTGATCCCAGTCAAGGAAGTTGTGTTGGAAAATCTTATGGCCCCGACGTCTGTAAGTCTCATACAGCGACGCCTGTGTTAGGGTCCAGAAGCGGTTGTCCACAAGTGGCTCTCTGGGCTGCGGGAACCACTCCTCAAGCAGAATGCTCCATCGAAGCTTCCTGAGCTGCTTTGCCTTCAACTTCCTGTAGTCAGTCAGGCGGACACCCTCACCAACCCGGACATTGGTGTCCATCTCATAGACGGCTCTCTCGGTCGCTCTGTCCTCCCAAATCTCAACTACAGAAGGTCTCTATCTCGGGGTTGCAGCTGGATGACCTCCACGGGTCCTGACTCAGCATCGGCGAACAAGCAACACCTCGGGCTCCTCTGTCTCCTCTGTCTGTTGTGGTTGCCTCTGTCGGGCTTCTCGGATCCTCAGGGATCCTCCTCGGCCACGCTCTCGCTCCTCAGCGGCGCGAGCGGCCATCTCAGCTTGTCGAGCTTGCTTCATCTCTTTCGACAGCTTCTGCTTCTTAGCTGCCAGCTCCTCAATAGCCTTTCCCTTTCCTTTCTTGTCACGGTCCATCTCAATGAGATGAGTGACGACAGCGAAGATTAGATCGCAGGACAATGATGCTAGGCGCACGAGACGGCGACACAAAGTACGACGCGGTCGGGCGAACCCTGGCGGCGAAGAGGAGTGGCGCGGCGAGCAGCGGGCAGCGGCGCGACAGGGAGCGCGGAGGCTGGGTGCGAGGTGTGTTGAGCGGCGATGTTTAGGGCGATGGCGGCGCTGAGGGCGGCGGCGGTGGCGCTGAGTGTGGCGGCAGCGTTGAGGGCGGCGGCACTGAGGGCGGTGGCGCTGAGGGCGACGGCGGCCGGAGCGTGACGGCGGGCGGTGGCAGGGCGAGGGGCACGGAGCAGCGGCGGTGGAGAGCGACGGGGAGTGCGGCGTCGGGGAGAGAGAAGAGAAGAAATGGAGAGACGCTAAATAGGTGGGACCTGAACCCTAGCTCGATTTTTAACATCGGGTGATCCAACGTCAGATGAGATGATGCATCGGTTGAGTGGTACAGTAAGGTTATTCCATAGGCACCTTCAGCATCAGATGATCCGACGTGAAAATGATTATCATCGGTTGAATTTGGCACAACTCCAGAAATGTAAACATCGGATGCTCCGATGTTTCTCAGAATAAACTCATCGGTTGATTTGACTTCCTGTCTGAGCTGACCCTTGCACTTAGGCACAAACTGATCCGATGATGCTTCTTCCCTAAGCATCGGATAATCCGATGACTACAAAAGATCAGCAACAACTCATATATGTCCATTGACTTAAACAAACAAAGAGAAACACAAGTCTTAGGACTTTTGGGCAACCCCTAACCCCTTAAAAAGACTTTAACACTAGTTGACAATAACTTGGCTAAGCCTTAAAGCAAATAGAACACCAGAAAAACCAAGGAAAAATCCAAGTAAAATGTAAGGCCCATGCTTTGTGAGCTAGAGGATGAAGACTTCTATCTCTTTAAAGCATGTTCCTTTAGGCATTAACGCACCTAACACTTTGTTCTTTCCACATCATATGAGTTGAGATATTGCATTTCAAATAAGTCTCTTTCTCATGAAGTGGGTTCCCCTTTGTGACAATCTACCGTATGCAATGCCAAACAATTTTTAATGCAGGATATTAAACGTGAGTGCAAGTCTATATGGTAGGCATCATGCAAGACATAAATTAAATCAATCTTGCCAAATTTGAACCTTTCAAAGGCTTCTTCAGGGAGAGCCATTCTCCAAGTCTTGGGGATACCCAAAAGAACCGCCATCCCAAGCTAACCCTTGCTCGCCCCTATCCTTTGAAAGTTAGACAAGGCCTATATGTGATGCATTCTTACATGACCATGGCAACTTACATGATGTTCGATGCATCTAGCACATTTAATTCACTCCTTAGTCTAGAAAAGGTTTTCTCATCAAGTGGTTTAGTGAAGATATCCGCCAATTGTTCTTTGGACCTAACACCTTGCAAGGAGATGTCTCCCTTAGCTTCATGGTCCCGCAAGAAATGATGGCGAATATCAATGTGCTTAGTGCGGGAGTGTTGAACGGGGTTTTTAGATATCTTAACCGCACTTTCATTGTCACAAAGGAGAGGCACACAACCAAGTTTAACACCAAAGTCCAAAAGGGTTTGCTTCATATAAAGGATTTGGGCACAACATGCATCGGCCGCTATATATTCCGCTTCCGCAGTGGACAAAGCAACGGAGTTTTGCTTCTTGCTAGACCAAGATACTAGGGAACGCCCAAGCAAGTGGCACCCTCCGGAGGTACTCTTGCGATCCACACAGAATCCAACAAAGTCCGAATCCGAGTAACCTAAGAGACGGAATTTAGCACCTTTGGGGTACCACAGGCCTACACTTGGGTATGCTTGAGATACCGAAGTATCCTAAAGACTGCCTTCTAATGCAATTCTTTAGGTTCCGCTTGAAAGCGAGCACACAAGCATACACTAAACATGATATCAGGCCTTGATGCGGTAAGATAAAGCAATGAACCAATCATGGAATGGTAATTAGATTGGTCAACAGGTTTACTGTCCTTATCCGCGTCGAGATGACAATTTGTTGCCATTGGAGTACTTCTTGAGCTACAATCTCCCATCTCAAATTTCTTCAAGAGGTCCTTGGTATATTTTTCTTGATAGATGAAGGTCCCCTCTCGAAGTTGCTTGATTTGAAATCCAAGGAAGAAGTTGAGCTCTCCAATCATCGACATCTCGAATTCCCTAGACATCATTTTGCCAAACTCATGGCTAAGAGTTTCGTTAGTTGAACCAAAAATAATATCATCGACATAAATTTGACAAACAAATAGTTCTTCATCGATGTCTTTGGTGAAGAGTGTAGTGTCCGCCCTCCCGATCTTGAATCCTTGCATTATCAAGAAATCCCGTAGTCGTTCATACCACGCTCTAGGTGCTTGCTTGAGCCCGTAGAGCGCCTTGTGCAACCTATACACATGATTAGGATTCATCGGATCTTCAAACCCAGGAGGTTGTTCAACATAGACAAGCTCCTTAATGTAACCATTAAGAAAGGCACTTTTCACATCCATTTGATAAAGCTTTATATTATGATGTGATGCAAAAGCAAGAAGTATACGGATGGCTTCTAGTCGAGCGACCGTAGCAAATGTTTCTCCAAAGTCAAGTCCTTCGAATTCCGAGAAACCCTTGGCCAAAAGTCTTGCCTTGTTGCGGATCACAACACCGTTCTCGTCTTGTTTGTTGCAGTACACCCACTTTGTCCCGATGACGTTCTTGTCCTTGGGTCGCTCCTCCAACACCCAAACTTCATTGCAGATGAAGTTGTTGAGTTCTTCTTGCATGGCCATTACCCAATTTGGATCTTGGAGTGCTTCCTCAATGTGAGTGGGTTCTACACATGAAACAAACGAGTAGTGCTCACAAAATGTAGCAAAATGGCGAGAACGTGTACTTACTCCCCTTGACGGACTTCCGATAATATGATCAACCGGATGCGCCTTGGAGATGCGTCCATGACTCATAAGTGGTTGTGAAGCACTTGGCGGTGGTGATGCATGTTGCTCTTCTTGTGGTTGGACTTGATCAAGGACTTGTTCTTCTTCTTGATGTTGTGTGGCTTGTGAATCTTGTGTCGGCAATGGATCATCTTTTTCTTCTTCGTCAACTTGAGGTGCCATAGATGTGTTGATGTTGGGACTTGAAGCTCCCCCTTGATCATGGCTCTCCTCAACTTTAGGCTTGATGTCTCCAGTGGTCATGTTCTTCATAGCTTCTCGTAGAGGCTCATCATCTATTTCATCATGACCAAAACTCTCCTCTTGGGATCCATTAGTTTCATCAAACTCAACATCACAACTTTCCTCAACTAAATCGGAGGTTTGGTTGAATACCCGATATGCTTTTGAGTTTGATGCATAACCAAGAAAGATACCAACATCACATGTTCTTTCAAACTTACTGAGCCTTTTCTTGCGGTAGATATAGCACTTGCACCCGAAGACTAGAAAATAGGAGATGTTGGGCTTTCTCCCAATGAGGAGTTCGTTCGGGGTCTTTTGAAGTAGTCGATGTAGATAGACCCGATTTGCAGCATGGCACGCCGTGTTGATTGCTTTGGCCCAAAACTTCTCGTACGTGCCATAGTCATCAAGCATTGCTCGTGCAAGAGTGATGAGAGTCTTGTTCTTCCTTTCAACGACACCATTTTGTTGAGGAGTGTATATAGCTGAAAATTCATGTTTCACGCCTTCACGATCACACCACTCCCCAATGTTGTAGTTCTTGAATTCGGTGCCGTTGTCACTCCAGACCTTGATGATGGGAAGTTGAAATTCCCTTTGGGCACGTTTAGCGAAGGTCTTGAATACTTCCGGAGTTTCACTCTTGTCACCTAGAAACAAAGTCCAAGCATACCGTGTGACGCCCGGTTCCGAAAATGAACCAAGCTAACGCATATGTGTGCCCAGGATGTTCATCACACATACACGAGTGCAATCACAAAAGAGTATACAGAAAATTACCACAGAACAAGATTAATTAACCAAATTTTATTACACAAACCATATTATCCTCGAATACAAGCTCTAATGAATATTAATGACAAGTTCAACTAATGCAGCGGAAATAAACTAATTAAGCAAACTAAGCAGCATAAGCGACAGGGTATGTATGCGCAGCTCCAATCAACACCACAGGCAAAGCAGACGGTAGACACGGCCTAGAACTCCGCATCATCACCATTAAACTCCCAATCCTGACCTGCAACTGTTGGGGTGGGGGATTGCAAGAGTGAGTACATGTCGTACTCAGCAAGAGTGGAAAGTATGACATGTGGCTTATTCAAATGTCGACAATAATAATGGTAAAGTGCTGAAAAGTACATTAAAACATTTGAAAAGCAATATATCATATTATGTGAAGTAAACCCATCATAAGCCATGTAACCATAATAATACCAGTCCATAGTTCACCATTACCAATAACCATAATCAATGTCATAAACCATAATTCCATCCATAACCATAACCATAACCATAATATCAACCATAACCATTACCAAACCATAACCATCCCAAATCCCAATTTCTCTCTAATCATGGAAGTTTTCCAGGTGCTCATAACCGGGAGCACGGCTATCATGATAGTTTTAGTTAACTCTTGCAGAGTTTGTACCTCTTTACCCACGTGTTCGTGATTTCATCACCCTTCGGCGACTAAGAACCTCCCTTATGCCCATGACCCGTCGGTCACATTATACACTTCCGTTGGTGTGTGGCCAAGAGATCACAAAATAACCTTTACAAAGGGATTACTAGCCTTTTAGACCCCACTGAGGTTTCACCGGTGGCGATGTCTCCCGCAGAGCACATCTTCAACCAAGGGCCCCCTCTTGAGCCATTCGGATCCCAGGGTAGTCCCACCAATCATCAACAAACCCAATCCGACTACCCCTTCCTCGAGCATCCACAATGGTCCAAACAGCACTAGCAAAGCCCTAATTAATTAGCTACGCCGCACCCATACTTGGCCTCGTGGTGGCACTATAGTCCTGGCTTATTCTCGCATGAACCGGTCCTTAGATCTAAAGCAAGCAAACCACCATAACATCCAACCCATCCACATACCAGGCTTGCTTAGATCATCCATTACCATACCATGTTTAACCAGTTCATGTTAACCCTAATCTCATCCATGCATAAGTAAATTGAGTGATATAGTTGTTTCCCATCCCAGTTGATTAAGCGAAGCAAAAAGGTAAAAACCCTTCCCGACTCTCTACCATAAATTCCAGGTGACAAGGGTGGTTTAGCAAATCTAGTAAACTTCCTACCATAGGATTTCCCATCAATTTGACACAAGCATGCAGTTTTGCAAACAAAACATTTATTAAAAAAAAACAGGATCAATATGCTTCAAGGACACTTGCCTTGCCCTTGCTGTTGATTAAGGTCAAAGCCTTCAAACTCTTGGTGCTGTAGATCCTCCGCGGCACTTTCTAGCGCAAATCCGTCTAATCCACACAATAAACATACAAGACAAGAACACAATCAAAGAGTGCACAAATATTACTCAATATGTCATGACATGCATGATTAATGCAAATGCAAGGTAGAACTTGTTACTAGATTGCTTTTAATGATCACTAACTAGCTCTAATAGATTATAACAAGTTTATACAGGTTTGGGGTTGATTAGATCAAATTTTAGAATTAATTCAACACAATTTAACCAGGAAGATCGGACTAGTCCGCTAGGGACCGGACAAGTCCGCACTTGACGAGATCAGCAGATTAGGGTTTTCTAGATCGACGTGAATTTGGAGATTAGGGGTTGAATTCACATAAGGAAAAGAGAATAGAAGGTATACCAGGTGTTTATAACTCCAATGAACCAAGAAACTTGGAGGTAACACTTGGATCTTGATGATCTAGGGTTGGTGATGAACTTGGAGATGAATTGGTGGTGAAGGATGAAACTTGGTGGAGATCTTGATCCTCCTTCGTTTCCTCCTCTTCTTCTTCTTGTTTGGGATCTTCTCCTCCCTCCTTGATGGTGGCTCCCCACGAACTAGGGTTTGGGTGGGTGGAAAAGTGGCAAATAGATGTCAAACCAAGGGGTGGGGTTGTTTATATAGACGTGGAGGCTAGGGTTAGATGGATTTCGAGTTTAGGATGAGTAGATGCCGGTTTAGAGTCCCACATCGGCTCTAAAAGAGTTGGGCACGACGTCCCTAGGCCCACTTGACGTGAAACCCAAGAACAAGTCGTAAAACAAAAGGTCAATCTCGGAGTCACGAAATATCGGACAAGTCCGGACAGGACCGGACTAGTCCGAAGTCGTCCAGAGAGAAAATCGGACAAGTCTGGCCAAAAATCGGACAAGTCCGATCTTAGTCAGAAAGGAAAACGGACAAGTCCGCTGGAACACCGGACTAGTCCGGAAAAGTCCAGGGACTTAGCAAATTTTCAAGGATTCATGGAATATCGGACTAGTCCACACAAAATTGGACAAGTCCGAAAATGTCCAGAGGCAAATATCGGACTAATCCGCAGCAAAAACGGACAAGTCCGTTTTTAGACAGAGAGAAATCGGACTAGTCCTCAGCAAAACCGGACTAGTCCGCACTTTCCTACATTTTTAAGTGCGGTTTTGTTCCAATTAATTTTAAACTTGTTCCTCTTGTTATGGGTTAAAGTTAAACATGCATATGAATGTATGCAAGGCATGATGCATGAAAATGAGGGTGTTACAAACCTACCCCCCTTAAAATGAATCTCGCCCTCGAGATTCGACGCGGAAGAGAAGAGATAGGGAAATTCCTTCTTGAGATCATCTTCTAGCTCCCAAGTTGCTTCTTTTTCGGTATGGTGCTTCCATTGGACTTTACACCATCGAATCACCTTGTTCCTTGTGACTCTCTCCTTAGTTTCCAAGATTTTGGCCGGTTGCTCGGCATACGTCAAATCTTCCTCTAGTTCCAATTCTCCCATTGGCACTTGATCTTCCGGTACCCTGAGACACTTCTTGAGTTGGGAAACATGAAACACATCATGTACGTCTGAAAGATGAGCTGGCATCTCCAACTTATATGCTACTTCTCCTCTTTTGTCCAAAATCTTGAATGGTCCAATATAACGAGGTGCGAGCTTGCCTCTTATGTTAAACCTCTTATGACCTCTCAGTGGTGACACCTTGAGGTAAACAAAATCTCCTATTTCAAAGGCTAATTTCCTTCTCCTATTATCCGCATAGCCTTTTTGCCTTGATTGGGCAGCCCTCAAGTTTCCACGAATTATTTGGACTTGCTTTTCGGCTTCTTGCAACACGTCCGGACCAAATACTTGAGTTTCTCCTGCCTCATTCCAGAATAAAGGTGTCCTACACTTCCTCCCATAAAGCGCTTCATATGGTGACATTTTCAAGCTTGCTTGGTAACTATTGTTGTATGAAAATTCTGCGTATGGCAAGCTTTTGTCCCAACTTTTCCCATGCTTTAAAGCACAAGCTCTTAACATGTCCTCCAAAATCTGATTGGTCCTCTCGGTTTGTCCATCCGTTTGAGGATGATATGCTGAACTAAAATTCAACCTCGTTCCCAAAGCTTCATGCAATTTTTGCCAAAATCTGGAGGTAAATTGAGAACCTCTATCCGAGACTATCTTCTTAGGGACTCCATGTCGACACACAATATGCTCCATGTATATTTCGGCCAATCGTGCAGCTGTATACTTGGTCTTCACAGGGACAAAATGAGCTGACTTGGTTAAGCGATCCACAATTACCCAAATTGAGTCATACCCGGACTGAGTACGCGGTAACCCAACTATGAAGTCCATACCAATTTCTTCCCACTTCCATTCCGGAATCTTCAACGGTTGCAATAATCCGGTTGGCCTTTGATGTTCCGCCTTGACTCGTTGGCACACATCACATAATGCTACATATTCAGCTATGTCCTTTTTCATGCTATCCCACCAATAGCAAGCCTTCAAGTCCTTGTACATCTTCGTACATCCGGGGTGAATCGAGTAAGGCGAGTCATGTGCCTCCTTTAATATTGTCTCCCGAATATGCTTTACATTAGGCACAACGATTCTTTTTCCAAGCCATACGGTACCATGTTCGTCTTCATCAAATCTGAATTCTCTCCCTTCTTTGATTCTTTCCTTGATTTCCTTGACCTCCTCATCCGTGGTTTGTGCTTCTCGAATTTCTTGCTCCAAGGTTGGGTTTAACTCCATCATCTCCATCTCGTTTACAAACCCAAGGTTCAACCGTTCAAACTCCTTGCATAACTCGGACGGTAACTCTCGAACCGTGAGTTGATGACTTACTCCCTTTCTACTCAAAGCATCGGCCACTACATTGGCTTTTCCCAGATGATAGTTGATCCCCAAATCATAATCTTTGATGAGCTCTAACCATCTTCGTTGCCTCAAGTTCAGATCCGTTTGTGTGAAAATGTACTTCAAACTCTTATGATCCGTGTAAATTTCACACCTATGTCCAAGAATATAGTGTCTCCAAATCTTCAATGCATGTACCACAGCTGCTAGTTCAAGATCATGCGTGGGGTAATTCTGCTCATGTTTCTTCAATTGTCTCGAAGCATAGGCGACCACTTGACCTTCTTGCATCAATACACATCCAAGCCCTTGTCTTGATGCATCGCAATAAATGTCAAAACTCTTGCTTACATCCGGCAATACCAAAACTGGGGTTGTTGTCAACTGCTTCTTCAACTCCTCAAAACTCTCTTGACAAGCTTGAGTCCATTGGAATGCCTTTCCCTTCATTAGCAACTCCGTCATAGGCTTGGCTATCTTGGAAAAATCCTTGATGAATCTACGGTAATATCCAGCCATCCCAAGAAAACTCCTTATTTCCTTGACATTTTGCAGCGGTTCCCACTTCAACACATCCCTCACTTTACCAGGGTCAACCGATACTCCTCCTCCTGAGATGATATGACCCAAAAATGGCACCTCTTTCAACCAAAACTGACACTTGTTGAACTTGGCATACAGTTGATGCTCCCTCAATTTCTGCAACATAAGCCTCAAGTGTTCCTCATGTTCCTTCTCATCCTTCGAGTAGATCATAATATCATCAATAAACACCACAACGAACTTATCTAAGTACTCCATGAAGACCTTATTCATGAGGTACATAAAGTAGGCAGACGCATTTGTCAATCCAAAAGACATCACGGTGTACTCATAAGATCCATACCGTGTCCTAAAAGCTGTCTTGGGTATGTCCGATGGTCTAATCTTCATTTGAAAGTATCCCGACCTCAAGTCAATCTTAGAGAAGACACAAGCACCCTTCATCTGATCAAACAAGTCTTCTATGCGTGGCAAGGTGTACTTGTTCTTGATTGTTACCTCGTTGAGAGCTCGGTAATCCACGCACATCCTTTGGGATCCGTCCTTCTTGTCCACAAATAGAATGGGCGCTCCCCAAGGTGAAGAGCTAGGGCGAATAAAACCCTTCTCTAATTGCTCTTGAATTTGTTTCTTGAGCTCCGCTAATTCCATAAGAGGCATCCTATACGGCCTCTTAGCTATAGGTGCAGTTCCAGGTATTAAATCAATAACAAACTCAATGTCTCGATCGGGTGGCATACCTGGCAACTCATCCGGAAACACATCCAAAAATTCACATACAACCGGAATCTCCTCAATTGCGGCACCGTCCATATGATTCAATTCCAATTGCTTCGGTGCGGTTTGAGATGCTTCAAATTCTACGGTGATCCCTTCCTCATTGGTCAACTTCACCGTCTTCGTGGCACATTCAATAATTCCATTGTGCTTCCTCAACCAGTCCATACCAAGTATAATATCCAACCCTTGAGAATCTAAAACAATGAGGTTGGCGGAGAAGTCTACCCCCCTTATTCTAAGGCTTACTTTTGGACATACTATATTTGTCCTCATCTCTCCTCCAGGAGACTTAACCAACAGAGTAAACTTCATATGAGAGATAGGCAAACTATACTTGGCAACATACTTCGATGCAATGAATGAATGCGATGCTCCAGAATCAAATAACATAGTCGCGGGGTTGGAGTTGGCGAGAAACATACCAATGACCACGTCATCTGCTTGTTGAGCATCCTCCGTAGAGACATGGTTCACGTTGCCACGAGCAAAATTTTGCTGTCCACGGCTTCCTTGTGGCTGTCCTCCATTAGGTCTTGGGTTTTGCCTCGATGCATTGCTTCCTTGACCAAGGCCCGACTTAGGACATTGATGCGCAAAGTGTCCAGCTTCTCCACAGGTATAACACTTCTTAACTCCACCAGAATTATTGGGACGAGTTTGGTTTTGAACATTGGCTCCAGGAAAATCAGCACGAGGTGCATAAGGCATTGGAGGCCTAGGTGCTTGTATAACAGGGCGCTGCTGCACAAACTGAGTTGGGCGTGGTGCATAACCAGGGTGCTGAGCAGGAATAGAGGAGCTGTAATGAGGCGCATTGGGCGGCGCAAAGCGAGGGCGCACATTACTTCCTTGTTGTTGTCCTTGATATGGCGCCTTCCTCTTGATTTCTTGCTCCATCTCACGGATCTTGTTCTCAACCACAATTGCTTTGTCCACAAGCTTCTGGAAATTGACATAATCACAGTTGAGAAATTGCACTTCGATCGTATTGTTCATTCCCCTCATGAACAAGTATTGCTTCCGGCTGTCCCGGCTAACATCCTCAGGTGCATACCTTGAGAGTTGAGTGAATTTATTGAGATATTCACTCACGCTTGATCTTCCTTGCCTTAAATTCTCAAATTCTTGCCTCTTCAAGAGCATAACACCTTCTGGCACATAATGAGAACAAAAATTATCCTTGAATTCTGCCCAAGTGATCATCTCTTGATTCTCATGAGCATTGCAATAGGCATCCCACCAGTCGGCGGCTACTCCAACTAGTTGATGTGACGCAAAGAGAACCTTCTCCCTATCAGTGCACTGGACAATAGCAAGTTTCTTCTCAATGGACTTCAGCCAATCATCAGCTTCCATTGGGTTTGTGGCTTGTGCAAAGGTTGGCGGCCTAGTCCTCATAAACTCTCCCAATCGGTTATGAGGAGGTGGGGGGTGGCGGTGGCGGTGGAGGCATGTGGGGCTGATTGTTGATGTTGCCAGCCTGTAGCTGTCCTATAGTCTGTATCATGGTCTGCATGAGCTGGTTTTGCATGGCCAAAAGCTGGTCAATATTAACAGCTCCTTGGGCAGGTCCTTGTCCATTGTTGTTCTGAGGTACTCCATTGTTCTCCTCCTCATCATTGCCATCCCTCTGGTTGCGAGTCCTCACCATCTGAAGAAAAGCAGTGGGTAAGAATTAGAAAACGCCCCAACTATATGCATCAAGGGATATGAAACTAAACAACTAGCTACACTAGCCTAGGTGGACATGGTAATGCTAAAGCATCCCAAAATCCTCTATTAAGCACACAAGCAACCAATATATATAGCAAGCAGCACTCCAAGCAAAAACACATCGATTCCTGAGTGCTCCTATGTGTCCTAAAGTGTCCATTCTATCTATGCTGCATCCTACGGTCAACCTGTGGCTCTGATACCAATCTGTGACGCCCGGTTCCGAAAATGAACCAAGCTAACGTATATGTGTGCCCAGGATGTTCATCACACATACACGAGTGCAATCACAAAAGAGTATACAGAAAATTACCACAGAACAAGATTAATTAACCAAATTTTATTACACAAACCATATTATCCTCGAATACAAGCTCTAATGAATATTAATGACGAGTTCAACTAATGCAGCGGAAATAAACTAATTAAGCAAACTAAGCAGCATAAGCGACATGGTATGTATGCGCAGCTCCAATCAACACCACAGGCAAAGCTGACGGTAGACACGGCCTAGAACTCCGCATCATCACCATTAAACTCCCAATCCTGACCTGCAACTGTTGGGGTGGGGGATTGCAAGAGTGAGTACATGTCGTACTCAGCAAGAGTGGAAAGTATGACATGTGGCTTATTCAAATGTCGACAATAATAATGGTAAAGTGCTGAAAAGTACATTAAAACATTTGAAAAGCAATATATCATATTATGTGAAGTAAACCCATCATAAGCCATGTAACCATAATAATACCAGTCCATAGTTCACCATTACCAATAACCATAATCAATGTCATAAACCATAATTCCATCCATAACCATAACCATAACCATAATATCAACCATAACCATTACCAAACCATAACCATCCCAAATCCCAATTTCTCTCTAATCATGGAAGTTGTCCAGGTGCTCATAACCGGGAGCACGGCTATCATGATAGTTTTAGTTAACTCTGCAGAGTTTGTACCTCTTTACCCACGTGTTCGTGATTTCATCACCCTTCGGCGACTAAGAACCTCCCTTATGCCCATGACCCGTCGGTCACATTACACACTTCCGTTGGTGTGTGGCCAAGAGATCACAAAATAGCCTTTACAAAGGGATTACTAGCCTATTTAGACCCCACTGAGGTTTCACCGGTGGCGATGTCTCCCGCAGAGCACATCTTCAACCAAGGGCCCCCTCTTGAGCCATTCGGATCCCAGGGTAGTCCCACCAATCATCAACAAACCCAATCCGACTACCCCTTCCCCGAGCATCCACAATGGTCCAAACAGCACTAGCAAAGCCCTAATTAATCAGCTACGCCGCACCCATACTTGGCCTCGTGGTGGCACTGTAGTCCTGGCTTATTCTCGCATGAACCGGTCCTTAGATCTAAAGCAAGCAAACCACCATAACATCCAACCCATCCACATACCAGGCTTGCTTAGATCATCCATTACCATACCACGTTTAACCAGTTCATGTTAACCATAATCTCATCCATGCATAAGTAGATTGAGTGATATAGTTGTTTCCCATCCCAGTTGATTAAGCGAAGCAAAAAGGTAAAAACCCTTCCTGACTCTCTACCATAAATTCCAGGTGACAAGGGTGGTTTAGCAAATCTAGTAAACTTCCTACCATAGGATTTCCCATCAATTTGACACAAGCATGCAGTTTTGCAAACAAAACATTTATTTAAAAAAAAACAGGATCAATATGCTTCAAGGACACTTGCCTTGCTCTTGCTGTTGATTAAGGTCAAAGCCTTCAAACTCTTGGTGATGTAGATCCTCCGCGGCACTTTCTAGCGCAAATCCGTCTAATCCACACAATAAACATACAAGACAAGAACACAATCAAAGAGTGCACAAATATTACTCAATATGTCATGACATGCATGATTAATGCAAATGCAAGGTAGAACTTGTTACTAGATTGCTTTTAATGATCACTAACTCGCTCTAATAGATTATAACAAGTTTATACGGGTTTGGTGTTGATTAGATCAAATTTTAGAATTAATTCAACATAATTTAACCAGGAAGATCGGACTAGTCCGCTAGGGACCGGACAAGTCCGCACTTGACGAGATCAACAGATTAGGGTTTTCTAGATCGACGTGAATTTGGAGATTAGGGGTTGAATTCACATAAGGAAAAGAGAATAGAAGGTATACCAGGTGTTTAGAACTCCAATGAACCAAGAAACTTGGAGGTAACACTTGGATCTTGATGATCTAGGGTTGGTGATGAACTTGGACATGAATTGGTGGTGAAGGACGAAACTTGGTGGAGATCTTGATCCTCCTTCGTTTCCTCCTCTTCTTCTTCTTGTTTGGGATCTTCTCCTCCCTCCTTGATGGTGGCTCCCCACGAACTAGGGTTTGGGTGGGTGGAAAAGTGGCAAATAGATGTCAAACCAAGGGGTGGGGTTGTTTATATAGACGTGGAGGCTAGGGTTAGATGGATTTCGAGTTTAGGATGAGTAGAGGCCCGTTTAGAGTCCCACATGGGCTCTAAAAGAGTTGGGCATGACGTCCCTAGGCCCACTTGACGTGAAACCCAAGAACAAGTCATAAAACAAAAGGTCAATCTCGGAGTCACAAAATATCGGACAAGTCCGGACAGGACCGGACTAGTCTGAAGTCGTCCAGAGAGAAAATCGGACAAGTCTGACCAAAAATCGGACAAGTCCGATCTTAGTCAGAAAGGAAAACGGACAAGTCCGCTGGAACACTGGACTAGTCCGGAAAAGTCCAGGGACTTAGCAAATTTTCAAGGATTCATGGAATACCGGACTAGTCCGCACAAAATCGGACAAGTCCGAAGTTGTCCAGAGGCAAATATCGGACTAATCCGCAGCAAAAACGGACAAGTCCGTTTTTAGACAGAGAGAAATCGGACTAGTCCTCAGCAAAACCGGACTAGTCCGCACTTTCCTACATTTTTAAGTGCGGTTTTGTTCCAAATAAATTTTAAACTTGTTCCTCTTGTTATGGGTTAAAGTTAAACATGCATATGAATGTATGCAAGGCATGATGCATGAAAATGAGGGTGTTACATACCGAGAGTAGTCATCAACTATAACAAGACAATAGAGATTACCACCAAGACTTTGATATGTGGACGGTCCGAAAAGGTCCATGTGGAGCAACTCAAGTGGCTTGGAGGTTGACACCATTGTCTTCATCGGGTGGTGTGAAGCAACTTGTTTCCCGGCTTGACAAGCGCTACAAAGCTTGTTCTTCTAAAATATGACATCCTTCACGCCGGTCACCATCCCGAGCTTTAATGACTTCTTGAGCTTGCTCATTCCAATGTGAGCGATGTGTCGATGCCATAGCCAACCCAAAATCGTCCTGGTGAAAAGACAAGTGGTCAAGCTAGCATCCTTGTCGGAGAAGTCTACTACGTAGAGATGTCCATGCCAAAACCCTTTGAGGATTAGTTCTTTGCTTGTTTCACTAGTCACAACGACATCATTCTTGCCAAAGGTGCACGTTAGTTCAAGATCACATAATTGTGCAATAGAAAGCAAATTGAAACTAAGTGACTTAACATACAACACATTGGAAATAGATAAATCATGTGAAATTGCAATCTTACCCAACCCAATTACCTTCCCCTTAGAGTTATCACCAAAGGTGACTTATTCATGATTGTCGGGGTTCTCTATGGAGGTAAACATACCATCGTTGCCGGTCATGTGTTGAGTGCACCCGCTATCGAGTACCCAATGCTTTCCTCCGGCTTTGTAGTTTGCCTACACACATGAATTCAATTTTTGATTTTAGGCACCCAAGCTAACTTAGGTCCTTGTATGTGTGATACAAGTGTTTTTGGGACCCAAAGTTGCTTGGCAAGCTTCCCCTTCATGCCCTTCATGTCCTTGCCAATGAACCTTGCCTTCACCTTGCCATCTACTTTACTCAAGAGCAGTGTTATCCTAAACGGCCTAAACGGTATGTTTAAACGCGTTTAAACGTTAAACAAAGGGTAACTGCACAGTTTAGCCCCAAAACGGTGGATTAAACGGTTGACCCATTTAAACGGGTCAAGACCCATTTAAACGGGCTAAACGAAACGGATTTTAAACATGTTTAAACGTGTTTAGAACCGTTTAGGCAAAGTGAACTTACACTTCTAAGTCATATGCAAGTTTAAAATTAATATCACCAAATTGATTAAAATCAATATATTTTCTAAGCTTCACTTAAACACTTAAACACATCAGAAGTAATATTGCTCATGTTTCAAAAAATATAATAAACAATCATTAGCAGCAGAAGTTTAAAATATTTGTTTAGGACACTACATGTACTTTTTTCAGTCTCAATATTATTATTTGGTGGTGTGGAATTGTGATCGTCTCTTTAATTTTATAAGATGTCAAAGTTAAATTGATCTTGTAACACCCTAATCCTTTGCATCATGCATCGCATTGCATATATATTCATGCATTAAACATTAATAGAGAAAAAGAAAATAAAGATATAAAACATGTATTAGGGGATTAATATATATAATATATATATAAATATAATAATTATATATATATATCAATATTTATATAATTATTAAAGAAAAGAAAAGAAAAAAAATAATAACAACATAAAGAATAAATAAATAAACAAAAGAAAAAAAAGGAGCAGCCCGACCGGCCAGGCCGACCGAGCCGGCCCACTCCCCAGCGCTGACCAGCGCGCAACCCGCTGCCTGGCCGTACCGCAGCCGGCGTTGACCGGCCTCCCTCCGCTCCCGCGCGCCTCCCGCGCCACGTGCCCGGCCCCACCGCACCGCCTCCCGCGCGCGCGCCTGGCGCGAGCCGCGCCCGCCCAACGCGCCTCCCGCGTGGCCCCGCCGCCTGGCCCACCCCGCTCGCGCCCCAGCGCGACAAGCGCACGCGCCCGCCCCGCGACTGACGCACCCCGCCCCGCGACCGAGCCCACACCGCGACCGACGCCCGCTCGAGCCCCGTGGCCGACTCAGCCTCTGGTCGATTACTATCGATGCGCGCCTATAAATATCGACGAGCCTCGTAGGGTTTTTCCCGAGCTGCCAGAAAACGCCACCGGTATAGAAAAAAAAGGAGGGACCAGAGGGTTGCGCCACCAGGGAAGAAAAGAGGAGGAAGAGGAAGAAAAAAGAGGAGGGTGCCGTCTTCCGCCGGAGATCGTCGTCGCCATCGCGTCGCCGTCGTCGTGCCGCCGGAGGACCTTGCGCATCTACTTCGCCTACGCATCGTCCCCATCCCGCGATCATCGAAGCCATCGCATCTATGGTAGGCCATGTTCCGATGCGAATTTTAGCGAACATATTGAATCTAATAGACGTAGTTTGATTGTAGTAGCACCGTCTTTTTATTTTCAGCAACATTAATCCCCGCTAAAACCCCCGTAAACTCATATGAACGCGTATGAACTAGTTGCATCTAATTAATAAACAACCGTAGTAAATTAATTATTGAATTGTGCATGCATACATGTCATTGCATGTTGATTATTTTGTGTGCATCATATTGAATTGTATGTATTTTCTTGTATGTATGATCACGCGTAGAGGAACGTGCTCAAGAGGCCGCATACGAGGATTTCCAAAATCAAGACTTTGAAGCGCTTGAGCAACCCCATCCGTCGGAGCAAGGCAAGTGTCCTTGATCATATTGATCCCGTTTTATTAAATGTTTTGTTTGCGAACTTGCATGCTTGTGTCAATATGATGGGAAACCCATACGTAGGAGTTTACTAGCGTTGTTTGCCACCCCTTGTCGCCGGGATATACACGATGAGTCGGGTATGGGTATTTTTATTTTTGCACCGCATCGCTACATGGGTTATGGGTAACTTAAATAATGTGGTTGACAACTTTAATTACGACAACTTGGGATGGTAATAAGATGATGATTAATTTAGCAACCGGGGATTTAGGAGATCTAAGCAAGCATGGTTTTGTGGATGGGTTGGATGATATGGTTGTTTGCTTGCCTTAGATCTAAGGACCGATTCATGCGAGAATATGCCAGGTCAACAGTGCCACCACAAGGTCAAGTATGGGTGCGGCGTAGCTGAATAATTAGGAGCGCTGCTAGTATTGTATGGACCATTGGATGGCGCGGGGAATGGGAGTCGAGGAGGACTGCCCTGGGATCCGCATGGCACACGAGGGGGCCCGTGGGTGGGAGAATGGAGATTCAAACCTGCCGGTGAAACCTTAGTGGGCACGTACATACTAGTAGTCCCTTTTGAAAGGCTATTTTGTGATCTCTTGGTCACACACCTACGGAAGTGTGAGACGGCATAATGGAGGTTTCTTAGTCACCGAAAGGTGATGAAATCACGAATGTGTGGGTAAAGTAGTACAACATCTGCAGAGTGTTAAAAACTATCATGACAGCCGTGCTCCCGGTTAAGAGCACCTGGATGACCTACATGATTAGAATTGGACTTGGAATTTTGGGATGGTTGGTATGGTTTTGGGTTGTCACTTGAGTATTGTCGGTACATGAGAGATTATGAAATTGGCATATGGTATTAATTTTATGGTTGACTGGTATTAATGGATTGCGATGATAAATGAGAACTGTTGGATTTATGGTATGATAATTACTTGGGTCATGAAGGGAAATAAATTCACATAGACATGATAGGCCGCTTTTACATATTTATGAAATGTACTTTTCTGCAATTAGCCAATTTATTCCAATCATTTGTTTAGCCACATGTCATCTATTTCCACACTTGCTGAGTACGACACATACTCACCCTTGCAATCCCCCCCCAACAGTTGCAGGTCAGAATTGTGAGTTTAATGGCGATAATGTGGAGATCTAGGCCGTGTCTACCGTCAGCTTTGCCTGTGGTGTTGCATGGAGCTGCGCTATCCCTTTTGCTTAGTTGCTTAGTTTGCTTAATTAGTTCATTTCCGTTGCATTAGTTGAACTTGTCATTAATATTCATTAGAGTTTGTATTCGAGGATAATCTGGTTCGTGTAATAAAATTTGGTTAATTAATCTTGTTCTGTGGTAATTTTCTGTATATCATTTGTGATTTTACTCGTGTATGTGTGATGAACATTCTGGGCACACATATGCGTTAGCTTGGTTCATTTTTCAGAACCGGGCGTCACAGATCTCAAATATGAGTTTGAACTTGATTTGAACATCTACATTAGCGCAAGACAGTAAATTTTTTTTTCTTACTACTATAGTACACACCGTTTAATCCGTTTAAACACCGTTTAAATGCCGTCTAAACCTTCTAAATGGTAAACAGAGCTCCACCGACTGTCTACCGTTTACTGTTTAGGATAACACTGCTCAAGAGATAATAGTGATCATCAAAGGTGGACTTGTAGTTAGTAGGAAATTTTGGAGCAGGCCGGTTAGGAAGAGGACACTCTCTAGTATGGTGACCGATGACCTCGCAATGTTGGCAATAACAACCAACTTCCTTGATGAAGCTTGTTTTAAGCTCTGATGAGGGCACCTTTCCTTTGTTAGGCACCGGGAAGGATCCAAGTCCTATCTTGTTGAATGCCTTTGCTTGTTGGAAGAGGATTTCTTTGTACTTGACTTCTCCCTTAGATAGTCTTGCCACACTAGTGCAGAGACTTTCAATCTCATCCATCAAATCCTTCTCCCTAGCATTTTCTTTCAAAGGCAAAGACTTATGCAAGACATTAGTGGCATGTGAAACAATGGATACCTTATCATTAAGGGTTTCTTTATTTATGGTTTTCAATTCTTGATCAATGACTTCATAGGCAAGGTTAAGTACTTGATGCTCTTGGATTAACTCATTGTGCTTTCCCAAGAGTGCTTTGTGTGCTAAGTCAAGCTCATGATGATCTAGCTTGATTTGAGCCTTATCCTCCTCAACTTGCTTGACATGAGATTTGAGCGTGTCATGCTCCTTAAGTATGCTTTCATACTTGTCAAGCAAATCGAGGTTAGCACTCTCAAGCTTAGCACGAGCTTCTTCAAGAGCCTTGACCTTACTCTTTTCCCTTTTAATAATAGTGTGGTATTCATTTATCAATGAAGCTAAGTCATCGGGGGAAAGCTCATCATCGCTAGAGTCATCACATACCTTGGTGTTACCTTTTGCCATGAGGCACATGGGAGGTGAACGTAGAGATGAATCATCATTGTTGGCAATGGCAAGGCCGGCCAAGCTCTCTTCTTTAACTTCACTCTCTTCATCACTAGATTCTTCGTCGATGATCCATTCATTTGCCTCACACATGAACACCTTTTGTGTACCTTTTCTCTTCTTTGGAAAGAGTTTTGCCTTTTTGCCTTTTTCATACTTCTTCTTCCCAAAGGCTCTTGGCTTGGGCTTGACCTCTTCTTCATCATCCTCACTATCCTCAAGCTTGCGATGCTTGCCCTTGTGGTTCTCTCTTCTTTTGTCCGGTTTTGGACAATCATAGGAGATGTGACCTTGATCACCACAGTTATAGCAGGTCTTGTTGTCATCTTTCCTAGGTAGAAATGCTTTCTTTTTGGGATCAAAGGTGTATCCCTTCTTGGCAATCTTAGAGTTCAAGCAAGAGAATTTTCTCATCATCAATGCAAGCTCATCATCGTCATCTTCACTTGATGCTTGCTCTTCTTCACTTGAGCTAGGCTCGATCACTTTCTTTTTCTTGAGATTTGTTCTCTTGGTGGAAGCCTTTAGAGCAATTGTCTTTGAAGATGATTCCTCCATCATCCCAAGTACACTCATATCATGAGCGCGAATCTCTCCAATAAGTTCTGAAACTTCAATGTGATCAAGAGATTCTTTTTTAAGCATGGAGTTGATGATGTTGTACTTTGGCTTAGAAAGGAGCATAAGAATCTTGCGGTTGATGAGTCCCTTGCCAAGAGAAGCAATATCAAGAGCATTAATTTCCTCAATGAGAACATTCAAGCAAGAAAACATTTCATTGACATTTTCATGAGGTAGCATTTAGAACTCATCATATTTGGCATTAAGCATATGATACTTTAGTTCTTTAACACGAGAAGATCCCTCATGAATTTCAATCAAGCAAGCCCAAATTTCACAATCCTTTTCTTTGCTAGCAATCCTAGCAAACACATCTTGACTAATGCATTCGTAAATAGCATTTCTAGCCTTTGCATCCCACTTGATTTGATCACCTATATAGTCATGCTCACCAAACCCCGCATGGGTCGCTTCCCATACCTCGGGAGCAATAGCCTCTAGATAAGCACGCATATGTGCTTTCCAATAGGAAAAGTTCTTGCCCTCGAAGATGGGAACCGAACCCCCAATCTTGGCCATTTTAGCTCTCTAGTGTTGAAGCTAGAATGATCCAATGAGCAACCTTGCTCTGATACCAATTGTAAGGATCGAATGCCCAAGAGGGGGGTGAATTGGGCTTCTTTTTAAAAACTAAAGCAATCAAAACTTAACTACTAAAACCCCAATTCCCTATGCAAACAACCTATGTGTTCAAGTGAATAATAAGTTTGCGATATATGAAATGCATAAGTGTAACGGGATAGGAAGAGTGTGCAAACTCCCGAGGAGACACGAGGACACGGTGATTTATCCCGTGGTTCGGCAAGATCATCAAGACCTTCCTACATCCACGTTGTGACACCCACCAAAGAGTGTAGCCACTCCCAAGTCTCCACGACCAGGGATCTCACTAAAAGTCTCCGTTCACCATCTCCGGCAAGGTGGAGCTCAAGCCTTGTACAAGTTTGATCTTCCAGGCTTCCACAACCATCTTGGCAAGCTCCGAAAGGATCTCTCCGATCACTGACTGATACATGGTGAATGCAATCACCAAGAGACACTCTCTTACAGCTCTCACTACACTAGAGACTCCAATCACCAAGAATGGAAGCACCCAAGCATCATCTCTAGTAAGTTCTAGCCTATCTCTTGGTGTACAAGTGGTGTAAACGATGTGCAAGTGGTTGCTCAACGTCTTGAATGCTTGGTAATGTGTAGAGTAGCTCTGGGCATCAAGACTTTTCGAAATGACTGGTTGAAGGGGTATAAATAGCCAGCTTCCACGAGATAGCCGTTTCAAAAGTAGGCTGAAATCATTATTCTGCAAACACCGGATGATCCGATGTTCTCCCTTCAGCTGTCATCAATCGAATACAAATTAGCCGATGTCACTGTGTCAGATATGACCGTTGATGGGCCGATGTTGTATACACCTGTACATCAGATAATCAAGCGACACTTGATCCAGAATGGTCCAGAAATAATGCTTACTGGAATGATTGACCGATGTGTTATAATTGTACATCGGATGGTCCGGTGTTACACTTGGTCCAGGGAAATTGCTTACTGGAATGATCGACTGATGTAACACATGCTTCATCATCGGATGATCCGGTGTATACCCAAGACTGAGGTCTTCTTCTGCTTAGAGCCAACTTGACCGATGTAGTATTTTCTGGATACATCGGATGATCCGGTGAGTTGATTTTGTCTGCCTCGAGTTGTTCTAAGTGATTCTTTTGGAATTTGTTCGAGTGACCTCTTAGACATTGGTTTGAAATGTTCTTCTGATGACGACCAAGTCTCGAGTGCTGTCAATTTTGATAAAATAATTTTGACATATGTGATTTTTCGTTTATTCTTCATGAAAATCGATTGACCTCGTAAAATAGTTTGTTGAGGGGTCTCCAATTGTATCCAATGAGTAGTAGATGATATAAATATAGATTCCATTGAGTGTGATGAGTTATATGAGAGACCTTGCATCCACAAACTTATTAGTAATATCCAACGGTTGTCATTAATCACCGAAACCATATCTTATGGGGGCCTAGATGCTTTCAAGGAGGATGTCGCTTTAAGTGCAACATCCTTCATCTTCGAGGCAGTGAACCTTTGGAGGTCATTGTAGAAGAGAGCCTCCTTCTCCATGATCTCGTGGTTGATGATCCTTCCTAGGACCTCCTTCGGGGTCATTTTGGCAAACCCCAAGCTTTCCCGTATCATGGAGCAAAGAGAGACGTTTCTAGGCATGAATGTCCGAATCATCCTCTTCACCACCTCGTGGTCCATCCACTTCGTGCAGCCATAATATCTACTCTTGTTGATGAGTAGCTTTAGGCGGATGTACATCTCTTGGTGAGATTCACCATCCATTATGGCAAACCTCCCGAGATCTCCTTCAATGAGCTCAATCTTCGCTTCCTTCATGATTCGATTGCCTTCATGAGTCGTCTTGAGGGTGTCCCAAATATCTTTGGCCACCTCAAGTCCATCTACTCGGTTGAACTCATCTCTTGAGAGAGACGAGATGATCACTCTAGCCGCTTGGGCATTGCGGTGAAGGAGCACGGCTTGCTCCGGAGTGATGTCTTCTTCATTCTTTGGGATATGCACCCCGGTCAACACAATTTGCCACAATTAGGGGTTGAGTGACACGAGATGGATCTTCATGTTGTGCTTCCACATCCCGTAGTCGGTTCCATCGAATTGGGGAGGCTTCCCCAATGGGATGGAAAGATAGTGGTTGTTGGATACAAGGAGCTCATAGTTGTAGCCTTGTTGGTTGTAGTGGGTTGTGCCACCCGATGTAGAGGTTGATGAGTCAACTTTTGGAATCTTCAACTTCTCTCAAAGTTTTGCCTTGAGCTAGCGAGTATCTTTGTCATCCGCCGACTTGTCTTGGTAGACAAGCACCTCCTCTTGGGTTGCTTGGATCTCATTGGTCGAGACCTCATCATACCCCACTCCGGCCATCTTCTCTCCGAGTTGTTAGACTCTTTGGGAGAGTCCTACTCTGATACCAATTGAAAGTTGCCTAGAGGGGGTGTGAATAGGCAAATCGATCTGAAATGACTTAATAAAACGAGATCAGTATTCAGGGGGGCGGACTAGTCTGGTCCAGGGGCGGACTAGTCCGGTCCACATGCAGGGAAAGCCTAAAAAGGGTTTCTAACAAGTTTTAGTCTGATTCTTGTGATGCAAAGTATGTTAGAATGACTTAGTGAACTTTAACAAGTTATGGAGCAAGTATGAGGCTAAGGATCACAATGAAAAAAGAGTGATGAACAAAAATGGTAAAGCTAACCCTAGAAGCAATGTGCGATAAGTGAAAGCAAAGTATACAAGGGATAGAAGGATTTTATCCTGAGGTTCGATCCCACGAAGGAATCTACGTCCCCATTAAGGAGTCCACGAAGGACCGGGTTGAACAACCCTTCCCTCACCACATTTACCACAAGAGCCTAACTTGGTTCTCCACTATCACAAAGGGTGAATACAAGATTCGTTGCGGCTTCTCACAATCTAAGGCTCCCACCACAAATAAGATTACAAATCACAAAGATCAACTCAAGCCACATATCACAAAGATTCACAAGTGCAAGAGATCAAACTGAGAGCCTAGAGCGGTGTTCTTCCTCTTCTTCACCTCACCAAACCCTAATCCACACACGAATTAGTTTTAGAGGGAATGTAGGCAAGGAGGAGGCTTTTGGAGGCTCTGGCGCTAGGGTTTCAATCTTTTCAAATGGTTGGTTCAAATGAACCCAGAGGTCCTCTATTTATAGAGGTTCCCAGCCCATACTGCTGACTTCAGCAGATGGGCGGACTAGTCCGCCCTAGGGCCCGGACTAGTCCGGATGTCCCTGACAACTGTCGCACTGCGCGGCAATCGTCACACTACCCACCAACTTCAAATTCAAACGGTCACTTCAAGATGGACTAGTCTGACGCACACCGGACTAGTCCGACCTCACACAGAACCTTTTGTTCCCTATGAAAACAGACTAGTCTGGAGACCACGGACTAGTCCGGCGTCCAGCCTACCTAGACTTAGTCACTGAAACTCCACTTCTCTCCAAACCCGGACTAGTCCGCACCCTGGGCATACTAGTCCGATCTCAGTCGGGACCTCTTGGTCCGGACTAAAATGGACAAGTCCATGGTTTTGGGACTTATTCCCAAAAACCCACTCCACGACTACCCGGACTAGTCTGTCCCACTACGGACTAGTCCGAACATAGTCAGACCCTTCTGATCCGCCTGAAAACTGACTTGGTCGGCCAGGAGCGGACTAGTCCAGCCACCTGCACAGACTAGTCCGGCCACTCCTGCCAGACTACTTCCAACACTCTTCTCTCAATAGGTTTTGATCTCTAAACCGCTTTGAGCTCCCAACTTGATCTCAATGCACTTTACACACACACCCTCACACATATTGGCTAGTCTAAACTCGACACACTAGAAATCCTAGTTTCTTCTTTTCGATTCAATATTGTCATTTTCATCCTTTTACTTTTTGAGGGTTTGTGTTTCCGCTTGGGTCCACACCTGTGCTTAAGATCACTGAGCTCATTAGTTACTTAATTGTCGTCATCAATCATCCAAAACCCACAGGGATCCTAGATGCACTTTCATGATAGTAGCCCAATCACAATAAGACAAATAACAAAGGTGATCATACCACATAAGAAAATACTATCAGACGGTCTTAATTATCTATGGTGTAAAACCATACTAGATGAGATGAGATCTAAGTATGCCATCAGTGTCGGAGTATTAGTAATAGTTCCTAAAGGAATCAAAATAGTAGACTGTAATGAGCCTACAAAATTAAGCGTGATTCTGAAAGGAAATTTCCTCATCTAAGTATGCCATCAGTGTTAGAGTATTAGTAATAGTTCCTGAAGGAATCAAAATAGTAGATTGTAATGAGTCTACAAAATTAAGCGTGATTCTGAAGGGAAATTTCCATCTGTGGTCAGACTAATGGCAAACGAATTGTCTCAGTTAAGGAAGAATCATTAATTTATTAGTAGTGCTTTATGAATATTTTTACATCAGATGGATGCAAAACAACAACATTTTTTATTGAGATTTGTATTAGAATATTAGTGTGACATAACTGAAAGGTTTGTCATAATGATCAAGGGACTCTTGAGATACTCTTTAGAGAAATCCATTCATAGATTCAATTAAGTATTAAGAAATATATCTTAAAATCTATTAGACTATAAGTTAGTTTGGGTTTTCAAGTAATATGAGATGGACACTTACATGTATACTAAGTTGAATGTACATAGTCCATTACTTCTAAGGAATAATATAAATCAGTCATAAGAAATTTAAAGATTTTGTCCATAAGAGGATCTAGGTGAAGAATCCTACAAGATAGGAATTAGAAATTCACCATGATCGTAAGAAGGAGTGTTAATCTTCGGCTGTTTAGACAGTCAAGGTTGATAAGTTTAAGAACTAGATAAGTTTAGGGAATCAATGATGGTCGACCTTATGATTTCGGTTTCATTAGCTTCTGCTGTCGGAAGATTAATTTATGTATGCTCAAGTAAGTGTTTACCTTGACTTAAGATAATAACCGGGATACTTGACAGACATTAGGCCATGCTAGTGGTTCATCACTAGAAGGCATTTAAGAATTTATTTAAGAAGGTGCAATGCACATAAGGCCTCATATTAAGATATTATAAGTCAAAACTTACTTAACGAAGTGAGCTTCTTAGTCTTAGTTTCGTGAATTATGTGAATTCTAAGAATTTCACGTTAGTTATATATCCACCTTCGGGAATGGAGTTATCTCATGGAAACACTCCAAACAAATGGTCACTGCATCATCCACAATGCGTGACGAACCTTATTATTCATGATGAGGCCAACAAGCAGGCGATACAAAGCTTTGTCCGGTTTTAAGAGTGGTCGACAGCACAAACCACTTAAGTAATACTACAATAATAAGTTTGTAGTATTATAATTTTCACAACAATAAGTCAAGTGAAACTGTCAAGCACATCGATATTAAGTTTGTGTTGTGAAAGATAATATCCAAGATCACAATTATTAACAAGAATAAAAGAATCAAGCGAAAGCTTGCGGTACCGTTTACAAAAGGTTTTCCGCTCAAGTGTTCAGAGAACACAAAACATGCATGGGTCTTAAGTGGAAGCCTGTGACTATTCTGGATACTAAGGGGCCAACTAAGTATAAAGTTATTTCTAAATGTGAGACATATCGTGGTCTTCGAGTCAAACAGTGCGTAAATGGTTGTTTTGATGCTTGTGCCCTTTATGTCAAAGCATGAATAAATAGACAATAAGTTCAGTAATAAGAAATTAAGTAAGTAAGCGAGTAAGTCAGTAAGCTTAGGTTTCCGTGATCAAGGAGGAGATTGTTAGATTGATCACGATTAAGGGTGTGGGGCCCACCCATACCGAGTCCTTCCACGCTTTTGTTGCGCTTTGATCGGGAGCGCCGACCGACTCAGAGTCGGGGCCCCCTCTCATGCCCACACCTCTATATATTAGGGAGGCAATTAGATTAGTGGAAGACTAATCTTAACAGACTCCACCATCACCTTAAGCCAACCGATCTCTACAAGTGTGGGACAGTGAGGTGAAGGCTCCCCGACGCCAACACAGGCGTCGCCCACACCGTTGCCGCATCTGCACCATCTTCCACGACACCAACAACATGGCAATGAGCACCAACATTGACCAAGATATGTTCATCTACTAAACTCGTGTCATCTTTGTTAAAGTTGATGTATTAGTCATGATAATTATGTACAGCCGGATTAACTCTAAATTAATTAGATTAAGCACCTGTAATTAGAGGATGCCTAATGATCACTGGACACTTAGTGATAACATTGGCAACCAGCTAGGTTCTGTTCACTTCTCACAGAAAAAAAAGCTGGCAAACTAGTGAACAAGACTGGTCGCCGGGTTTGGTGTCTCTCCTGTTTGCTTATACACCAACACCAACCTGCAAACTCACGTCAGGGTAGCGCACATACGCAGAGTATTACAGATGCATGCTCAAAGTAACCCTTTATGCAGGCCGCGACTGACAAAATGTATAAACGTTATGCCCCTGTGGAAACAGAGGGATGAACACATTTTAGAGCAAGGCAAAAACGTGTTTTATACATTAGCCGACTAACGGCGAGTTGTCAGAGCCGACCCAGCTGCAGGCAGCGTCTTTCAGCACGCCTCGCCGTCTCATCATCTCTCTAACGTTATGCACGCCGTCCCACTTCCCGGCCGCCGCGAGCGTGTTGGAGAACGCCGTGTAGGCTCCCGGTCTGCCCTCCCGGCTCAGCTCGAAGACTTCTCTCGCCGCGACGTCGGCCATGTGGACGTCCCCGTGCAGCGTGGCCGCCCCGAGCAGCGCCACCCACACGTCCGTGTTTGGCGCGGCCGGTATCCCCCTGATGAAGTCGTAGGCCTGCCGCACGCTCCCGAACCTGCCCAGCAGGTCCACCATGGTCGCGTAGTGCTCCATCCCCGGCTGCAGCGAGTACTCGCCCTCCATGCTCTGGAAGACCTCCTGGCCCTGCGACAGCAGCCCGGCGTGGGCGCACGCCGACAACACGCTCAAGAAGGTGGCGTGGTTCGGCTGGACGAGCTGCCGCTTCCGCATTTCTGCAAACAGCTGGAGGGCCTCGTCGGAAAGGCCGTTCTTCCCGTACCCATCGATCATGGATGTCCACGTGACGACGTTCGTAGCCGGCATTAGGTTGAAGACCCTCCGGCCATCATCGACCCGACCGCACTTGGAGTACATGTCGACGAGCGCGCTCCCGGCCTTGATGTTATTGACGAGGTTCCCCTTGACCGTTTGGCAGTGCACCTGCTCCCCGAGCTCCGGCGCTGACAAGAGCGAGCACGCGCCGAGTACGCTCACGAACGTCGACACCGTAGGCCGGTGCCCCGCTCGCTGCATCGCCTTGAACACCTCGAGCGAGCACTCAGCAGTCTCCTCCGCCTTGCTGTACCCCTCGACCATGGCGTTGTACGCCACCACGTCCTTCTCCTTCATCCCCTCGAATATGGCCTCAGCCTCCTCGCACAGCCTCGCGTTCATGCACCCGACGAGCAGCGCCGTCGAGCACACCACGCTCGGCACGGGCATCGCACCGTGCACGCGCCGCGCGTAGCCCAGCGACCCGGTCTTCACGTAGGCATCCACCAGCGCCGCGGAGAGGACCTCGTCCAAGCCGGCAACGGACCTGACGACGCGTGCGTGGACCTCCATCGCGGCGACGCGGGGCAGTGCCAGCGCCGCGGATAGCTTCAGCGCCATGGATAGCGCGAAGGCGTCCACCCGCCCCGTGGACGCCGCGAGCCGTCGCAGTACAGCCAGCGCCTCCAGAGGGAGCCCCCGACGAAAGTACCCCGCTGCGAGGTAGTTGTGCGCGGCGTTGGTCGGCCACGGCATTCCATCGAACACCGCGCGGGCGTTGTGGATCGAGCCGCATCGGAGGTGAAGCACCAGGAGCTTGACGGATAGGTCCGCGGTGGCGGGAAGGCCCGACGCGAGGAGTTGCACGTGGAGGGTCTGCGCCTTGGTCCGGGGCGGGGACGCGTTGATGAGGCCCTGGACCGCGGCGGCGAGCGCGGCGGCGGTGCGGAGGTGGCGGGGCAGGACGCGCTGTTGCGAATGGGCCGCTGGGTTTGCCGCCTCTTGCATATTTTGGGCCCAACGATAACGTTCGCAACCCGGACTCTCGTTTAAAAGGCAGGAGCGTGCGCAGAACTAGTCCCGAGTTCTGCTTCTACCATTGTGACGTCGTGCCTAGGCAGCGCTGCCGGTTCTTCTCCCGCCACCGCCGATTCAGCCTCGGCATTCATCCGGCGGATGCTCTCGCTGAACCTGCCTCCGGGTTCCGTTTCGTCCTGACCGACGCCGAGTTCGTCGTCCATTTCCTTCGCTCCAAGCTCGCCGGCAATGACAAGCTGCCGCTGCCTATCTTCTTCGACGAGCGCGTCCTTCATTACCATCCGGAACAACTCATCGGTACTAAATTTATCAGCTCCTTTATTAGCTTGACTTGTTCACCAATAAATCGACAGTTCTGAACCTCCTGTGCGATCTGATTACTGATTACTATTGCAGAGAGTTACATCTTATGTTGGTGTAGTTTATTTTTTTGGGACTGTCTAGATTTCAGGTGCTTGAAATTTGAGAAAATTTCAGGCACCGGTAATTAGTAACTAATTATTATCATTAATCACTAATTTTTAATTACCTTTTTTATTCTATAGATTAATCAATCACAAAAATTTTATTTTTTTATTTTACAAATAACATAATCCTTACAAATTACGGATTAACAATTAACAAAAATTAATTATCTCTACACCTAGCGCCTGTTCTACGCGCGCTGCGAGCGCCGCTGACGCACTGCGAGCATCGCTTGACGCCAAGCCTGGATTCAGACGCCTGACGTTTAGGATATCCATAATTTTATTCCTGTATCTAGATAGATGAGTTGGTGCTTTGCGCAATTCAGAAGAAGAAGCATTACGAGCAGAGCAAGGAGGCGAGGAGGTGAAGGGTAAGAAGAAGAGGAAGAAGGACCAGGAAGGCACCCCCCTGCACCGGCTGTTAGAAGACTCAAAGCCTAAGCTTGCTGTTGAAGGTGTCACATGAAATCTAACATGACAAGTTATCACGGTACGCCAAGACTCCAAGAACTACACATCCAGGAAGCTTCTACAGCACAAGTTTGTTAGAGATAAGATCGTTTAGGATTGTTCAAACTCTAGATAAGATTACATGTAACAGACTCTCTCTATCTTTTCCGTTTTTTCTATGATCCTCGGTTGGTTGCGGACGCCACACCTGTAACAACCAGAGATCGACATACCATGTACGTTTGCCTATTTAAATCAACATGAAACCTGCTGTGGCAAGGCCATATACAGCAGTTCAACTATTTCTACATGGTATCAGAGCCAGCATATCTCCCACGAGAGCAAGATGAGTTCGTCAACTTTTGCTGCTCCGTCGACTGGCTTCAATACGTTGAGCCATAATGTTGAGAAGTTGACAAGAGACAACCTCTTGCTATGGCGTGCACAGGTCCTTCCGGCCGTGCATGGCGCGCAACTATTTGGCTCCCTGGATGGAAGCAAGCCGCACCCTGATGAGATGATCATCACTGAGAAAGATGACAAGATGACGGAGAAAAATCAAAATCCCGACTATCTGAATTGGGTGATTCAGGATCAACAGCTTTTAAGCTACCTAAATTCTACTTTGTCCAAGAAAATCTTGGCGCAAGTGGCGATGTTTTCCACATCGGCTGATGTTTGGAAAGCAATACATGAGAGTTTTGCCTCTCAATCAAGAGCTAGAGTTATGCATATACGTGCTAAGCTATCTAGCACGCGAAAAGGAGATCTTTCTGTGGCAGCATACTTTGCCAAGATGAAAGAATGCGCCGATGAGATGGCAGTCAGTGGGAAGAAGCTGGAGGACGATGATGTGGTCGTCTACATCTTGGCCGACCTTAATTCCGACTACAACTCTTTAATTGAGAATGTAATCACAAGAGTAGATCCAATCTCCTTGTCTGAATTATTTGTGTAGCTCCTAGCAACTGAGGCGAGACTGTAAAGACAAGGGCATTATCAATATAATGCTAACTAAGCAACACGAGGAGGACCTCGTGGAAGAGGCGGCAGAAACAACAGAGGAGGCAGCACTCGTGGTAGAGGACAATGGCGTGGAGATCAAAACAGTAAGCCGACTTGCCAAATTTGTGGAAAGATTGGTCATACTGCCACTAGATGCTTCAAGAGATTTGACAAGGAATTCAAGTTTGAAGAAAAATCAGCCAATAATGTCATGACATTCTATGGTGTGGACACAAATTGGTATATGAACACAGGTGCTACGGACCATATCACTGGAGAGATGGAGAAATTAAACATCAAAGACAAGTATACTGGTCAAGAAAAGATCCACACGTCAAGTGGCTCAGGTATGAGAATTAATTTTGTTAGTAATTTCACCCTTCAAGCATCTGATCGTCTCCTTCATCTTAAAAACGTCCTTCATGTTCCCAACACCATCGAAAATCTTGTCTCCGTCCATAAGCTCACCACCGATAATCCTATTTTTATTGAATATCACTCACAATATTTTTTGGTTAAGGATCGAGCTACGAAGAAGATCCTTCTACAAGGCAAGTATAAGGGGGGCCTCTACCCATGGCCCTCACTGGAAAATTCCTCCACCAAGTGCGCATTCATGGTCTCCAAACCTACCAGTGAGAGATGGCATAGTAGATTGGGTCATCCATCTATGGTGATAATAAATAAAGTTGTGAGTAAAAATGAGTTGCCTTGCTCTTCTGAGTCAAATAAAGAACAAGTGTGTAATGCTTGTCAGTTAGGAAAAAGTCATCAACTACCCTTTCCAAAGTCTCATAGTGTCTCAAAGGTTCCTTTAGAATTAATCTTCTCTGATGTGTGGGGTCCAACACCTATTTTTGTTGGTAGGAAAAAATATTATGTCAGTTTCATTGATGATTATAGCATGTTCACTTGGATTTATCTGATCAAACATAAATCTGAGGTTTTCCAGAAGTTCCATGTATTTTAGACCTTGGTAGAAAGATTGTTCAATCGAAAGATCATCTCTATACAAACTTACTAGGGAGGAGAGTATCAAAAACTCAACACCTTCTTCGATCAAGTAGGCATCACACACTTTGTAGCATGTCCACACACGCACAGCAGAATGGGGCGGCAGAAAGAAAACACAGACGCATTGTAGAAGTAGGGCTCACCCTCCTTGCGCATGCCTCTATGCCTCTGAAATTTTGGGATGATGATTTCTCTACTGCCGCCTACCTCATCAACAGGATCCCATCACGAGTGATTAACTATGAGACACCAGTTGAAAGACTATTTGGAACAAAAACAGACTACATGCAATTAAAGTGTTCGGGTGTGCGTGTTGGACCAATCTCCGTCCTTATAATGCACATAAACTTGCTTTTCGATCAAAACAATGTGCATTCTTAGGCTATAGTCCCTTGCATAAAGGGTACAAATACCTAGATATTTCTAGTGGCCGCATGTATATTTCTCGAGATGTGATTTTTGACGAAACAAATTTTCCCTTTTCAACCTTACACCCAAACGCCGGAGCTCAACTTAAATCCGAGCTTCTTCTCATTCATCCAACGTTACTTCCTTTTTCAGGTGGAAATACTTAGCAAAATATTTCTCATAATCTTGCTAATATGTTGGAATTTTCTGATCAGAATAGAGAAGGCAAGTCTGATTGTATGCAGGAAGGTGTTGAAGCCGCAGATCAAGTAGTTGTACAAAATCCGGGAGCGAACACCGAGATAGACCCTGCAGTTGGAGACCTGGAGTTATGTGCGCAACAAACTCCAACAGCCGAGCAGAGATCTTCCTTGGGACATGTGCCTGGTGCGGCACACTCCATACCTTGGCTGCAAAATATCACGCCTGCAACGACATTTGGCACAAAGAGGTCTGAGCGGGAGTTTGGCGCGCGTACGACACCCTCGCGCGCCGAGCCACCCCGCATGTCCTCTTCATACGGCACGCTCTCTTATGATGGCGCAATCGACCAGACGTGTCAGGAACGAACACACACGGATGACAAGGGAGCATGTTCAAGTGCAGGTGATCCATCTGCTGGACCAGATCCATATGTACAGGAGCAGGGACCCTCACGTCCCAAAACAAGGTCACAAAACAACATCTCCAAACCAAAAAAATTGGTAGTGATTTTTTGTGTCTGCTAACCACTACAGGTGAACTTGAAAATCTTGAAGCAGCTTTACATGATGAAAATTGGAGACATGCAATGGATGTAGAGTTTCAGGCTTTAGAGAAGAACCAGACTTGGCATCTTGTTCCGAGGAAAGGAATAAACAACATAATTGACTCTAAATGGGTCTATAAAATTAAGAGAAGATCAGATGGCTCCATTGATAGTTATAAAGCTAGATCAGTAGCAAAAGGCTTCAAGCAAAGGTATGTAATTGATTATGAAGATACGTTCAATCCTGTAGTTAAGGTAGCTCCTATTCGTATTGTTCTGTCTATTGCTATGTCAAAGAAGTGGTGTCTCAGGCAACTTGATATACAAAATGTTTTCCTACATGGTCAATTAGAAGAGGAAGTCTATATGACTCAGCCCCCTGGCTATGAAGACAAAAGGTATCCAGATTTGGTGTGCAAACTTGATAAAGCTATTTATGGTCTTAAACAAGCACCTAGAGCATGGTACTCTAAATTGAGCTCTAAACTTATTCATCTGGGTTTTATGCCATCAAAAGGAGATACTTCTCTATTTATTTTTAACAAAGGAGGAGTTACAATATATTTGTTGATTTATGTGGATGACATTGTGGTTGTAAGTTCTTCAGATTAGGCTGTTGAGGCGCTTTTAACTAATCTAAAGAAGGATTTTGCATTAAAGGATCTAGGTGCCTTGCATTATTTTCTAGGAATCGAAGTAGAGCGAGTCAAGAAAGGAATATTGCTGAGTCAAAGAAAATATGCAACAAAAATCATAAGGAAAGTAGGTATGGAAAATTGTAAATCAGTAAATGCACCATTGTGTGTTACAGGAAAATTTTCGGCTCATGAGGGAGAGCTACTCGAAGCTGAAAATGCCACATATTACAGAAGCCTGGTTAGAGCTTTGCAGTATCTCACTCTGACTAGACCTGATTTATCTTTCTCTATTAATAAGGTTTGTCAGTATCTACATAGACCTAGTACTGCTCACATAACCATGCACTACAGGAATATCGATCACTTACGTCGGCCAAAGCCGACGTAAGTAAGGCATAAACCGACGTAAGTAACTTAATTACGTCGGTTTTCCTTTAATTACGTCGGCTACTGGCCGACGTAGCCTTTTGGACGTAATTAAGGTGACTTACGTCGTCCACCGACGTAAGTTACCTTAATTACGTCAGTCTGCAGAAGCCAATGTAAGTTAAGTGGCAAGATGGGCCTTGGGCTGGGCCGGAGGACTTACGTCGGCCAGAGCATGCCGACGTAAGTTAAGTGCTCTAACTTACGTCGGTTGATCCAAAGCGACATAAGTTAAGTGGTTTAACTTACGTTGGTATGGTCTGATCGACGTAAGTTAAACTGGGCTAACTTACGTTGGCATTTCCATAGCCGACGTAAGTTAAGTTTTCGAATTTTTTTTAAAAACAGAAACTGACTACCTCGCTCGATGGCGAGAACACAGAACAGACAAATAACATATACACAGCATAACAGTTTCAAAATATAGTCCAAAACATCGACAATAACACAATTTGCAAAATAAATTCCACCGGGCTACACGCTAGCCCCTCCACTACCTCCGTGATCTTCTCGGCGTGTTCCCGAACCCTGCAGAAGAAACATAGTCACTAGTAAGCATCAA
Organism: Tuctoria greenei; assembly: GCA_036927565.1. Taxonomy (NCBI): domain Eukaryota; kingdom Viridiplantae; phylum Streptophyta; class Magnoliopsida; order Poales; family Poaceae; genus Tuctoria; species Tuctoria greenei. The sequence continues at coordinate 31,518 of JAYESD010000065.1, read as the reverse complement.
TGTCAACTCAATGATAACATCAGAGTCCAAAAACATTAGTGATAATGTTAGAGTTAAATTGCTTCACATTAAGTCATAACCTGGGCTATCACAGAAGGTTTCAAGAGGTAATGTAGTGGTCTTTGATATTTTTTGACAGTCATGCTACATTACCTCTTGAAACCTTATGTGATAGCCCAGGTGCATGACTTAATGTGAAGCAATCCAACTCTAACATTATGGTATTACCCACCAAAAGCTTGATTACACTTAACTTCCTCACCACTATAGGAATCAATATCTCACAAGTCATCAAGATCTACCTCTATGTTCTACCTCCTTATCTCTCTATGTAAAATACTAAAATGGATATAACAATATTAAAGAGAGAGTTTATCACCTGCTCCGGTGTCTACACGCTAGCCCCTCCACTGCCTCCGGGATCTCGACGCGTTCCGGAACCCTGCAAAAGAATCATAATTAGGATAAATTAGAAGTCCATAATTAGAAGTTTATAAAACAACTAGTCAATAGTGTGAGTAACACATTTGCTAAATTAAATGTGATGCAAGTAACTTCTTTAACATAGTGAAAAGGGAATCAAACTCCTAGGGCCCTCAAACTCCTAGAGCCGACCCTGAGTTGGTGGTGGATCAAAAGGGAATCATGCATTCAACATAATGAAAATCTATGTTATGGGAGCGGTGGAAGTTGCATTTCGGGGACGACATGGATGTCATCCTCTAACAAGTTTCTATTCGACACTAAGGCTAAAACTCACAATAACAGGGTGTACAGAAAACAAAAAGAGGGATAGACAATATTACCTGCTCCGGTGTCTGCTGCGGCGGAAGCGTAGGAATCTCGATGTCCTGACCGTTGTGTCGAGCAAGAGCCTGCCATTGCAAGATATTAGAAGATATATGTTATTGAAATGCTATGAAATTTAACTATGGTACTTTAAATTACTTACCGCCACCGCTGCTTGCATCTGGGCCATCATTAAGACCATCCTCTGTTGCTCCTCCCTTACCTCCGCTCTCGTCCTCTCCAGCTCTGCCTGAGTTTGCGTCAGCGTCTCCCTCATGGCCTAGAGCTCCAGCTGGGTCTGCGAGAGACGACCACTGGTCCCAACGGTCGAAGGCTGCAATGATGAAGCGCCTCTCAAAGGTCGCGTCGACCTCGAATCGACAACTCCATCAAAAATGGCAAACCTGCAAAAGAATGAAAACACTAAGTAGAAGAAGATTAATTGAAAAAGAAATGAAACACACGAAGAACTCACCGTCCGTGGGCCTTCCCGCCTCCGCTTGCGTACACGGCTTGGGGGTCGATCGGCGCGCTTTCCCAATCGTAATCCGCATCGTGTATATTCGCGACGTCCTGCGCGTACTTTGTCTACAAAACAAATAAATCTTGTAAGCATGTCAATAATAGTATTAGTTATAATGAAATTGATGAATTTCGAAAACTTACCAGTCGGTCGGCTGCGACCTGACTACACTGCCCTGGTTGAGAAGGGTCACTTCCCTTGTGACCTCTCTTCCAAACCTGGGTCAGGGTCAGCTCATGACCCATCTCTCGCTCCTGTACAGCCGTGTTAGTGAGATAAATAATATATTAGGAACACATAAATAAAATAAAAAGGTACTTACCATGCGTTTAGCCAAACGCAAGTAGCCGTTGCCGCCATAGTTGTGCTTGCCCTCGGACCCCATGCGGCACTGTCTAGCTTTCGTGGACTTGTTGATGAAAGCATCGCTAGCCTAGTAACGACAGAGAGCTAAGTACGCCTCGATGTTACCCTGTAACCAGGAAATACTAACCTGCACATATTTCATTTTTCATCAACGCAGTTACCATATGTAGATATTGTAAATATTTAACAATATTAAAAACTTACCTCCGCGTACTGCTCCTCTGTCAAGTAGGAGTCCGAGTCCTTCCTAAATACACCTCTTTGCTGCTCCTGCTCCTGCTCCCAGGGGTGCCGCTTGTAGTACGCATTGACGGCCTGAATCCGGGCGTACGACAACGCCGCCGTCGTGAGCTTCCGAGCATTGTAATGGAACACGCGTCTCGCGTGGTCCTCCATGTCCGGTTCCTCTACTTGGTACCTCAGCTTTAAGTAAACAAATATTTAAGTGATATGCAATTAAGAATTCAAACGAGTTGAAAAAATGAAACAGTTAAACTTACCATAAAATCGTGCCACACGGCTCCCTGAACCGTGCCGTGCACCGGGTGAGAGGCCCGAGCGTAGTCATCCCACGACAGGATAGGAAAACCGTCAATTACACCGGGGTAGTGTAACTTGACGATAGCACCGAGGATACTGTTAACCTGCCTGTGGTGCTTCTCGGCCCCCGTGAACGAAAAGTCGTACCAACATCTACAAAATATATTAAATCATTAAGTAAAGGAAAACAACATCTAATATTTAATATACTATATACATTATTTATACCTGTCTCCAACAGGACGGATCGTGGTCCGCTGAGTAGTAATTGGAGGAGGAGCCGCAAAGTGGGTCCTCCTCGTCCGTCGCCTCTGCTGCGACGCTGTCGCGTCCTGTGACCCTGAAGGCTCTGCAGAACCCCCGGAGCCTCCAGGAAGGCTAGTGGTAGCCGGCTGCCCAGGGAGGCTAGCGCTAGCCGGCTCCGAAGGGAGGCTATCACTAGAGGGCTCCTGTAGTGGCCCCCTAGCCTCTGAGTCGGGCTCCTGTAGCGGCCCCCTAGCCTCTGACTCTGACACTGACTCAGAAGTCTCTGAGTCAGACTGCACAAAAGGAAAAGATTGACAATTAATAATTAATAACAATTGCAATTTCAAAAATAACTTTATTGTAACTAAAATTTACCTCTGTCCGCTGAAAGAACACGACAGCTGAGGGTGGAGCGTGTGCCAGAAAGAGCTCACATCGGCTAGAAAGGAACGAGCTCCCTGAGCAAGGGTCTGCTGGCGGCTCAAACCCTCTCACTGGCTTCCCCTTCCCCTTCCCCTTCCCCTTTGACGACATCCTGTTGAAAGGAATAAATGATTAATATGCAAAGATAATATACAAAATTAATGTTAAATTAGTGAATAAAACGTTACTTCAAAATTCATCAACATCACGATCATGCACCCTACTCCTTAAACCAGGCAATCGATCTTCTTCTTCCGCATATCGTTTTCGTTTGCGCAAATCAGCAGGTTCAACTATGTCATCGATATCTTTAGTTTCTGATTCTGATTCTGTTTCCGCTTCCATGCCAGCCTCGATATCTTGAGCATCTCCAACTAAGTTATCGAGTCCTACACCGGGCTCGACTGAGAAGGAGTCTGGCAACTCTTCCTCTTGGTAGACACAATCAACCTCAGCTTCGTCGTGGTAATCATCATCTCCTGGAGCGTATAACCGCTCACGAGGATTCACCTTATGTACCACCCACCAAGCTTTGAATTTATTGCATGGATAAGGTAGATAGTACACTTGCTCTACTTGGTGTGCAAGAACTAATGAATCGAATCCTTTCAACCGTTCCTTGTGTTTTACTTCGACCATGCCAAATTCGTTTACTCAAATTCCACGAATGGAATCAAACCATTCACAGTCAAAGAATACCGCTCGAATTGGCTTGTTTGCGACAAAGGTGAATTCAAAGATTTTTTTAATAATCCTGTAGTACCGCGTTTCATGATCTTACGAATCGATTGCCCTCATCACAACCCCAGTATTACATGTTGCCGCGAGAGGACGAAGAGATTCAAATTGAGTTGTACGGAATCGAAAGTCGTTGACGTCATATCAACCATAGCTTCTAACATTAACCACTCCACGGGATAGTTGTCACAAATCTTCATGGATGTTGGCATCTTTTTGGCACTGTCCAAGATATGGAGTTATTAGAAAATGTAAGCATTCTTAAGTTATAAGAAAACATTGTTAACATTGATTAGTTATCGAGAAAACGTTACATGATCTCGAAACCAGGAGAGAAAATTAGATCCCCTGTTTATTCTTTCCCGTCGAATATGTTCTATTTGCTTGCTTGTGGGTTGATGTCTATGTTTCCAATTTTGCTTGTCGAACATACTACACGACAAAGAGAACCTTTTAGAATACATGTGTCGGAAAAGATGGTGAAAAGCATAAGTGTAGGAGAAACACTTACTTGAAATATCCATTCATTTCTCCATATTAGCGTACATGTAGAAGAATGCAGCACGCCTTTCTTTTTCACTAACATCATACGAAGTGTAACTACCAACAGTAGTGCCTCTTGTTGCAAAAATTGAGAGATCGCTACAAGGAGGTTGCTCATCTATATTGTATCGCATTACTGAAGTATTAACATTGTTTTCCTCTGCAAAGTAAACACTTGAGAAGTATCCTACTTCCTTAAGAGTAAAAGCTTCAGCGATGCAACCTTCAACCCTTGCCCTGTTACCAACCATTGGTTTCAGATATCTAAGTGACCTTTCAATATGATACATCCACCTATATTGCACGGGACCGCCCACTTTCGCTTCAAATGGAAGATGAATTAAGAGATGTTGCATTGGATTGAAAAATCCTGGAGAAAAATTTTTTTCCATCTTACACAAAAGTACTGGAACCTCCTTTTCCAATTTAGTCATCATCTCTGGCGTGATTTCTTTAGCACAGAGTTGCCTATAGAAGTGGCTAAGCTTGGCTAACACCTTCCACGCTGCATCGTCAAAATAGCCTCGAAACATAACGGGCAGAAGTCTTTCCATGATTATGTGATAATCATGACTCTTTAACCCAATGAGCTTTCCCGTTTTCACATTCACGGCTCGTCTCAGACTAGCTGCGTAACCATCTGGGAATTTCAACCTTTGCAACCATTCGAGAACTTCTTTTTTCTCTTTAGGTCGAAGACAGAAAGGAGCGCGTGGTTTACCACCATTTTCGGAGAGCTCAAGAGTTTGACGGTTACAAAGCTCGACAAGATCCTTTCAAGCCTTTAAATTCTCTTTTGTTTTGCCCGTCATGTCCATGCATGTTCTTATGATACATTCGGCCATGTTACGCTCTTGATGCATAACATCAATGTTGTGCCTTAAAATCAACGACTTCACATACGGTAACTCCCGAAGTCCACATATGTGAGTCCAATTGTGTTTGTCTTCGTAACCTTCGAAATATCCAAAACGACCTTCATCTGGCACCAATTTGTCCAAAATATCAGATATTTCTGACCCGTCAAGACGTTTCGGTGGTCCTTTAGTGACAACGGTGTTCTTTCTGAAGACATTCCTCTGTTGTATAAACAAGTGATTCGGAGGTAGCCAACGTCTATGACAATTGAAGTAAGATATCTTGCCTCCATGGGTAAGTCGGAAGCAATCGGTATCTGAGGCACATATCGGACACATCAACCGACCATGAGTGCTCCATCCAGAAAACATGCCGTATGCCAAAAAATCAAGAACGAACCACAAATAAGCAACTCGAAGGTTGAATTTCTGTTTCTTGTAACAGTCTTACGCTTCAACTCTTGTCCACAACATTTTCAACTCTTCGATCAACGGTTTCAACATCACGTTGAGACGTGACCAGGTACAATGAGGCTAAGAAACATAAACTCATTCTTCATGCAAAAAGTCGGCGGAAGATTGTACGGAATGACAAAGACGGGCCAACATGAGTATGGTGTGGCATTTGTGCTGAACGGCGTAAACCCATCTGTCGCCAACCCGATGTGAACATTTCTCGCTTCACGAGCGAATTCTGGGTCGAACCGGTCCAGAGCCTTCCATGCCTCACCATCGGACGGGTGCATCATGACTCCATTGTTCTCACGCTCACCTTCTTTGTGCCATCTCATGTGTTTGGCCGTTTTTTTGAAAGGAACAGTCGCTTCAACCTCGGTGTCACAGGTAAGTAACGAAGCTGCTTACGTGCGACTTTTGTCATCACTGTATTACCATCGTTATTAACAACTTCCACAACCCTCGGTTGACCACATTTCAAACATTTGTTCTCATTGGCATGCTCTCTCCAGAAAAGCATGCAGTTGTCCGGACACACATCAATCTTTTCGTACTTCATCCCGAGACCAGAAAGAATTTTCTTCGAGTTGTATATATCCTTAGGCACTTTGTTGGGTTGTGGAAGGGCATCTTTGAACAAATTGATGAGCATGTTGTAACAATTGTTAGAAAAGAAGAACTTAGACTTAATTGCCATAAGTCTAGTCACAAAATTGAGGATTGACATTTTAGTGTGTTCATGCAGAGCCTCTTCTGAATCTTTGAGACGTTTGAAGAACTCTTTAACCTCTGCTGTTTGAGTATCTTCTGTAAGCTCTGGTCGTATAGTTTCCAGCATCTCATCCATCATATCAACCTCTTGAGCATCATCATTGCCCGCTTCCACTTCTTGTACAACTTGAGAAGCTGTCTCGCCGTGGAAGTTCCACAACTCATAATGTGACACGTAACCGTTTCGACACAAGTGCAATGTAAGTTCCACTTATTCCAAAAACGTTCCGTTTCGGCATTTCATACATGGGCACCGCGCCTTATCGCTATTTGACAACGAAAAAGCTCGTTCCACAAAAGCTTCTGTCTTGGCATACCACTCATCTGAGTGACCACCAGTTCTGCTCTTCCAACCAGTGTACATCCAACTACGGTCTTCGCCCATGTTTGACTCTGCAGTTTAACGCGAAAGAAATTGTCGTTAATGTATTGTTATGTTATGTGTCACGGCCCTACCACCTAGGCAGATAGATCCTAAACCCACCTAAGAGTGACCGAGCGGAGCGTGCTCATGACGAGACGCGTGATCCGGATTCGAACAAAATTTCGGCAGCATAACCCCGCTGTTCTCCACTGCACGCCCAAAAATGGTGCAGCAGAGAACAACAGGGTTACGCCACCGAAATCTTGTCCAAATCCGAACCCGCGTCTCGTCACAAGCCATGCCCCCTCGGTCACTCCGAGGCTGTCCAAAAAGGGACAATTCCGAACGTGCACGTCTCACATGCCAATGGCATGTGAGACGTGCCGATCCAAAACGGGTAATACATTGCTATAGGTTACGTTGCTCATTTTCATTTTGGTCTTAGATGACAATTCCACATCCATTTCCACCGTCCACACAATCGCGGGTCATTGACGTTCTTAAAGTGGTAAGGCGACTTAAGGCGACGGATCCCCCTGCTCCCACGGCGCCAGCTTTCCCTGCCGCCGCTGGCTTCCCTGGCCGCTGCTGCCTTACCCTAGAAAGCAAGGCAACAGGGACGCCTTACGATGCCGGAGTGCCTTACTGCTCTAGCGTCACTTTAGCGACGCTAAAGCGACGCCTTAATAACAATGTTCAACGACAAAATATACCGCGTTTCTCAGTTCACCTCCGGCGTGAGCTTCTTTTGCGTGTCGCCCACTGCCTCGAGCTCCTCCGTCGGCGCGAGCTCCTCTCAGCGCGAACTCCTCCGCATGCTGCATGACGCACCAAGCCGCGTCGCCGCACCGATCTCCTCTGCTCACCCCTACACACGACCCACGGTTTCTCTCTCTCTCTCTTGGAGCTACCGGCGACGCCGTGGCACCCGACAGTCGGCCGCCCCCGACGCTGCCCTCCTCATGGTGCAATTAACTACTTAAGAATAAATAGATAAACCACTTGAGCATAATTAAATGCGTTTAAGCAATTTAATTATAATTAAACATAATTAAATAAACCACCTAAACATAATTAAGAAAATTAAGCAAAAATAAGCAAATTAAGCATAATTATGCATAATTAAGCAAATTAATCATAATAAAATAAACCACTTAAGCATATTTAAGCAAATTAAGAAAAAATAAGCAAAATAAGCATAATTATGCATAATTAAGCAAATTAATCATAATAAAATAAACCACTTAAGCATATTTAAGCAAATTAACCACTTAACCATAATTAAATAAACAATTAAGCAATTTCAGCAAATTTAAAAAATTTCAAATTCAGAATTGAATCTGATTTCAATTCAAATTGAAATTTGACTTTCAATTGGTGGGGGGGGGGGAGGGCTCGGGGAGCAGGGTGAGGGTGGGGGGAGGCGGGGAGCAGGGTGAGGGTAGGGAGGGGGGACCGGGGAGGGGAGGTCGAGGGGGAGGGGAGGAGGAGGGGGAGAGGGGGGGCTCGGGAGGGGAGGGGAAGGGGGGCGGCGCTCGGCTGTGGAGGGGAGGGGGAGGGGAGGTTGAGGGGGAGGGGAGGAGGAGGGGGAGGGGGGGGGCTCGGGAGTGGAGGGGAGGGGAGGGGAAGGGGGGCGGCGCTCGGCCGTGGAGGGGAGGGGGAGGGGAGGTGGAGGGGGAGGGTAGGGGATGGGGAGGCGGACGGCGGCGGCAGGGCGGCGCTTGGGGAGGGGGCATGGGGGGGGGGGGGTCGGGGAGGGGAGGGGAGGAGAGGAGGGGAGGGGAGTACCTTGTGGCGGCGGCGTAGGACGGCGACGTCGGACGGCGGCGGGCGCGGCGGCGGTGAGCGTAGGCGTCGGGCGCGGCGGTGGGGAGGGACAGAAGAGCGGCGCACGGCGGGTAAGGAAGAAAAGAGAAAAAGCGCGCGGGGGGTAGGTTAAAATACGTAACTTACGTCGGCTAAATAGTAAACTTACGTCGGCCACCGAAACTTACGTCGGCTACCCGCCAAGCCGACGTAAGTTAGGCTTAACTTACATCGGTCTTTTATTTACGTCGGCTAGTTGCTCAGACCGACGTATGTTCACATGTACTGTTGTCGGTCTACTGACTTACGTCGGCCGCCGACGTAAGTTAGTTTAACTTACATCGGTTTTTTTGACCGACGTAAGTTAGTTTATTTACCTCGGCTGGCCGACGTAAATTAAGCTGGCCGACGTAAGTGTTAGCGTTTCCTGTAGTGATGGTAAAGAGGATTTTGAGATATGTTCAAGGAACCATAAATTGGGGTATTATTTTCTCAGAAGATAGCTCGTTACAAATTAACGCATTCTCTGATGCAAATTGGGTTGGATGTCTGGATGATAGAAAATCAACAGGTGGGTTTGCTGTTTACTTGGGGTTGAATTTAGTTTCTTGGAGTTCAAGGAAGCAACCCACTCTTTCACGCTCAAGCACAGAGGCAGAATATAAATCACTTTCTAATGCAAAGTCTGAGGTAATGTGGGTACAAACAATCATGGAGGAATTAGGAGTGAAACAAGAAGGTACTCCTATTTTGTGGTGTGATAATCTTGGTGCAACTTTCATGACTTCAAATCCCGTGTTTCATGCACGCACCAAACACATTGAAATAGATTACCACTTTGTTAGAGAAAGAGTTGCAAGCAAACTATTGCAGGTCAAATTTATATCATCTAAAAACCAGATTGCGAATGGATTCACAAAGCCTCTGTCTTCGGTGAAGCAAGAAGAATTTGTATACAATCTGAGCATGGGATGTTCAGGTCGAGGAGGAGTGTTAGAAGACTCAAAGCCTAAGCTTGCTGTTGAAGGCGTCACATGAAATCTAACGTGACAAGTTATCACGGTGTGCCAAGACTCCAAGATCTGCACGTCCAGGAAGCTTCTACGGCACAAGTTTGTTAGAGATAAGATCGTTTAGGATTGTTTAAACTCTAGATAAGATTACATGTAACAGACTCTCTCTATCTTTTCTGTTTTTTCTTTGATCCTCGGTTGGTTGCGGACGCCGCACATGTAACAACCAGAGATCTACATACCATGTATGTTTGCCTATTTAAATCAAGATGAAACCTGCTGTGGCAAGGCCATATACAGCAGTTCAACTATTTCTACATGGTATCAGAGCCAGCATATCTCCCACAAGAGCAAGATGAGTTTGTCGACTTCTGCTGCTCCGTCGACTGGCTTCAATACGTTGAGCCATATTGTTGAGAAGTTGACAAGAGACAACCTCTTGCTATGGCGTGCACAAGTCCTTCCGGTTGTGCGTGGCGCGCAACTATTTGGCTTCCTGGATGGAAGCAAGCCGCACCCTGATGAGATGATCATCACTGAGAAAGATGACAAGATGATGGAGAAAATTCAAAATCCCGACTATCTGAATTGGGTGATTCAGGATCAACAACTTTTAAGCTACCTGAATTCTACTTTGTCCAAGGAAATCTTGGTGCAAGTGGCAATGTTTTCCACATCGCCTGATGTTTGGAAAGCAATATATGAGAGTTTTGCCCCTCAATCAAGAGCTAGAGTTATGCATCTATGTGCTAAGATATCTAGCACACGAAAAGGAGCTCTTTCTTTGGCAGCATACTTTGCCAAGATGAAAGAATACGCCGATGAGATGGCAGTCGCCGGGAAGAAGCTGGGGGATGATGACGTGGTCGCCTACATCTTGACCAACCTTGATTCCGACTACAACTCTTTAATTGAGAATGTAAGTACAAGAGTAGATCCAATCTCCTTGTCTGAATTATTTGCGCAGCTCCTAGCAATTGAGGCGAGACTGGAAAGACAAGGGCATTATCAATATAATGCTAACTCAGCAACACGAGGAGGACCTCGTGAAAGAGGCGACAGAAACAACAGAGGAGGCAACACTCGTGGTAGAGGACAATGGCGTGGAGATCAAAACAGTAAGCCAACTTGCCAAATTTGTGGAAAGATTGGTCATACTGCTACTAGATGCTTCAAGAGATTTGACAAGGAATTCAAGTTTGAAGAAAAATCAGCCAATAATGCCATGACATTCTATGGCGTGGACACAAATTGGTATACAACATAGGTGCTACGGACCATATCACTGGAGAGATGGAGAAATTAAACATCAAAGACAAGTATACTGGTCAAGAAAAGATCCACACGTCAAGTGGCTCAGGTATGAGAATTGATTTTGTTGGTAATTTCACCCTTCAAGCATCTGATTGTCTCCTTCATCTTAAAAACGTCATTCATGTTCCCAACACCACCGAAAATCTTGTCTCCGTCCATAAGCTCACCACCGATAATCCTATTTTTATTGAATATCACTCACAATATTTTTTGGTTAAGGATCGAGCTACGAAGAAGATCCTTCTACAAGGCAAGTGTAAGGGGGGCCTCTACCCATGGCCCTTCTAGAAAACTCAAAGCCTAAGCTTGCTGTTGAAGGCGTCACATGAAATCTAACGTGACAAGTTATCACGGTGCGCCAAGACTCCAAGATCTGCACGTCCAGGAAGCTTCTACGGCACAAGTTTGTTAGAGTTAAGATCGTTTAGAATTGTTTAAACTCTAGATAAGATTACATGTAACAAACTCTCTCTATCTTTTCTGTTTTTTCTTTGATCCTCGGTTGGTTGCGGACGCCGCACCTATAACAACCAGAGATCGACATACCATGTACGTTTGCATATTTAAATCAACATGAAACCTGCTATGGCAAGGCCATATACAACAGTTCAACTCTTTATACACCGGCAACAGTGAGAAGAAGCGCAGACGTGTTAAAGGCAGAGACCAGGAGAGCAGCCATGTCGGCGGCAACGTTGACAGTGGGAAGATCAGGCAGGTCGCCTCCTGGAGCAGATGTCAACACTCAACACTGATCCAAACAAGGACGTGTTGTATTATTGCTCTGTTACCGCATCAGCCCTGCCAGCGTCTTACCTTTCCCACTGATGGAACACAGAGGAACATTGTTCACCCAAACTATGTGATGCTTCACTACTTCAGCTACCCCATCACTCCATGGAGTTTTCGATTATGCCTGCGCCAACAGTGCAGAAGCATTTTCTCCATATGAACAACTCTGCGTATGCAACTCAACACGATGGCGCCTTCTGAAGTTTACAGCCGTATCCCATCTACGAATTCGGCAATGGCAATCACCTTCTTGGGACCAACATGGATTACCATGAGCTCTTGAGCCAGTATGGATTTGGCTTCTTAGGGGCGTGGTGGATACTTTTACCTTTTTTTTTTTTTACTGACCGGCACCAAGAACGCGCCAATTTCATTAAATAAAGCAGGAAGCTCGATACTTTTTATTGACATCATCAATTCCAATCATGATACAAACTTACGTACATAACAATGGAATGAAACAATTGAAATGCAAGAACCTGTGGCTATTAACACACGACATTTTAAGCAGGCGCGGAATTAAGCTCGCAATTGATATGAACAAGGCTAGTTAACAAGCCGGCAGTTCCTCCTGACCTCGCCGCTGCTGCCGGTCTTCACCTCGATGCTGGCCATCTTCACCATGGCCGCCTTGTACTTTTCCTCCCACAACCCGGGGATGTAAGCGTTGTCGCGCACCACCTTGGCCGTCTCCGGCGAGGTAACCAGCGCGTCGTCGGACGTGAAGAGCACCCTATTGGCCAGGACGTTCTTGTAGTACTGGTTGTCGAGCTTGGCCGGCGTCACGACGTCCTGCACCACGGTGGGGTCGTTGCCGTTGGGGTTCGGGTTCGCCGGGCACTGACGCCTCAGCGACGCGGCGAGAGCCGGGTCAATGTTGGAGGGCACGGCGAGGCGGTCGGGGACGAAGGAGGAGCAGTGGGAGCGACCGACGGTGTGTGCGCCGGAGAGCACGACCATGTCCTCGGCGGTGAGGCCCTTGGCGGCGAAGTTGTCGACGAGCTGGGACAGGACGAAGGTTGGAGGCGGAAGGAAGTCGAGGGTGCGGGAGGCAATGGAAACGCGCCCGTCGAGGCGGCCGGCCGGCATGTCGAAGTCGACCCTGCGGCCGCTGAGGAAGAAGGAAGCGTCGCGGGCTGCGAAGGCGATGATGTCGGCACACGAGACGACTCCTGGGCATACCTGCTCGACGGCGGCCTTGGCGGCGTCGATTACCTCGAAGCCGCGGAGGCTGGGGTTATTCGGCGGGCCGAGCTTCTCCGGCTGCGGGTTGGCCGGCGTCGGGTCCAGGAGGACAGAGGCGTCGCAGCCCTGCATGCGGTAACAACGCTCGGTCAAGGTCGACTCCAACTTGCACCTACCTTGTCGTATTCATGTTGGACTATGATGCAATATCGCGCGTGAAATTTTCTGCTCGTATCATTAGGAGTAAACTAATAACGTACCTCGACGAAGCAGTCATGGAAGAGCATGCGGATGATGCCGGCGCCGAGGCCGGGGTTCTGGCGGACGGCGGCTCCGACTACGCGCTTGACGATGGCCTCCGCCGCCGGGCACTTGGCGTGGTAGTAACCCACCTTCAGGCCACACGTAGCAGGGTCCAGAGGCTTGTAGTAACCAGCGGCTGCGGGGTGGCATGCCGCTGCCAAGAGCAACGCGCACGAGATGAGCAGGGCAGCAGCATTTCCCGCCATGCTTGCTCGACCTGCTGATCGTCGTCTAGCTAGCGTCAGATGCTGCAGCGGTGATTGCTGAGAGTCTGAGACTGATCGAGGTGTGGTGTGGTGAAGTGCTGCTGCTCCGGCTCACGTCAATTTATAGCGTAGCAATTTGCAAGCTTGGCTTCTGAACGTTTCCAGCTGAACATTTGTTAATCCATCGGCCAGTCGGCATGTCGGGGACGCAAGCCAGCGCTGAATGTTGCTGTTTGGGTACAGCTCATGTCGTTGACCACTGAATGCGATGCTAATAAGTTCGTTAAGTATCCTTAGGCCCCCATTTGGCAGCCCTTTTACAACGGTTGTTTCTCTGGCTTATGGCGAAAGATATTTTTGTATCAGGAATCCTTCTCCACAGACGCCTCAAACCACCGATAGTTTCGGGCGACACTGTCAGCCCTTCATCCGCTTTAAGATTCGTGCATCATTGTTTATATTCTCTACCACTTCTTCTAAAATTAATCCTCTCCCGATCTCCCGATGGTCAGGCGTGCAGCGCTGGCGCCGGCGCGGACCTGTGGGTGCACGGTGGACGTCTACGGCGAGCAGCGCAACAAGTCCGGCGACGAGTAGCTCGGTAGCGGTGGCGTCTCAATAGCGCGGTGGTGCGATGGGGCGGCGCGACTGCGGTGAGGAAGCACGACAGCAACATCATCGGGAAGCGCCGCGGGGGCGGCAGGGAAACGCGACGTCTCGATGGCGCGGTGGTGCAGCGTGGTGCGGCAGGGAAGCATGGCAGCGGCGCCGCCGCCGCCGGATCTGTGGAAGAATAGGTGAGGATTTTTTTTGTTATTTTGTCTCTTATTAATTGTATTCCGTAAATTGTAAGGGTTATATTAATTGTGAAATAATAAAACAAAAAAATTTGTAATTGATTAACCTATAAAATTCAGGGTTAATAGTTAATTGCAAAATCAGTGTTTAATGACAGTAATTATATGCTAATTAACCGGTGTCTGAAATTTTCTCAAATTTCAGGCACCTGACAAATAGACAGCCTCTTTTTATACAGAATATGAAAACTTGTGCCAAATGAATCTGGGAAAAAATGCTTATACCTTAAATCCAGAAAAAAAAACATTTTTTTGGTACTTTGATCTATGTCTCAGCTTCTCTCCTCTCCCCTGTACGCCTTCTGTTCTCAAAAGTTTGTTGCTTTTTAATTCAAAAATGAACTAAAAAGCATGATAAAATTTTAGAGATGGAAAGAGTATTTGTAAAAAGAGCTAATTAAGAGCAAGAACCGTTTTTTCAAACTACTTAAAAAATGTTCAGCCGAAGCTAAAACTATTTTGCATGAGCCAAAGCCGTGACAAGAGTTTTCTTTCGAGCGAAAACGACCCAAGTATCAAACCGATACATCCCTGTAATGATTGGTCTTTCGAGCGTCGAGCAAGTGCAAAGCTAGGGACTAAAGTCAAGGTATGGTCTCTTAACAACTGATGTGGATGTGTTCTTCATTGCGGTTGGAAGACGATAGGTAGGACGATTGCGTATGGCCGGCCGGATAACAAGGCTGATGCATGGTTTTATTAATCTTTCCTCTGCAACAGCCTTGTACCATGCATGTCTACGTTAGACCTGCATATTTTGGTTGAATTTGCATGGCATACGTTTCGAAGGAAATGGCAAAATTGACACGCATGGGCAGGTCTAACAACCGGCTAGCCAGCTGCGAAACTTGAAAAAATCTAACAAGGTAGTTGGTTCGTTTGATTGATCAGCCCAATAATAGCCGGAACAAACCATTTTTTAAAGGTACAGTCTACTGAAAGTACTCGCCTCGATGCACTCTGCGCTAGCTTATTTTAGATGATAATGGGACGATTGCATTAATCCCGATTTTGACTTTCAAGAAAGCTATAGTCTCATTGGCATTTATTTCTGATCAGAAAGCTACAGCCGTACAATCACGCCGGCTTGAATCGGCCTTGATCAGAAGTGTATAGATGCACATTGATACAAAAAATATGGCTCAAAATATCAGGAAAAATATATGAGCATCTTAGCAATGCAACCCCTATTGTCCTCATTGGTTTTTTTAAGTAAAGTCGACCCTGCGAAGTGTCATCGTCCAACTCATGGGCATGCATGATGAACTCTTAAGTACGCGTCAATTTGAAGATGAAATGCACCGGTTGACTAATGAAAGATACCACCCAGCAACCACTGGAAAAGGAGTGCTCGATAGCTGCCGGAGGCCGTTGACAGACACCGAGAATAGCTATGAAGGAAATCAACCACACATTCCGCATGTGGACAGACTCCAAGACAAGGTAACCACAACGAGGATGTAGTTATCTTCCGTCCTGAATATGGGACTATATTAGATTTTCACCCAGATAATTTCAACCTCGTGGAATTGGAGCACGCCAACGACGCCTCCAAGAAGGTAATAAGTGCTTGAGGAGGCATCACTTGTTGGCACTGGCTAAGTGCCAGGCAAAACATTTGCTCCGTATGCTGAACACCAGATCGGCTTGCACTTCGGCTACTGGAGAGAGATGTCTCGCGGATGCTACACTGCCATCCCCATGCCAAGCGATCCAGTTATCACCACCGCTGCCACTGTTGGGAAATAGTGGTACGCTATTCTAGCAACTCTACCACATCACCTAGGAAACATGCGAGTATAGATGTCATAGATCGTTACCACTGGACGCGCAGCGCAGCGGAACGTAGACGCGCGACGGTGTAGGGGAAGCAGACGATCTTATTCGTCTCCTCCTCGTCCTCGTCACGACAGCAGGTAGACGATCACGATCGTCGTAGCCGATCAGCGCAACAGTAGCAGCAGTGTCTCTACGGAGTCCACACGTACGGGGAGGAACGCCGTGCGCCGGTGTGCTAGCACCGCACGCGCGGCAAGGGTCTCGGCGTGAGGCCTTCGAGAGGTGGCGGCTAGGGATGTCACGTGGTGGAGTAATTAGTCCCTAACCCTACCTCTCGTATTTATAGGCGTACTAATGGGTTTTTAGGTCGCATGCTGATTGGTAACTTAATTGCTTATAGATCAAATATCCAACAGGCCTTAACCCGAATTGTTTATGATTGCCCCTTAGACATATCACCAACAATCTCTCACTTGCACTAGAGACAATCATCTAGCCAAGGCTTTCAATATTCCAACCCCTTAAGTATTGTGTGACCCGTTAGGTTCATATACAGTTGGTTGTGGATGGAAACCGTTTTCAACCACAAGTCAGTGGAGGTACCTAGCAGGACATACTAACCTCCGAATGTACATAAATATCGTATCGGCCGAACCTAGATACATTCAACATGCTAATCCCTTTGCCTCATGATACCAGTCAAACTCAAGGCGAGATGCATGCCATCCTTGTGATGGCTCTACCATTCACTCGATCAAATAGTGGATTTATTCCTTGACTAACTTTTAGTCATTGTGATTAACCTTTAATCACTCTGGCATGGCCATGCACTTTCAAATCCAACTATCTCGAGGGGCCCAGAGATATCTCTCCTGTTATTAAGAAGGGGCAAATCCCATCTTGATCCGCGTACATCCCATTCTATGTTTCATTATGTACCCGAAGACTACTTTTATGACTACCCAGTTACGGAGTAGCGTTTGGTAGTCTCAAACTAAATAACTACATATAGTGAGAAACAATGGCGATCTCAGGTCTAAGGATCTAGCAGGTGTATCACTCAAGACCAACTGATGGCACATATGAAAATAACAGTCCCAGCAGTGTCTTGGAGTGGGTCAATCCAACACCATGTTCACTAACATGTGTTCACATTATTAATTTGATATCTCCATATCTATGATCCGTGAAACGTGATCATCAATTAATACATGTGCTAGTCTGTTTGACATCATTATCTCATATAATAATATAAACTAGGGATCATTTAGATTAACATTACTATCAACAAAGAGTTCCACAAACAAGTCACATACTTGATGATCAATGTAAATAATGATTACTCATATAACAATTTATTTAATAGTACATAAATATAGCTGTGACACAAGTCTCTCACTACACATTATGATCACTGATGTAAGTATCTAATACCCATAGATCTCATGTGCGTCTCATGCTTTGATTGTGGAAGAGTCTTTTTCAACGGATCTGCAACATTCAAATCCGTGTGCACCTTGCATATCTTCACATCACCTCGATCGATGATCTCTCGAATGAGGTGATAGCGTCGTAGTATGTGTTTGGATCTTTTGTCTGACCTAGGCTCCTTTGCCTGTGCGATGGCTACACTATTGTCACAATAGAGATCCACAGGACTGGACGCACTAGGAACAACACCCAACTCAGAAATAAATTTTCTGATCCAAACAGCTTCCTTTGCAGCTTCAGAAGCTGTAATATACTCCACCTCTGTGGTAGAATCTGCTACTGTATCTTGCTTGGAACTTTTCCAGCTCACTGCCCCTCCGTTGAGACAGAATACAAAACCGGATTGCGATCTAGAATCATCCTTATCAGTTTGGAAGCTGGCATCAGTGTAACCTTTTACAACGATCTCTTCTTCACCTCCAAACACTAAGAATGCATCCTTAGTTCTTCTTAAGTATTTAAGGATGTTTTTGACAAAGGTCCAATGAGCATCACCATAATCTGATTGATACCTGCTTGTGATGCTTAAAGCATAAGATACATTTGGGCGTGTACATAGCATGGCATACATGATGGATCCAATAACCGAAGCATAAGAAATTGCCCTCATCCTCTTTTGCTCATCACGTGTCGAAGGACACTGACTCTTGCTTAGAGTAATGCCATGTGACATTGACAAGAAACCTTTCTTAGAATCTTGCATGTTGAACCTATTCAATATCTTGTTAATATATGTATCTTGGCTTAATCCAATTAGCCTTTTAGATCTATCTCTATAGATCTTTATGCCCAAAATGTATGACGCCGCTCCTAAATCCTTCATTGAGAAATTTTTTCTTAATGAGGATTTAACATCATCAAGCATTGGAATATCATTTCGGATCAATAATATGTCATATACATATAGGACCATAAATACATGTGCGCTCCCACTAAACTTCTTGTAAATACAAGGTTCTTCTACATTCTTGATGAAACAAAACCCTTTGATCACTTCATCAAAACATAGATTGTAACTCAGAGATGCTTGCTTCAACCCATAGATGGACTTTTGAAGCTTGCATATTTTACTAGCATTTTTAGGATCGACAAAACCCTCAGGTTGTGTCATGTACACATCCTCAGTCAGACTTCCATTAAGAAATGTTGTTTTGACATTGTTGGTATCCTAGAAACCGTACACCCCTTGAGGTTATAAAGATCTCAAAGGAAAATCATTTACTTGGTTTGAAGACCCTCGAAGGCCCACATGTCAGACATAACCGGACCCGCTTCTCCAACATGGTTAATCCCTAGGTTGCCACGTGGACTACCAAACCGGAGCTACCGCCCACAAGGGGGAAGCTCCGGGCCATGTACCGAAATGGCACCTCCGGACTTAGCCCCAGACCGAGAGAAGCTCCGGACCTGACACGTGTCGGGTAGCCCCGGAGCTACCTGTTTCCACAGTATGCTCCGGAGCTGCCACGTGTCCAACCGTCAGATCTTCAGCCTCTAGCCTCCAGAAGACCCCACAACGGCTCTGGATCTTCAAAGGAGAACCAAGGACTTCAAGACCCGATTAAGTGTCATTAATACCATATTAATGACACTTAAACGGACGATCTTAACACCAATAACGGTGCTGTCAAAGCCTGTTACAGGGTCATTAAGAGCGATTAAATGTGTTAAATAAGTGTCAATACTAGTAACCGTCAGGGCCACATGTCGGGCCAGGCTAACTTGTAACGGCCTGCCCTTGTACTATAAAAGGACAGGCCGACGACACGATCAGGGGGCTGAACACACACATACACGCGCCTCATACGCTCATCACAAGCTCATACTGCTAATACAACACCAACACACCCGTGGAGTAGGGTATTACGCTCAGGCGACCCGAACCACGTAAATTCTTGTGTCTCCTGTGTCAATTCTTATTCACCTTCTTGAATCTCCGCGCGCCCACACCGAACATCAAACTCCCCTATCACTTTAGTAGTGTAGGGAGATCTGCCGGTTCCAAACCACCGACAGTTGGCGCGCCAGGTAGGGGGCGTCTAAGATTTTGAGAATGGTGAATTCTGCTGTTGGATCATCCAACGGCCAACCTGCTGCTCAGGATGTTGGAGGCAATCCCTCCAATAGGCAGCCACCAGCAGGAGCCTCAGCACCAGCAGTAGTCACACTCCCACCACCACCGTCTCCTCCAGCAAATCGTGCTGGGCAGCGTGATGGTGCGCTGGCGTCAATCACTGCATCGGCAAGAGAATCCGGAACACGCGCTTCATGCAGCGCGTGCTCTTCTCCAACGCCCACCACCTCCGGATGCATCTCGGGATGCACTGGAGCAGTGGAGGGCCGATGTGGAGCATTTGGTTGCAGCAGCAGCCGAACGCCTCAGCAACCAGGGTCCTCCTCCTTCAGGAAGAGCCCCGTCGCAGCAGCGGACTTTGTCTGGAAGACTTGGTCCACACGTCTCCAATAGCAGGAGACGTGCTGCATCGCAACAAGTGACGTCGTTGCCCTCCGGGGCTCGACGCACTCACACGGTATCCAGGCTTTCGACTCATGACCTCCGGGCGGAGCTTGATCGCCGATACCGCCAGCAGGACGGCCGAGTCCATATTGAGCGTGCCCGTGAAAGACGGGAAGCTCAGGACCTTTCTACTCCTGAAGAAGTAGGAGGAGGCTGTTCAGCCTTGGCCATGCATCTGCGCATGGTTAGATGGCCACAGAAGTTCCGGCCTCACCTGCCGGAAAAATTCGACGGGACTGTCAATCCCGCCGAATTTCTTCAGATATACTCCACTGCAATCTTAGCAGTAGGAGGAAACGAGGCCGTGATGGCCAATTACTTTCCAGTGGCCTTAACTGGGACTGCCAGATCCTGGTTTATGAGCCTTCCACCCAACTCTATCAACAGTTGGGAGGACCTGTGCCATCAGTTCACTTCCAACTTCGGGAGTTCATACACCCGGCCAGGCACTGAACTGGATCTTTTTGCGGTCGTGCAAAAAGGGGGAGAATCCTTGCAGTCATTCATCCAGAGGTTCTCTCAGGTACGAAACACTATCACTTCTATCTCTAGCACCTCTGTCATTGTGGCATTCAGACAGGGCGTACGGGACAAGAAGATGTTGGAGAAACTGGCGATCAAGGAGATCACCAGTGTCATGAAACTCTTCAGCTTGGCTGACAAATGTGTCGGAGCTGCGGAGGGACGTGAGATGCACTCCAAACCAACCTCGGAGGGTCACAAGAAACCCTCCAAAGAAGAAGCCACTACCTCCGGGAGTGGCAAGAAGAAAAAGAAGACCAACGGCAAGAAGAAGCCGTCGGCCGGCACATCCAACGTTGCAGCTGCTGCAGCTCCGGGTGGCCGGGGGCCACTCCCCGAGAAGCGACCTCGACCGTCTTCTGAAGACGGTGGCAAACCCAAAGTGTGGTGTCCCATTCACAAGACGGGCAGCCACAGTTCGGAAGACTGCCGGGAGGTCCAAAACCTTGCCGAGCGCTACAACAAGCGCCGGGAAGAATCTCCTTTCCGACAGAGGGAAGGAAAGCAAAAAGTTGACGAAGCTCCGGCTGAAGAGGAGTTAGGGTTCTAGGATCCCAAAAAGGTCCTGAAGGCCGTCTACACTTCCGTCAACGATGATTCTGACGTCTCTGACAACGAGCGTCGGAAGACCATGAACACCATTTTTGGTGGATCATGGGATATCACTTCCCGTCGCGTCATCAAGACTATGCGTCGGGATATGGCCGCTGTAGCTCCTACCGTCAGGCCGGAACCTCACCGAAAGTGGATGGACACAGCCATCACTTTTGATGCTTCGGATTGTCCCTGGAGCATGGTTGGAGCAGGACAGTTACCCTTGATGGTATCTCCTACCATCAACAACATCCAGCTCCACCACGTCATGGTAGACGGAGGTTCGGGGCTTAACCTCATCAGCTTCGAAGCTTTCACTAAGCTTCAGCTCCGACCTTCGGATCTCCACCCCTCTCGACCTTTCTCCAGAGTAGGTCCGGGGGCCATCACCCCACTCGGAGCTATTACTCTCCCTGTTACCTTCCGGACACGGGAGAAGTACCGCACCGAGAAGTTGGTCTTCGACGTCGCTCAGATCAACTTACCCTTCAATACCATCTTGGGTAGACCTGCCCTGTACAAATTCATGGCGGCTGCTCATTATGGCTATCTGGTGTTGAAGATGCCAACGCCAGTAGGCGTTCTCCGGATCCGCGGAGATCGCACTGCCAGAGTAACTGCACTGGAAGAACTCCATGCGCTCACCACGGCACAAGAGGAGGACTCCAGGCAGGAGCAAGCTCCAAAACCCCCGAGCATTCGCCAACGAGGCTCGACTTCTGCACCTCGAGTGCAGCCAAGCGGCGACACCGACATTCCCGTCAAAGTCGTCCAAATTGGTTCCGATGCCACTCAAACCACCGGTATATCGGGAGGATTGAACGACAAATAGGAACTCGCGCTCATCACTTTCCTCCGGGCTAACGTCGACGTGTTTGCTTGGCAACCGTCACAAATGCCTGGGATCCCCAGGGAAGTGATTGAGCACAATCTGAAGATCTACCCCGATGCTCGGCCTGTGCATGAGAAGCCTCGAAAGCAATCCGTAGAGCGACAGAACTTCATCCGACAAGAAGTAAAGAAGTTGCTCGAAGCTAGATTCATCCGAGAAGTCTTCCATCCAAAATGGCTGGCAAACCCAGTCGTTGTGCCCAAGGCCGGCGGGAAGCTTTGGATGTGCATCGACTACACCACACTAAATAAGGCATGTCCAAAAGATCCATTCCCACTACCTAGAATAGATCAGATAGTGGATTCCACCTCCGGGTGTGAATTACTGTGTTTCCTAGATGCATATTCCGGATATCATCAAATCAGGATGTCTAGGGAAGATGAAGAGCATACTTCATTCATCACAGTAGATGGATTGTATTGTTACACAGCCATGCCCTTTGGTCTCAAGAATGCAGCTTCAACTTTTGTACGAGCTATGTACAAAACTTTTGAAGAACATATTAGAGACATAGTGGAAGTGTACGTCGATGAAATCATGGTCAACGTCAGGAACAAGGAGTCACTCCTTGACACCTTGCAGGCTGTCTTCGACAAGCTGCGGGCCACCCGCACAAAACTAAACCCAGACAAGTGTGTCTTCGGGGTTAGCTCCGGAAAACTTCTTGGTTTCCTGGTAAGTCACCGAGGCATAGAAGCTAATCCGGCGAAGATTAAGGCCATTGAAGACATGCGGCCACCAACCCGCATCAAGGACGTCCAAAAATTAACTGGATGTCTAGCAGCCCTCAGCCGGTTCATCTCAAGACTGGTGGAACGGGCACTCCCCTTCTTCAAGTTATTGAGGAAGTCCGAACCATTCCAATGGTCCGAAGAAGCAGAAAAGGCATTCCAGGAGCTGAAACAGTTCCTCACCACCCTACCAATTATGGTAGCTCCGAACCCTGGTGAGCCTTTATTGCTTTATATTTTAGCTACTAACGAAGTCGTCAGCATGGTTCTGGTTGTGGAGAGACCAGAACTACCCCATACTCAGGAATCCAGACCCCTTCGGGAGGGTCTGGAGGTTCCTGAAAGCGAGTCTGGGTCCCAGCTCCCAGATTCGAATCCACAAGAAGTCGCTTCAGGAAGCCTAGACCCCTTAGGGAGGGTCCAGGTCATTTCTGAGGAAGCTCCGGGCTCCTCCAGCCAGAACCCAGAGGTCTCTAATGAAAATCCGGATTCCTCCGAGAGGATCCAGGTCAGTGAAGAGGAAGCTCTGGACCCCTCCGGGAGGGTCCGGACCATTCAGCGCCCAGTGTACTTAATTAGTGAAGTACTACATGATGACAAGACTCGATACCTAGAGGTGCATAAGCTGCTCTATGCAGTTCTTATTGCCTCCAGGAAGCTTCGCCATTACTTCCAAGCTCACAAAGTCTCAGTGGTGACCTCTTACCCACTTCGAGCAATTTTGCATAATCCCAATTCAACTGGGAATATTGCAAAATGGGCAGCGAAATTGGCTGAATTTGATCTTGAATTTATTTCAAGGCAAGCAGTCAAGAGTCAAGCATTGGCAGATTTTGTGGCAGAATGGACTCCCTCTCCATCAAACCCTGGAGGCCCCAGTGAGCAGAAGACGGAGCATCAAGCTCCAACCTTCACCGAGCCTCACTGGACCCTCTACTTCGATTGCTCCATGCAGAAGCAGGGGGCCAAAGCTGGAATCCTTCTCCTTGCACCGACTGGGGAGAAGGTGAAATACATGGTACACCTTGATTTCAAGGCAACCAACAACATGGCAGAGTATGAAGCACTCATCTACGGACTAAAGGTGGCACTGTCATATGGTGTTAAGCAATTGCTGGTCAAGGGAGATTCACAGCTCATCATTAAGCAGGTGAAGGGTGAATGCTCCTGCAATAATCTCCAGCTAGCCGCTTACCTCCTTGAAGCCGAGAGGCTTCAGAAGGACTTTGAAGTCCTAGATCTTCACCATGTTCAGCGTGCCCACAACGCTGAAGCCGATGAACTCTCGACGAAAGCGTCAACCGAAGCTCCAGCTCCTGACGCAACTTTTGTCCGGAGATTGTCGAAACCCACAGCTCAGCCTGCCGAACTGAGCGAAGGGGGCGAGATCAGCATCCCGAAGCTGACGGTCCCGATGGCCTTGTTACCATGGCAGCCATCAAGGGTCGTAGGTGCTGCCGGAAGCTCCGAGCAACCCAGCACGCAAGACTCAAATGCTCAAGTTAGTTCCGATGCATGGATCTCGGAGATCCGGAACTACTTGAAAGACAACATCCTTCCTAACGACGATGTATCTGCTGACCGGGTAGTCAGATTGGCTAAAAGATACACGCTGGTAGAAGGGGATCTCTACCGGCGCGGTGCCAACGACATCCTAATGCGGTGCATCACAAGGGAAGAAGGATGCGAGCTCCTCGCAGAAATCCATGGAGGCGAGTGTGGGAACCACGCGTCTTCCCGCACGCTGGTTGGTAAAGCCTTTCCGCATGGCTTCTACTGGCCTACAACGCTCCAGGATGCAACTGAGCTGGTGAAAAAATGCAAATCATGTCAATTTCATGCAAAGCAAATTCACACTCCGGCTCAACCCTTACAAATGATACCTCCTACATGGCCCTTCGCTGTGTGGGGGATGGACATCTTGGGACCTTTCCCAAGAGCCGTCGGAGGTTACAAGTTCCTGTACGTCGCCATTGACAAGTTCACCAAGTGGCCGGAAGCAACTCCAGTTGTGACAATCAACAAGCAATCTGCTATCAACTTTCTGCAGTCCATTGTATGCAGATTTGGAGTCCCAAACAAAATCATCACTGATAATGGGACCCAATTCACAAGCTCCACATTCCAAGGATATTGCAAAGACCTCGGCATACAAGTTTGCTACGCCTCCGTAGCTCACCCAGCCAGCAATGGCCAAGCCGAGATAGCAAATGCTGAAATCCTTAAAGGACTTAAAACGCGCACTTATGAGCGCTTGAAAAACATGGAGCCAACTGGATCGAAGAGCTTCCGCCCACTCTATGGGCCAACAGGACATCTCCAAACCGGTCAACCGGAGAAACACCCTTCTTTCTGGTGTACGGAGCTGAAGCAATTCTTCCTCCGGAAATCACCTTGGGTTCACTACGGGTCCAGACCTTCGATGAAGCCGCGCATGACCAGCTCCGGCGTGAAGACCTAGACCTCCTTGAGGAGGGAAGGTGCCAAGCAGCTGTTCGGAATGCCCGATATCGCCAAGCTCTACGGCGTTATCACCAGCGGCACGTACACAACCGACAGCTCGAGGAAGGCGATCTGGTGCTACGGAGAATACAATCCAGAGAAGGGTTAAACAAACTCTCCCCCGGCTGGGAGGGGCCCTTCCGAGTGATTAAAGTATCCCGTCCCGGAAGCGTTCGCTTGGCTACTGAAGATGGGACACCTCTCCCAAATCCTTGGAACATCGAGCACCTCCGTAAGTTCTACACTTAATACCACGGAGGTGAGTCTTGAGTAACTTGAGATGTATGTTATAGAGTCATTGTACAGAGTCGGGTAGTCCCTCCGGGAGAGCAGCCGAACCTTTCCCGAAAGGTCCGCAAAGCTCATGCAACACTTGTCACAGTCTCAGGACTAAAAGTGCGGCTAACTACCCTGGGTCAAACGAGAAATGAAACACGCTTAGCCTGGTTCCGTACCCTAAGAGTGTACTTGTTTCCCCTGTACCCCAGACCTATAATGAAAGACATCTTCATGCGAAATAGACTCCACGTGCATTTATTTTGTACAGGCTCAACATTTTTATTTTTCTCCTTCTTGTCTATAACAAAGACGTGCAATTCTTAAGAAATTTTAGTTCGACCAGTTTATATACGATTTGAGTTGTATTGTCAGTTATTTTGGATTCAAATATCGTTCATGGCCAACTCGTCTGAAAGCCGTCAGGCCAATCTAGGGCTGGAGTGTGCTATCGACTTAGCCTGGTCAAGCACCCTAAGTACGCCACTCTACCTACACCCCGGCAGGCCGAAGTAAGGCGGGTCCATGGACAGTTGAATCTAGAAGAAAAGACAACGCATTCGGTTGTATTTAAAATCGCGTTTGACTTAAAGTCTTCTTGAGAATCGTAAGCCGCGCCGAAATTATAGACAAGGAACGAATTTTACTATTTTTCTTGGCTTAAGTGTGCAGGAAAAATAAAATCTACATTGATGGAGAAAAACCGGAGCTAAATAAGCTCCGACTCCCCTAAGGGAACCAGCCGTCGACGCTAAATAAAAGATGGTGAGAAGACCCCGTAAATGGAGTCTGCTGCCAACACACTAAGTGTTGGCAAAGGTCACTGCCGGAGCTACTCAGCTCCGACACCCCGGAGGACTAACTATCGGTGCTCTATGTGTTGATAGAGGCTATTGCTGGAGCTACTAAGCTCCAGCGATAGACAATGCCGGAGCTTCTAAGCTCCGACAACCTCAGGGGGGCCTTCACTATCGAAGACTTCGAACCTAAATTCTACAAGTTTGGAGCAAAAGAGTCTTCAACAATGCACAATATCCTCTTGGTACATGTTCACAATCAAATTGTGTACATCTACCAGGGGGCCAAGTGAAGATAAGAGTGTTGAAGACAAAAAGTGAAATTCGCAAAATTTGGGGATTTCATTTATCTGGAGACAAGAGATTACATCTGGGGACAAGGGATTACAAAATTGAGGAAGAAGAAGAGAAAATACAAGTGAGAATTACAGAGATGGTCCTAGACCCTATGGAAGAATTGGGCGACCTTCTGGGCAACCTCCGATACGCTGGCTCGGGTAGCTTCGCCTTCTCCTTCGACGGGGCCTTCAAGCACCGGGTCGAGAGGAAATTGGGAGTTCCGGCTGGTGTAGCACGTCAGCACATACTCTGCGATGTTCTTTGCCAGGGATTGCCCCTCAACCTCCAGTTGGTCCGCGATGACATCGCCCACCTTGGAGAGCTTGCTACCTGCTGCGCTCAATGCCTGCAGCGCTAGGTCCGGCTCCAGCTCCGGATCATCCGGGCGCACGGGGCTGAAACCCATCGGTGTCAGCGCGTCGTTGGCCTTGCCCAGGAACTCCCAAATCTGTAGGGAGTCCGCAGTCCTCAAGCCCTTCATCTCTTCCAGGGATCTCCTGGCCGCTGTCAGTTCGGAATTCTCACGGGCGAGGCGCTCAACTTCTTTGGCGTTTTGCTGAATCTTTTCAGCAACCCGCCTTTCGAGTTTTCCGAGCTCCTCCTCCCGGAGGTGGATCTTGTTCCGGCGGTCAACCAGGTCCTTCTCCCTACCCCTCACTTTCTTCTCTCGGACAGCAAGGGCACACTCTTCTTCGTAGAGTTCCTACCCTCGCACCCAGGTCTTCTCCTCTTCCTCTTGGTAGCACTCTTCCAATTTCTTGGCGCGCTCCTCGAGGCCCTTGTCAGCCAGAGCTACTTTCTCGGCGAGCTCCTCTTCCCTCCTCAGGACATCATCCCGCAGCTCAAGGAGTTTCTGCTCTTCATCCTCGAGCCGTTTCTCCCTCTCTTCAAGTGCCTCTCGGCGCTTGATGAGTGCGGTGTTAATGGCCTCAAGCTGTTCGTGGCGTGCATCGGCCGCGTTATTGGCAGCTTTGGCCTGATCGTAGATCTCCCGGGATTGAGCGTCGAGGGCACGAGTCATACTCTCACTGTCATCCAGTAACTTGCCCCAGTACTCCAGGCGTATCTTCTCCCGCTTAATCCATTCCTTGTCATCCGCTAGCCTCGACTGCGCCAGCTTGGTCTCGAAGTAGAGCCGATTATGCCACCGCCTAAGGGTTTGGCGCTCCTCTTCAAGGGCCTTGCTGTCGTGGAAGAAGGCCAGTTGGACTTGACGCAGACTGGAACATGCGTTGTCAAGGGACAGTGACAACGGGATTGGTTCCGGACCTGCTGGGATCTCCTCCGCTGGTTCCAGCGGGTCTTCGGATACAAAAATTGGGTCCCACTCTACAAGAGTGGTCCCCTGGGTTTCCAAGGCACTAGGACCGTCCTCCGGGATGGCCTCAGTCGCCATCGAAGAAGGCCCCGCCGCCAAGTCTTCGTTCACCCCCTCGGGCAGGGGGCCAGCAACTTCGCTTGGGCACTCCGGCTCGGCTGCAGGTATCTCCGACGTCGTCGCTTCCGGAGCAGGAGCCGGTACTGGCTCCGGTCTGGGCACCTCTTCCGAGGGAGGCTCAAGCTCCGTCACCTCTTCAACAACCGGCTCAGGAGCCGGAAGGTCTTCAACTTCGACCGGCCCTGTGACCGGAGCTCCAACAATGACCGGCTCAGTAGCCGGTGCTTCGGAGGTAGCCGGCCCAACTGCCAGAACTACCTCGGTTTCTGGCTCGCATGCCAGGGCTTCAGCCACCTCCGACTCAACCGCCGGGGCTTCGACACTTTCCGGCTCAGAGGCCGGGATTACTACTTCCTCCGGCTCAACAGCCGGAGCTTCCATCATTGCAGCACCAGGACCCGGAGCTTCAACCTCTGGGACAGGTGCCGCTGGCGCATCTTCACTCCCGTGGTCCAGCGCTACCACGGGAACTTCTGGAGATGAGTCGAGGTCCATGACCACGATAGCCGGCGCCGGAGCTGTCGCAGCTTCAGCCACCACTTGGGGCAGCACCGGGATAGGAGCAGAAGCTCCCACCCTCACGGCCTCAGACACTGTGGCTGAGGGTGGAGCCTCACTCCCTTTCTTGGGGACGCTGCAGATGATGAACAAAGAAAATTAACAAACAGTTGCTACAATTAAAATAATTGTCCAAGGTAGAGGTTAAAAATTACCTTGGGAGGCTTCCGCACCAGCTTGCGCGGAACCTTTTTCCCGGGCGTTCCGGGCTGGCCATAGTCGGCGTAAAAGCTCCGGAAGGCCCCCCGGAACTTGTCGCGGCCACGGGCGTTTCCCGGGTCGAGGCTCTCCTCGATCGGGAGGAACCCCCGGACCTGGAGGCCTCCACCGGCCCAGGTGCCGGAGTCGCGCGCCCGGAGCTAACGCCCCGGGAGGATCCCACTGCGGGAACAGACGCGCTCCGGGAGGACCCCACTGCAGGAACGGTCTCGTTCCGGGAAGACCCCATTACAGGGACAACCGCCGCGGTTGTAGAAGACGTCGAGGCAGAAGTAGCGGGCCTGACGGACCTTCCATCGGCATGCTGCAGCTTCCTCTTCCGGCTCTCGGGTTCATCCGCCAGCTCCTTGCCTTTGCCGACGACCTCAACCCTCGGCTTTGGGGCAGGAACAGATCCATCTTCGGGCATTCCGGGGATCACCACCCGGGTGGTTGATCTTCTCTCGACGACACCAAGGTCGTCAAGTACGGGCATCTTTCGCCGGAGCTCCCTGCTGAACTCCACTTCCATGTTCAGAGGGAGGAAGGCCGACGGGGGAGTCAAGTCATCACCGTCGACGTCGATGCCGTGCTGGAATTTATTGAGGTGGAACTCCAAGGTTTTCCCCACCATGTTGGACTTCAACCCGGTCTCAACCCGGTCGTCGTCCATCACGCTGTTGAGGGCCCAAGCGAGCTTCTCCCTCCTCTTCAGCGGCGCCCACCTGTTGACCAGGAAATTGCAAAATACCGCCTAAGGAGTCAATCCTCCCTCCACGCATTGGCGGATCTTGGTCAAAGCAGGGGTGAAAGCTTCCGCCAGCATCGGAGCTTCACTCCAGGTCGTCGTGTTGATGCCGGGCAGACTATCGGGCAGCTCCAGCCTCTCGTGCTCCTCCACCCTGATGACTATCCAGTCTTTCTTCCAGTCATCCCACTTCCCAGAAGGAAACGACCGGAGGTACTTGAATGGGCACTTCTTGCGCTTCACGAAGTAGTAGAAGCCAAGGTACTCATTGCTCCGACCGGTGGTGTGGACGGTGAAGAAGGTTCGGAAGAGTTCAATGCAGGGGGGGATGCCCACCCACATCTCACAGAAGTGGACGAAGATGGACACGAGGAGGATGGAGTGAGGGCCAAGGTGATATAACTGCAGACCATAGAAGTCTAGCAGCATCAAGAAAAAAGGAAGAAAAAGGTGGGATCAACCCCACCATGGCGTACGAGGAGAAGTACACCATTTCGCCGGAGTGCTCCTTCTCGAACGGGAGCTCTCCACCGGCGCGGACCGAGCGGTTGAAGAAGTACGAGGACCACCCCATGAGGGCCCGGACCTTCTTCAAATCGCCGTCGGTCTTCAAGCGACTCTCGCGGAGACCCAACTCCATCGCGGCACGGCTAGGCAAGAGAAGAAGAGCGAAGCACGAGTTGGGAGTTTGAGCGCAAGATTAGATGAGAGGCGTAAAGAACTCCTGACGGTGCGCGCTTTCCTTCTTAAGTAAGCCCTCGCAACGCTTGGATGGAAACCGCAAGGAAATCAAAGATACCATTCAAAAATTTCACCCTGCCGATGACAAGAGGGCCCGGGACCACCCCAACGATCAAGTCGAGGCTCTTACCCGGGCGAACGGTTGTCATCATGAGGCGGGAAACCCAAAGGCGGCGGCCTGACAAGGCGCGCCGAACCGATACGGTTTTCGTATCGGGAACCGACGACCTTCAATTGCGTGAGATCCACACATCAAAGATCTCATCTGCCGCACGCGGGATACGCCACGTGGCGAGGATTTAATTCCAAGTCCTTGCCAACGGCACCCTAAAAGACCCTTGAAGACTCAGTTCAAAGGTCGCGAGGATGGACCCACCTCCGGCGGAATGACTTCCCCGGAGGTAGGTACAGGGGGCCACTGTCGGTATCCTAGAAACCGTACACCCCTTGAGGGTATAAAGATCTCAAATGAAAATCATTTACTTGGTTTGAAGACCCTCGAAGGCCCACATGTCAGACATAACCGGACCCGCTTCTCCAACATGGTTAATCCCTGGGTCGCCACGTGTACTACCAAACCGGAGCTACCGCCCACAAGGGGGAAGCTCCGGGCCATGTACCAAAATGGCACCTCCGGACTTAGCCCCAGACCGAGAGAAGCTCCGGACCTGACACGTGTTGGGTAACCCCGGAGCTACCTGTTTCCACAGTATGCTCCGGAGCTGCCACGTGTCCAACCGTCGGATCTTCAGCCTCTAACCTCCGGAAGACCCCACAACGGCTCCGGATCTTCAAAGGAGAACCAAGGACTTCAAGACCCGATTAAGTGTCATTAATACCATATTAATGACACTTAAACAGACGATCTTAACACCAATAACGGTGCTGTCAAAGCCCGTTACAGGGTCATTAAGAGCGATTAAATGTGTTAAATAAGTGTCAATACTAGTAACCGCCGGGGCCACATGTCGGGCCAGACTAACTTGTAACGGCCTGCCCTTGTACTATAAAAGGACAGACCGACGACACGATCAGGGGGCTGAACACACACATACACGCGCCTCATACGCTCATCACAAGCTCATACTGCTAATACAACACCAACACACCCGTGGAGTAGGGTATTACGCTCAGGCGGCCCGAACCACGTAAATTCTTGTGTCTCATGTGTCAATTCTTATTCACCTTCTTGAATCTTCGCGCGCCCACACCGAACATCAAACTCCCCTATAACTTTAGTAGTGTAGGGAGATCTGCCGGTTCCAAACCACCGACAGACATCCACCTGTCATATTTCATAAT
>JAYESD010000064.1:0-203921 GCA_036927565.1 Tuctoria greenei | reverse complement strand
ACGCCTCCCCTATATAGCAATGAGAGCACCCCACTCTTTCCCCCCATTCCCCATTCATTTTCTGAACGCCAAACCATAGAACCACCGCACGGGTAAGTCGTGGCATTCCCGTCGATTTGCTTCAAATCAGTCCATCCTTTGTGCCTCACGCGCGCTCCATGTAACTAGGAATCCACTGGGCAAGTTGCCTCGAAGATTTAGCCATCTCAACATTGAGTTCACCGAGTGCCAGCAGACACAATCAAACCTCCTCGTTGCAAACAAGCCTCCTCGTCGTTTCGGGCTACGAAACTTCCTAGGTGAGTTCACAGAGCCTACCTCCTTCATTTCCAGCGATCGCAGCCATGGATTAAGCCCCCTAGGCGTACTCCGACGAGCTCTAGACGCCATCCATGGTGGTACAACCATGTTGGCTGGAGGAAGAAGAAGCCCATGGCTTCATTTTGTCCCCAACCGTCAGATCATCTATCAAGGGTCACGATTAGATCATGTGCATACCCCTTCGTTCATAAAATCTAGTGCGCCCACTTTAAATCCTACGGTCCAAATTAGAAGGATCATACCCCTTTGTCTTTTTGCACGTAAGCCCTCGAATTCTTTCAATCTAACCCCTAAACTTTCTCTTA
Organism: Tuctoria greenei; assembly: GCA_036927565.1. NCBI lineage: Eukaryota > Viridiplantae > Streptophyta > Magnoliopsida > Poales > Poaceae > Tuctoria > Tuctoria greenei. The sequence goes on along the minus strand of JAYESD010000064.1, from coordinate 203,295 downwards.
ATTATGGAACAATTATGCAGAATGTGTAAAAATAACTAGAAAGCCCATGTTAATATTGAAAATTGTATTTTATCTTCTAATTAATGTAATACTTGCAGAATAGCCCCTGATTACTAAACGAAATAATATTTTTTAAGCCCTTGTATTATTATTTAATTGTTGAATATTGTTTAAAAATGCATTTAGTGGTGGGAAATGTTTATAAATGGTAGAATAAAATATAGAAAAATGTAGAAAATTAATTATAAATCATTTTAGGCTGAAATAAAATTATAGATTCATGGAAAATATATTTTGACTATAGAAAATTCATTAAAAATAGTTTTAGCTATAATTAAATTCTAAAAATGGAGAATAAATGTAGAAATAGTAAGAACCTTATTTAGAAAACCTTTATTGCAGAAATAAAATAACAAAGTGCATATAAAAATATATTTTGGCTATGGGAAATTCATTAAAAATGTTTTTACCTTATAAATAAATACTAAAAATAGAAAATAAACGATAAATGCATTTCTTTGGCTATGAAAAACAATAAGTACTTCGTAGGGACGTATTGGTATAGGATTTTATGCTATGTGTATGTTTGGTGTATTGTTCTTGAATGTTTAGTTCTCTTTTGATGGTAGTTTGTACGCATTCGTATATCAACGAAAAAGCAACATGAAGATATGGAGATCAAAAGTTCGATGAAGAAGAACTGAGCAGCTATAGAAAAACAGGCAAGTGCCCTTGACCATCTTGTGCCTATTTTAGGAATTATAGTTAGTTGCATGCTTAATTAATGTGAATCATATTTATTCATCTGTTCAATATAATTCCTTGTCGCCCGGGTTGAATCGGATGGTTTTGGGTATTTGAGTCACACTTAGCCATGCTTATTAGTTGGGATGGAAATTTGGACACATGATTATATTATTAATTATGACCACTATGTTACATTAAAAACGATGAAGTAATTGGTATGAATCTGGTGGTTGGATGGTTATGGTATGGTGCAGTTTGCACGAGACCCGGGATTGGGTTTGGTACCGCCGGATTCTAAGGACCGGTTTATGGAGGAAGCCACTAAGCTTTATAGTACCACCACGAGACTGAGATGGGGCGGCTTGGCCAATTCATTAGGTTTCTCCCAACGAAATGCTAGTAGTTGGATGGTGCGGGGAATGATGCAGGAGTACAGCTCTTGGAACCGCAAGGCAAAAGAGGGGGCTCTGAGGCGGAGGGTTACTCTGGTAATGCCTCAGTGGTGGATACCTTAGAGGGCTAGCACTAGTTGGGAGTACCTTTGTAAAGACAATGTAGTGATCTCCTGGCCACACACCTACGGTAGTGTGTAATGTGGTTGGCCACCATGGGCATCAGGGCGGTTTACTCAGTCCACCTAGCATCAGGGTATGAAATCACTACTTGTGGCTAAAGGGTACATTCTCTGTAAAGATTTGGTAAAATTGTCATGACAGTCGCGCTCACGGACAAGAGCGGCTTGGGGCTAAGTTTATAATTAGATGATGGTTGAGATGATGGTTGGAAATGATATTGATATTATTACATGGTTATTATTAATCTTATGATTGAGAATATTCACCTAGATGTAGGTTGTTAATGAAACTAAGGATAGGTTTAATGCTTAGTGCTTAAACCACTATCAACCTTTCCTTTTTGATTGGCTTACATGTTATTTATTTCCCACACTTGCTGAGTAATATAGGCTGAATTCAGGAGCTCCAATCTCCTCGCATCTTCATGTTGTATGGAAACAATTGCAGTCATGTAATCACATTTTATTATGGACCAGTAGGCTTTATAAAAATGCCGAATGTAAACGTCTGGTCCTGGTGCTCTATCTGCTGGCTGTTCCTTAATAGTTTTCCATACTTCTTCAGTAATTAGAACATCCAAATGAGCTAATTCCAAGCCAGCTCTGCGGAAGTAAGACAGATCAAAAGTAACTGACTCTTGGGTTGCAGTTCTAATGAGATTCTCATAAAATTGAAACATGATATGTTGCTTCTCTTCTTTCAATGTAGCAATATGGTCATCATCCATCAATTTTGGGATAAATTTTTTCCTTTTGCGAAAACCAGCCTGCCTATGAAAGAAGGAAGTGTTTGCAACGCCGTCCTTCAGATAGCGGATTCTGGACCTGAGACTCGCCATTGTTCTCTCTAGGGATGCAAGAGTGAGACAATGTTGCTTTAATTTCTTCCTGAGCCAGTCCTCCCCTATGCTCAAAGATCATTGATCCTATGCCACCTCGAGATAATGTAGCACTTCACGTGTCACATCAAGCTAAGATTTCATATGTCCTACTTGTTTTGCACTCCAAGATTGAAGTTCCCTTGTTAGTCTTTTCAACTTGATGAAAATGCGCTTCGTAGGACAAAGACATGACACAGGTTTGTTCCTCGAATCCGCTACTATATCTTGGAAGCCTGAAAGCCTGGTCCAAAAAATTTCAAAATGAAAGCGCTATGTCCCACCGACCCAATATTTGAGTCCTAGAATAAGAGCACAATGATCTGACATCTCTGAGGCATAGCTTTGTAGGATACAATTAGGATATAATCCCTACCAGTCTGCTGTACACATAACTCTATCTAACTTCACAAGTGTAGGTTGTTCTCTATCATTTGACCATGTATACCTCCTGCCCATAAGCGAGACCTCTTTCAGTTCAAGATCATTGACGAAACAACGGAAACTTCCCATCAAAGTTCTATTAATATTATTATTATTGTCATCTGAGCTATAAATCATGTTAAAATCCCCTGCCACCAACTATGTACCAGTACAGTAGCTTCTGACTTCTCTTAACTCAATAAGAAAGGAAGGCTTCTCAACATCTATGTGAGGACCATACACAGCAGTAAACCACCATGGCGGTCCACCATCAAATGGCAGATTAATTGAGATATAGTGTCGGTGCACACGATGCGAGAGAGTTGTAAAGAGATTGTGCCATGCCACAAATATGCCTCCTCTGGTTTGTTAAGCTGGGAGGTATACAAAGGAGCTGAAATCAGGTCCCAGAATAGGAAGAATGTCCCTTTCTGAAATGTGAGTAAGCTTGGTTTCTTGGAAGCAAATTACAGCAGGTCGACTAGCATCCACTATCTTCCGAACCATATCACACCGCGCTCTACTATTCAGACCACGCACGTTCCAAATCAAGATATTGTTCTTATCCATTAGAATAAACTTTAGTAAAAGACGACTAGCAGCCAGTACCTTTAGTTGACGGTGATAAAATCCGTCGACCTGACCTCATCATGTGTAGGAGCATCCCACCCAAAAATAGCAGCGAGCGCCATGATGTGTGCACTACTAAGTGGCTGTTCAAACACTTGGGAATATTTTTCCATGACAGAAGGCCCGTGGCTATCAACATGATCTTGGAGACCCAATTGACGACGAACTGTTGTTGCCGCACTAGTATCTATCTCAGGTGGTAATTTAGCCATTCGGGGGCTCCTTCCTAGCTTTATGTCAGAGGGTATCACCTTCATTCGCCTTTTTGGAACTGTAGGATCCCGCAAAATCCCTTCTACTGGCTTAGATATCTTGGGTAGAAAGAGTGCCTTGGGTGATGACGGTGTCTGAGTTGCCCTCGTCCTCCTGGTATAAACCCTTGTAACTGAACCGGTTGTAGCTGATGTTTCATCGCTGTCTACCATATCAGGGGATGCGGGAGGCCGATTTAAGACATGAGGGTGTTGTATCATTGCTGGTACTAATGTCCGGGGCAGCGGAGAAAAATGCAGTCTAAACGTAGCATTTGTTGGAGCACTGTTGGGGATAGCATGAGAACACTGTAGCACAGCTATCTGAGACCCCATTCGCATAGAAATGGAAGAGTCCACCACGGTATGTGCTACGCACTCTGGTGGCGTAATATCATTCATCACTGTTGGCAGTGCCATCTTTGCTGGGGGCGAAGGACTGAGATGGACTTCTGAGTCATTCTCTGTAGCTCGGATGATAGTCACATTTTGAAGCTTGGCTATTAAGGACATTATTTCTACTGCCATGAGAGGTTCTAGGGAAAACTCTTTCACGTTTTTCAACCTATCGTGCAGGTAATACGGTACAATTGCAAGACTATTGGACGGCTCCAGGTCAGCAGTCAGCACTTGTGACATATCTGCCACAGGAGCAGGACCATGGGGATGTCGCCCACTGGGATTCACAGTTTCCGAGTGTTGAAATTCTGGAGTTGCTGTGGCTGAAATTCTGAAAGGTTCACCAAGCGTTGGAAAAATCTTGGCGTCTCTGCCTTTGACGAGGATGGGTGTCACTATCGTCACCCTCTGTGGAGGAAAGGTGATTGCTGCTGGCCGCTGGATAAGTGGGTGGAGACACCGTAATGTCAATATGATATACCAAGGTAGGTTTACCCGGTGGTATCTCAATTATCACGATCGGGGATTCCACGATGTGAAGATCTCATGAATTTGGAATATCCTCCGGCTTAAAACACTGAGCCGACAGGCGGAAGGTAGATTAATCTTCCCTGTTCCTAGTAGCCGAGTGGAGAACATGGGGCCATGCATAAGGATTCAACAAATGTTCTGCCGTGGACATTTCCCACGCATGAGCTGGAATACCCCGCAAGTCAATATCAACCAAAATTGGTAGAGTGGCACCCGTGGCTGAAGCATATCTTGTCCATCGACGAAAATGAAAACGATGAGCAGCAGACCCCAACGGTGGTACAGAATCAGCCAACCTTATAGCAGTATGCTCGTCTCGTACAAACATAATATATAAAGCAGTACCAGAGCATCGGAGGACTAGAGAGTTCAGAGGCATGTCAAATTTGTTTGCTATAATCAAATTAACATCATCGGTAGATAAGTTTGAAGGAGGATCAATAACTGTAACAAAAAGTGCTTTGCGGAGATCAGCTTCTGCCCGTTCCAGCTTATCCGACCAATCAATAATACATGGTGGACCACGGGCCGGTGAGGCACCATCATCCGGAACCAATGGCCCCGAAGAGGCAGCCTCACTGTTGCCCCCGATGTCCCTTGGCGAGGAAGAGCGAGGACCCTGAGCTGGACGACGCCTCCGACGTGGCCGCCGCCGCCGACATCCTCTATGTTCCATGTCCTGCTGCGCCTCAATGGTGGTGGGTGTATCAGCAGCCTTACTGGTTCCACCCTTTTGCTTATCTGATGATGCTGAGATACGTCTCCACAATAAATTTTGTGGCGCAGTCTTGTTTCGCTTCGATGAGGGGATGTTATTCCGGTGAAAAGGGCGTTTATAGGCCGGGGAGGTGCCATCATTCAGAACCATCGGTTCCGAAGAGACAAACTTACCGTTGCCACCATGACCCCTTTGCCAAGAATAGGAAGGTGCAGTCAACGCTGATATACGTCTTCATACTTATTTGCGTTGCAGCGGTGCTATCACAGGATTGTCCCCCAGTAGGAGCGACACGGGCTGGGAAGGCGCCCACATTCAGAACCGAAGTGGCAGCCTTGTCGTTGACCATTTAAGCAACCTGCTGAGAGACAGTAGAAAAGGTCCCTTTCACGGCTTAAGCCAAGCCCTGCTAACGTCTGCGCTAGACACACCACCTCTCCTCTGTGGACAGGAGTAGGATCTGTGTCCAATGTCTCAACATTTGAAGCATCATAGTCATAGGCAACAACTTCTGGAACGATGATCAATAGAGAAACAATTGAAACAACTCGCCCAAATATCCTTCGGAATTGGGCGTCGAGGGCGTTGTGGGGCACAAGCCTGCCGACGATGAACTGACCGGGACACGACCTGCACCAAACCATCTTTGTCAGTACCTGTCTGCACTGGAGGTGGAACTCTCACCACTGATTGATGTAGGTCTGATTGCTGCTTCTTATCTGGTGAAGGCTGGCACAGAGGAGCAGCCGCAACAAATGTACCCAGTACCACATCTTTGAAGGAGTTAAAACGGGAGAAACCAAAAGCAGAATCATGGAACGTCCCAGACGCCGGACTCGTATCACTCCAGCGGAGTTCTTTCGAGCGACCACCAGTCCTGACCTCGGGAGAGGAAGCCAGGACTGCCATGACACAGATCACATACACTTCAGCGGGCGATCAGGAGACGAACCGTCTGATACAGGAAAGAGAAGCGAGACGACTGAAAGGGGCGGACACGGGCGGACGAGGCGCGATGCACACATAAACGAAGTCGAGCAGAATGAGCGAGCGAGCGAGCGAGCGAGCAAACAAGCGCGCGGTGGATGCCAGGCCCGAGCGGGCACCGCCGAGAAGCGATCGAGGCGAGCGTCGCATAGATCGCCAGAGCGAGGGGGGAGGGCGGGTCAACACTTCTTTTGGCCCAAGATGAAAAGAGGTGTTCAACGGTTTTTTCACTTTATATATTTTTGAGGTGAACCTTATAGTAAAATACATCAGCATTGAGGAACATATACTATGGTTTATTTGAAAATTGTTTAGATCATGAATCCAAACAAATGTGACACGGCTGGTAAAAATTGGTGACATGCATGGATACAACTGAGACGTCAATACCAAGAAAGCAGGTTGCACCATCACTATACACATCGAGACTTCAAGGAACTATATCAAATAACAAATAAGTTAAGGGGATATGTTATTGTTACTCCCTTCATTTTATTTTATTTCACGTTAATTGACTAGTTTAAAAATGAAGTAACGTGCATCAAATAAACGAAACGAAGGGGTATTAGTTAGACTACTTGGTTCAATAATTAATAAATATATAGTAGTGTTTTTAAAATAAGTGAATTCCGTAAATCCCATATTATTAAATGAGAATACCTTGTAGAGGTTACTAAATATTACACTTTGAGGTCATGCATCATCGTTGCGTAGTCTGTAAAATAGAGGCAGTGTACTTCCCTATTTGGGTAGGATGCCGACAAGATGGGCATCAGGACAATGTATGTAGAGGTGTTAAAACCCCTCAATTTAGCCGACACTATACCCGCCATGTTGCAACTAGTTAGACTAGGCAGCAGACATAATGCTTATTACATTGGTAACACCAAATATTTTGTTACAAACCAACTCTTTAATTGCCCATAAGGTTCTATTTATTATATAATTAACGCCAATTCTGTTATGTACTGACGCTTTGGCCCCTACAAGTATACAAGTATACAAGTATACAAGTATCCAAGTATGGGAAGATATACAAGTATACAAGTATCCAAGTATGGGAAGATATACAAGTATACAAGTATCCAAGTATACAAGAAATTGAAAGGAATAAGATATCAGTATACAAGTATGGGAACATATCTAGTTTAAATTACTCTTGTGATGCTAAGATACTAACAACCACCCATGACCATCAGATCCATCATCATGAGAGACTACGATTAGGGGTAGTGGAAGAACCACATATCACTTAATTGGTAGCCCCTGTTCATGATCTATAAAAAAGAATATTTAATTGATACATGAGTCTTCGTCTGTCCCTATCATGTTCTCTCATGATGTATCTAATTATCATAGATGCATGTTAGCACTACAGGAGTCATTTATTCCAGATACATACCGTTCATGTCAAGGTATTTGTTCCTATATGACACTTGTTTTTAGTTATCGTTTGTGAAGGTTTTGTATATCTAAGTACTAGAGATCTCATTTCAAATCTGAAGCGCATTTATTTACTTATCTAAAGAAAATTGGCAGCCATACAATCTCTAGCTACTACCTACTACCAGTAGCCATTTATAACAGCCAGAAACTATCCATATATCCCTAGTATTAAATACAGCCAAAAAAGCAATACATTGTACCTAAGGAACTCACCAAACGACGCCATGGATAGTAGCACCGTTCAATATGATTCTAATGGCTTCAGGAGAGAACTTAGAACTGTCATCTCGGAGGCTCCCGTGCTATATAAAGGAAAGACCGAGCCCAGCTACCAATGTATCAAGAAACCTGCTGGCCACCGCATCAACTAGAAGGAAATCCACCAAGTAGTCACCATGGCTCGTAGAGGAGTGGTTTCGCCTCCGCGGTCCAATGTCCTTGGGGTCCTCCACCTGCTTCTGAAAGATGCTGCAGTGGTGCTCGGCGTCTCCACCACCCACCTGCAGCTCATCTTCCGGAGGCATGGTCTCCACCGGTGGCCGTGAAAGACGGTACAGAGAATCAATGGGTAAACCATTATTACTACAGATTCATTTGAATTCCATGATGAGTCTTACAAGGCTGGAGTTTCCTTTGTCTGTTGATTCATAATTGTGCAGATTAGGTCGCTTACTGCTAGACTAAACAAGTTAACACTAGAGGCAGCAATGCAGGGCCCGTTTCCAGTACCAGAGGCAGCGAATCGTCATCATCGTTCTCTAAGCAAGATCAAGCAGGAGACCAGAGAGGTAAGGGAGATGTTGGTTCGCGTCTACAAAAAATCTGGAACCCAGCTGCAGAGCTGTCCGAATCTTGCGGCGATGGCACTGTAAACCTTTTGAACAATGTTGGAGTGTCTCGCAGATGAAGAGCAAATAACTAGGTTCCCGTTTTAATCTGCCATGCAATATGCTATGTTATGTTAAATATGTAGAAATAAAGTGGGATGAAAAGATATTGATTTTATTAATTGAGAATGTGTTGTCACAACAATCTGTAACTTAAAATGCAGTCCATGTTCTTGGACATGGACTCCAGATCTTGCATTGGTCAATAAAATACCGTGATTAACTCTTTCTAGATAAAATCAATATAACAATGCTTTTGAATCCATGTTCTATGAATACAAGAAATGTTGTTGCACCATTTCAATCTTGGCGAACCAGCATCAAAACTAATTATTCCTATGGATATGAAACTACAGCTCCCAAAAGCACTAAAAAACATTGGATATTAGTTTTTCAAGATCTATCTTATTTCTGAGTGGGCAAAGGTAAAATCCATGCAACTTTGAGAGATGAAGATCTACAAAAGTGAAACTGCATCAATCTCAGTGTAGATTGCTTATGAGGATCTAGCTTTTTTGGTGCCGCTTACCAACTTGGGGCGTGGGGCTTCTTTGGTTCACCATTGCTCTTTTGTTGTCCCCGGCTCCCGCCGTGGCATGATAATTCAAGCTGTCTGGCGAGAGAGCTCTGCGTGTGCTGGATGGCGGCTGTGTCTAGGAGGGAGCGGAGGTTTCGGTAGGCACATCAAGATCCTGACTAGATGGGTTTAGGCACGCAGCACAGTATTGCATCGCCGGCTGCCACGTTTTGGCTTGGTTGTTTCAAGCGTGGCGGGGCATCTTCCTTGGCGAAGGCGGTGGCCTAGACGGCTTGAAAACTTGTGGTGTCTGAGATTGGAGGCAGGCTGGGTTTTATTCGGATGGCAGCCCCAACCGCATTCAAGTGCTCTCTCTCTCTCTCGCCGTTGAGAGTGGTGCGTTGTGCTTGGAGCAGGCCAACCAGTTTGGTGGTGCGCGCTTGATCCTTCCCAAGGATTAGCCATGGGGTTCTTTCTGCGCGGGAGTGAGTCATGGAGGTGTGTCAGCTATAGTCGCATCCTGAACCTCATCGCTAGCTCCTACAACATAAAGTTTGATAAGGAGGGAGTTACTTAACTTGGTACAAGCATTATCGGAGTCGGAATTGAAGCTGGTGGTTTCCTCCGAGATTTTTAGAAGGGGGGCGTGGTGTGGTCAATCATTCCGATCCGACGAAGAAAGCCTCTAGAGCATTGTTAGCATGGTCGTCGCAGATTCTCTGAAGGACGCTGCCGCCTTTGGTGAAGAATTACAGGCTTTCTAAGCAAAAAGCCGGATGTGGGGCGAATATGGGGTTAGCCTTGAGCCCCCTGTTGTTGTGGACGAGGGACTTTAAGCTGCCGGTGCAATCCTCCTCGGCGGAGATGATGGTTGAAGTCAATGAAGCCATCACGGAGCTGATGAAGAACACGTAACAACATTACTCTACTTGGCACGCCAACTGTCGGTGTTTCGTATACTGACTAGTAAATCCTATTGAGAAACATTTGTCTCCATATGGCTACCTGCAAAAGACAAGCTTATCCTAGTTTGGGCAAAAAAAGGCCTACGTCTAGAGGGAGTCAATCCATGATCTTTATTAGCACAAAAGGCGTAGAGAATAGATTACAGGCAAACCTTGTTGTAGAGATCTCTATAAAATGTAATGCGTAAGTTAAATGCGTATGTAAGTGCGTAAGTAAAGCACGTATGTAAATGCGTAAGGAAATTTGTATGTAAAATATAGTACTACGTGAATTGGACAATCTCGAAGGTGGCCTTGGGGCCCCTTTATAGAGGGTCGAGCGGTCCTATCTGTGGGGACCGGAGTCCACACTTTCCAGGAATTGCATTGGGTGGTGCCATGCGATGCGACACCCAACAGCACAGATGTAAAGGAACGCGTATTACATAAATCATTTGCTGAAATTAACAAAGATGTTCAGTTTACAAATAGTTTATAAAAATAAACTATAGCGGAAGATAAGATTAAAACTCTCGTACTCCAGTCTGATAAGCAAAAGAGAAGCCGTCCAGCCCACAGACGCTCCTCACTAGCCACGAAAACCAAACAACAGCGGCATGGTTCCCACATGAGTATATTACTTGGAGAGTCCCAAATCACATCGGACAACCATAATCATAAGCATCGAGGTTAGTACCTGCAAAACAACTTATATAGCAACCGTGAGCACAAAGGCTCAACGAGACTTAACCGTCTCACCTGAACATGAGACTCTACATGAGGGTACGAACATAAACATATGATGGAAGATTTGCATAATGGACTCGCATAAAAGTGGGTCCTTATTTTCAGATTTATAGCAGCAGCTTAAACCTTGTGCGGGGCAACATCGTAACTCCACAATCAAACAAGAAACGCTTCATCACGATGCTGCATGCCCAAGGTGGAAATTAAATTTAGTGAGCCCTATACTAATACATACAACATAGCAATATTGGTAAGCATATCTGTAGCTGGGATTTTGAACTACTCTACATGTACTGTGTCTAGATGTTGTACCGCTTAGGTTGTAATTCTCTCTTCCTTCTTAATGCATTGGCAGCGCTCCTGCCTATTATTACAAAAAAAAAGTGCTCAAGTATTTGTTTGTGAAATTACTCCCGTACTAAAATACATTGTGTATGGTGCACAAAGAAAGTGGTTGACCCATAAAAATAAATATACATCTACCAACCGAACATGTATCGGTATAAGTGACGACATATATAAAACACTTGTTAAACTTGAACTGATAAAAAAGTTAGTAGAACCAAAAGAGAAACTATTTCTAGATAGCTGAAACAGGAAATGACCGATTTCCAAATAATAGCATCCAATGTGGTGAAGCTTAGCAGTTGGATGGAGATACAAACTCATAAGAACTGGTGCTAATATTTAAGTAATACTTATTAAGCGATACCATGATTAAAGAAAGTACAAAAAGTACGAATGATATGTTTTGTAGGAATTCTAAACCATAGCCCCTAAATACTAAAATTTTATTAATAAGTATGCTAAGATATCAACATTAATGAATACAATCTAATATAAACGTACTTTCCTGATGGACCAAGTTGTCATAAATGCATGTTAAAATATTCTAGTCAACGTGCATAATGAAAATCATTGTGGGTTAAGGATAGTGAACATGCCATATTTTACGTGTAATAGATATATTTAACAAACGAATGACATAACCTAATCTGCTTGTTAACTGATTAAGCAATAACAGATAATGGACATATGAACCGACAGAGAAGAAATATCGTATGGATATTTAAAAAGATAACCATGACAAATTCTAATATTGTTGGCTAGCAAAAATGTAATAACGGTCATGTATTTAGACTAAGGAGAGATGCATGGCACACAACAAACCTAGACTTACCTACCACATACCTAAACTTGCCCAACATGGAAAGATCGAACACGTTCATCAAGAGATGGTGAGGTATCCGGCAACTAACCTTGCACGGCGCCGTAGATGGAGATGTCTTGGCACGTCGGCATGATGTTGGTGTCGTTTACCATGGTGCGACACATGATCACCACCTCCTGGAGAGGCATCAACATTGCCATCAGCTGCATCACCAACTTCATCATCTTCGACGAGAGCTGTGGCTCTTCGATCCGTCCTCCGTGCGCATCTTCTTCCATCATTATGCTGCTGGCTCCCTTCTCCGGCTACTGCAGCGACATGACCAACAGGACTGTTAGTACTCTCCATGGTTGCTGACCACCTTAGCACAGGCGGAAACCGAGTCAAGGGCAGCAGTGGACTGGAGGATGACAAAAGTGCAGGCGCTGCAGGAGCCAGCCCGACTGTTATAAACTCATGATCCCGGGAGTAGTGGACTGCATGCGTGAGACCTCTTCAAAATATGGGTCTTCCCCCAGCATGCAGCCGGCATTTATGGGCATGCAGCAGAGCACCTCAGTGAGAAGGACGAGTAACTCACCCGGATACAGCAACCACCTGCCATGACACAACGGAACGGTTCTCCTTGTCAAGTGGGTTTTGGTGCGACTGCCTCTCATATTTTAGCAGCGATAGCTGCTGTTGATACTGGAACCTAGATCGGGGGGGGGGGGGGGGGGGGCTTTATTTGACGAGGACGGTGCCACAATTTTTTATAAATGGTAGAATAAAATATAGAAAAATGTAGTAAATTAATTATAAATCATTTTTGGCTGAAATAAAATTATAGATGCATAGAAAATTCATTAAAAATAGTTTTAGCTATAATTAAATATTGAAAATGGAGAATAAATGTAGAAATAGTAAGAACCTTATTTAGAAAACCTTTATTGCAGAAATAAAATAATAAAGTGCATATAAAATTATATTTTGGCTATGGGAAATTCATTAAAAATGTTTTTTAGCTTATAAATAAATACTAAAAATAGAAAATAAACGATAAATGCATTTCTTTGGCTATGAAAAATAATAAATACTTCGTAGGGACGTAATGATATAGGATTTTATGCTATGTGTATGTTTTATGTATTGTTCTTGAATGTTTTATTTCTCTTTTGACGGTAGTTTATACGCATTCGTATTCGACGAAGAAGCGACATGAAGATATGGAGATCAAAAGTTCAATGAAGAAGAACTGAGCAGCTATAGAAAAACAGGCAAGGTCCCTTGACCATGTTGTGCCTATTTTAGGAATTATAGTTAGTTGCATGCTTAATTAATGTGAATCATATTTATTCATCTGTTCCATATAATTCCTTGTTGCCGGGGTTGAATTGGATGGTTCTGGGTATTTCAATCATGCTTAGCCATGCTTATTACTTGGGATGGAATTTGGACACATGATTATATTATTAATTATGACCATTATGTTACATTAAAAACGCTAAAGTAATTGGTATGAATTTGGCAGTTGGATAGTTATGGTATGGTGCAGTTTGCACGAGACACGAGATTGGGTTTGGTAACGCCAGATTCTAAGTACCGGTTTATGGAGGTAGCCACTAAGCTTTATGGTACCACCACGAGACTGAGATGGGGCGGCTTGGTAAATTAATTAGGTTTCTCCTGACGAAATGCTAGTAGTTGGATGGTGTGGGGAATGATGTAGGGGTACAGCTCTGGGAACCGCAAGGCTCAAGAGGGGGCTCTGAGGCAGAGGGTTACTCCAAGAATGCCTCAGTGGTGGAAACCTTAGAGGGCTAGCTCTAGTTGAGAGTACCTTTGTAAATACCATGTAGCGATCTCCTGGCCACACACCTACGGTAGTGTGTAATGTGGTTGGCCGCCACGGGCATCGGGGAGGTTTACTCAGTCAACCTGGCATCAGGGGATGAAATCACTGCTTGTGTGTAAAGGGTACATTCTCTGCAGAGATTTGGTAAAACTGTCATGACAGCCGTGCTCACGGACAGGAGCAGCTTGGGGCTAAATTCATAATTAAATGATGGTTGAGATGATGGTTTAAAATGATATTGATATTATTACATTATTATTATTAATTTTTTGATTGAGAATATTCACCTAGATGTAGGTTGTTAATGAAAGCTAATGATAGGCTTAATTCTTAGTGCTTAAACCAGTATCAGCCTTTCCTTTTTTATTGGCCTACATGTCATTTATTTCCCACACTTGCTGAGTACCACGAGATGGTACTCACACTTGTTTTGTTGTATTTTTGATATGCTACTCAGTGAAGACAAGATATAATAAGGACGGTGAAAAGTGAAGACAGTGCATAGGTCGCGTTGCTGCCAGTCGATTTGCCTGTGGTTGCCCTAGAGATTTGTCTCTTCCGCTGCTATTCAAAACTCTTTTCAAGGTATTAAGGTTGTTTCTATTCGATATAGAACTGTTTATCACTATTTGTCGTACATGTACGGTGAAACCGATTCTGGCATACATGTATTTGCAGTTGGTTTTATTCTTAATAAAACCGGGTGTGATAAAGTGGTATCAGAGCTATATATCGACTCTAGGCACGTGACCTTAGTTAGAATGGACTTATTAGACATCCCTTGGACCTTGCTCATGAAGACGAAGATTCGACTTAATTGACAAAGCCTAAAGATCGACTTATTGAAGATAACACAGAGGGTGAAGAAGATTCTTGAAGATTATTACACATTATTTGCTTAAGTCCCCTTTGGTTAGCAAGTGAATTTCATGCCTTCCTCATAGAGAAATAGAACACGTTGTTTGATATATTGCAATAAATTAATGATAATAACAATAACAAATTATAACTTTGTCGTTGTTTAAGGAAGCTAGCCAACTGCTAGTAAATCATACCTTGTCTCCTTCGTTGACCCATTTGAATCTCGTGGGCGAGATTCCTTGTAAGGTGGGTGAGATTGTAACCTCCGTATTATCAAAATTAATCATAATAACATAAAATATTAATCATTACAATGCATTTTAATTGAAAGACTTTAAAAATTTAATACCCACAAATTAAATAAAAGGCCAAGTTCAAAATAATAAAAATAATAAGAAGAATGATAATGTAGAATAACATAAAAAATAGTGTGTGTTGTTTTGTGATAGTACCTTAAATTTAACAATTCTGCCTTTAAAAATGAAAAGAAATAAAGATATACATCATGTTAGTTAATTTAATTGAAAGATATAAAATGGAAGTCACACTAGAAATGTCGATCAAATTCTTATTTTATAAATAAAGAATAGAAGAACAGAAGAAAATCTGTGTTCATTTAAAATGAATAAATTAGACATATCCCCTCATGAGTACTTAGATGTTAAAAATAATAATTGAAATTGTTAGAGAATACATTTGGATTCAAATAAAAATTAGGGCACAGTACCGAAAACCAAACCAGACCAAGTGGCACGACATAAAAAATAATAATGTTGGTAATAATAAAATAAATAATTATTTAAAAATAATAATAGAAAATAAAATATAATAACATAATGTGTAGAATTGTGTGATAATGAATGATTTTCTTAAGAATTGAAACAAGTTTGTCATGTTATTCTTGCACTGTGTGAAATATTGAACTTAGAAAACTTTTAGAATAAAGATTTCATAATGAAATAAGAAATATAATTATAGAGAGACAGTTTCTAATAGGGTAGCTTTTGAATAACAAAAACATAGATCTCTTTTTAGTCCAACCTAGAATCTCGGGGTGAGATTTTGTTTAATGGGGGTAGAATTGTAACACCCATCATTTTTCCCCATCCCTCTCCCTCTCCCACTGCGTACGAGCCTCGACTGTCAGCCCTTTATTTCTCCAACCTCATGCCTTGTCGGCATTTCATTAAACAGATCGTGTGTGGGTCGCGCTCCGCCAATCGCAGCGTCGATTCTCGCCCATCTTGCGCCCCTAGCCACCACTTTCCATGCAAACGCCTCCCCTATATAGCAATGAGAGCACCCCACTCTTTCCCCCCATTCCCCATTCATTTTCTGAACGCCAAACCATAGAACCACCGCACGGGTAAGTCGTGGCATTCCCGTCGATTTGCTTCAAATCAGTCCATCCTTTGTGCCTCACGCGCGCTCCATGTAACTAGGAATCCACTGGGCAAGTTGCCTCGAAGATTTAGCCATCTCAACATTGAGTTCACCGAGTGCCAGCAGACACAATCAAACCTCCTCGTTGCAAACAAGCCTCCTCGTCGTTTCGGGCTACGAAACTTCCTAGGTGAGTTCACAGAGCCTACCTCCTTCATTTCCAGCGATCGCAGCCATGGATTAAGCCCCCTAGGCGTACTCCGACGAGCTCTAGACGCCATCCATGGTGGTACAACCATGTTGGCTGGAGGAAGAAGAAGCCCATGGCTTCATTTTGTCCCCAACCGTCAGATCATCTATCAAGGGTCACGATTAGATCATGTGCATACCCCTTCGTTCATAAAATCTAGTGCGCCCACTTTAAATCCTACGGTCCAAATTAGAAGGATCATACCCCTTCGTCTTTTTGCACGTAAGCCCTCGGATTCTTTCAATCTAACCCCTAGACTTTCTCTTAATTATGGAACAATTATGCAGAATGTGTAAAAATAACTAGAAAGCCCATGTTAATATTGAAAATTCTATTTTATCTTCTAATTAATGTAATACTTGCAGAATAGCCCCTGATTACTAAACGAAATAATATTTTTTAAGCCCTTGTATTATTATTTAATTGTTGAATATTGTTTAAAAATGCATTTAGTGGTGGGAAATGTTTATAAATGGTAGAATAAAATATAGAAAAATGTAGAAAATTAATTATAAATCATTTTAGGCTGAAATAAAATTATAGATTCATGGAAAATATATTTTGACTATAGAAAATTCATTAAAAATAGTTTTAGCTATAATTAAATTCTAAAAATGGAGAATAAATGTAGAAATAGTAAGAACCTTATTTAGAAAACCTTTATTGCAGAAATAAAATAACAAAGTGCATATAAAAATATATTTTGGCTATGGGAAATTCATTAAAAATGTTTTTACCTTATAAATAAATACTAAAAATAGAAAATAAACGATAAATGCATTTCTTTGGCTATGAAAAACAATAAGTACTTCGTAGGGACGTATTGGTATAGGATTTTATGCTATGTGTATGTTTGGTGTATTGTTCTTGAATGTTTAGTTCTCTTTTGATGGTAGTTTGTACGCATTCGTATATCAACGAAAAAGCAACGTGAAGATATGGAGATCAAAAGTTCGATGAAGAAGAACTGAGCAGCTATAGAAAAACAGGCAAGTGCCCTTGACCATCTTGTGCCTATTTTAGGAATTATAGTTAGTTGCATGCTTAATTAATGTGAATCATATTTATTCATCTGTTCAATATAATTCCTTGTCGCCCGGGTTGAATCGGATGGTTTTGGGTATTTGAGTCACACTTAGCCATGCTTATTAGTTGGGATGGAAATTTGGACACATGATTATATTATTAATTATGACCACTATGTTACATTAAAAACGATGAAATAATTGGTATGAATCTGGTGGTTGGATGGTTATGGTATGGTGCAGTTTGCACGAGACCCGGGATTGGGTTTGGTACCGCCGGATTCTAAGGACCGGTTTATGGAGGAAGCCACTAAGCTTTATAGTACCACCACGAGACTGAGATGGGGCGGCTTGGCCAATTCATTAGGTTTCTCCCAACGAAATGCTAGTAGTTGGATGGTGCGGGGAATGATGCAGGAGTACTGCTCTTGGAACCGCAAGGCAAAAGAGGGGGCTCTGAGGCGGAGGGTTACTCTGGTAATGCCTCAGTGGTGGATACCTTAGAGGGCTAGCACTAGTTGGGAGTACCTTTGTAAAGACAATGTAGTGATCTCCTGGCCACACACCTACGGTAGTGTGTAATGTGGTTGGCCACCATGGGCATCAGGGCGGTTTACTCAGTCCACCTAGCATCAGGGTATGAAATCACTACTTGTGGCTAAAGGGTACATTCTCTGTAGAGATTTGGTAAAATTGTCATGACAGCCGCGCTCACGGACAAGAGCGGCTTGGGGCTATGTTTATAATTAGATGATGGTTGAGATGATGGTTGGAAATGATATTGATATTATTACATGGTTATTATTAATCTTATGATTGAGAATATTCACCTAGATGTAGGTTGTTAATGAAACTAAGGATAGGTTTAATGCTTAGTGCTTAAACCACTATCAACCTTTCCTTTTTGATTGGCTTACATGTTATTTATTTCCCACACTTGCTGAGTAATATAGGCTGAATTCAGGAGCTCCAATCTCCTCGCATCTTCATGTTGTATGGAAACAATTGCAGTCATGTAATCACATTTTATTATGGACCAGTAGGCTTTATAAAAATGCCGAATGTAAACGTCTGGTCCTGGTGCTCTATCTGCTGGCTGTTCCTTAATAGTTTTCCATACTTCTTCTTCAGTAATTAGAACATCCAAATGAGCTAATTCCAAGCCAGCTCTGTGAAAGTAAGACAGATCAAAAGTAACTGACTCTTGGGTTGCAGTTCTAATGAGATTCTCATAAAATTGAAACATGATATGTTGCTTCTCTTCTTTCAATGTAGCAATATGGTCATCATCCATCAATTTTGGGATAAATTTTTTCCTTTTGCGAAAACCAGCCTGCCTATGAAAGAAGGAAGTGTTTGCAACGCCGTCCTTCAGATAGCGGATTTTGGACCTGAGTCTCGCCATTGTTCTCTCTAGGGATGCAAGAGTGAGGCAATGTTGCTTTAATTTCTTCCTGAGCCAGTCCTCCCCTATGCTCAAAGATCATTGATCCTATGCCACCTCGAGATAATGTAGCACTTCACGTGTCACAGCAAGCTAAGATTTCATATGTCCTACTTGTTTTGCACTCCAAGATTGAAGTTCCCTTGTTAGTCTTTTCAACTTGATGAAAATGCGCTTCGTAGGACAAAGACATGACACAGGTTTGTTCCTCGAATCCGCTACTATATCTTGGAAGCCTGAAAGCCTGGTCCAAAAAATTTCAAAATGAAAGCGCTATGTCCCACCGACCCAATATTTGAGTCCTAGAATAAGAGGACAATGATCTGACATCTCTGAGGCATAGCTTTGTAGGATACAATTAGGATATAATCCCTACCAGTCTGCTGTACACATAACTCTATCTAACTTCACAAGTGTAGGTTGTTCTCTATCATTTGACCATGTATACCTCCTGCCCATAAGCGAGACCTCTTTCAGTTCAAGATCATTGACGAAACAACGGAAACTTCCCATCAAAGTTCTATTAATATTATTATTATTGTCATCTGAGCTATAAATCATGTTAAAATCCCCTGCCACCAACTATGTACCAGTACAGTAGCTTCTGACTTCTCTTAACTCAATAAGAAAGGAAGGCTTCTCAACATCTATGTGAGGACCATACACAGCAGTAAACCACCATGGCGGTCCACCATCAAATGGCAGATTAATTGAGATATAGTGTCGGTGCACACGATGCGAGAGAGTTGTAAAGAGATTGTGCCATGCCACAAATATGCCTCCTCTGGTTTGTTAAGCTGGGAGGTATACAAAGGAGCTGAAATCAGGTCCCAGAATAGGAAGAATGTCCCTTTCTGAAATGTGAGTAAGCTTGGTTTCTTGGAAGCAAATTACAGCAGGTCGACTAGCATCCACTATCTTCCGAACCATATCACACCGCGCTCTACTATTCAGACCACGCACGTTCCAAATCAAGATATTGTTCTTATCCATTAGAATAAACTTTAGTAAAAGATGACTAGCAGCCAGTACCTTTAGTTGACGGTGATAAAATCCGTCGACCTGACCTCATCATGTGTAGGAACATCCCACCCAAAAATAGCAGCGAGCGCCATGATGTGTGCACTACTAAGTGGCTGTTCAAACACTTGGGAATATTTTTCCATGACAGAAGGCCCGTGGCTATCAACATGATCTTGGAGACCCAATTGACGACGAACTGTTGTTGCCGCACTAGTATCTATCTCAGGTGGTAATTTAGCCATTCGGGGGCTCCTTCCTAGCTTTATGTCAGAGGGTATCACCTTCATTCGCCTTTTTGGAACTGTAGGATCCTGCAAAATCCCTTCTACTGGCTTAGATATCTTGGGTAGGAAGAGTGCCTTGGGTGATGACGGTGTCTGAGTTGCCCTCGTCCTCCTGGTATAAACCCTTGTAACTGAACCGGTTGTAGCTGATGTTTCATCGCTGTCTACCATATCAGGGGATGCGGGAGGCCGATTTAAGACATGAGGGTGTTGTATCATTGCTGGTACTAATGTCCGGGCAGCGGAGAAAAATGCAGTCTAAACGTAGCATTTGTTGGAGCACTGTTGGGGATAGCATGAGAACACTGTAGCACAGCTATCTGAGACCCCATCCGCATAGAAATGGAAGAGTCCACCACGGTATGTGCTACGCACTCTGGTGGCGTAATATCATTCATCACTGTTGGCAGTGCCATCTTTGCTGGGGGCGAAGGACTGAGATGGACTTCTGAGTCATTCTCTGCAGCTCGGATGATAGTCACATTTTGAAGCTTGGCTATTAAGGACATTATTTCTACTGCCATGAGAGGTTCTAGGGAAAACTCTTTCACGTTTTTCAACCTAGCGTGCAGGTAATACGGTACAATTGCAAGACTATTGGACGGCTCCAGGTCAGCAGTCAGCACTTGTGACATATCTGCCACAGGAGCAGGACCATGGGGATGTCACCCACTGGGATTCACAGTTTCCGAGTGTTGAAATTCTGGAGTTGCTGTGGCTGAAATTCTGAAAGGTTCACCAAGCATTGGAAAAATCTTGGCGTCTCTGCCTTTGACGAGGATGGGTGTCACTATCGTCACCCTCTGTGGAGGAAAGGTGATTGCTGCTGGCCGCTGGATAAGTGGGTGCAGACACCGTAATGTCAATATGATATACCAGGGTAGGTTTACCCGGTGGTATCTCAATTATCACGATCGGGGATTCCACGATGTGAAGATCTCATGAATTTGGAATATCCTCCGGCTTAAAACACTGAGCCGACAGGCGGAAGGTAGATTAATCTTCCCTGTTCCTAGTAGCCGAGTGGAGAACATGGGGCCATGCATAAGGATTCAACAAATGTTCTGCCGTGGACATTTCCCACGCATGAGCTGGAATACCCCGCAAGTCAATATCAACCAAAATTGGTAGAGTGGCACCCGTGGCTGAAGCATATCTTGTCCATCGACGAAAATGAAAACGATGAGCAGCAGACCCCAACGGTGGTACAGAATCAGCCAACCTTATAGCAGTATGCTCGTCTCGTACAAACATAATATATAAAGCAGTACCAGAGCATCGGAGGACTAGAGAGTTCAGAGGCATGTCAAATTTGTTTGCTATAATCAAATTAACATCATCGGTAGATAAGTTTGAAGGAGGATCAATAACTGTAACAAAAAGTGCTTTGCGGAGATCAGCTTCTGCCCGTTCCAGCTTATCAGACCAATCAATAATACATGGTGGACCACGGGCCGGTGAGGCACCATCATCCGGAACCAATGGCCCCGAAGAGGCAGCCGCACTGTTGCCCCCGATGTCCCTTGGCGAGGAAGAGCGAGGACCCTGAGCTGGACGACGCCTCCGACGTGGCCGCCGCCGCCGACATCCTCTATGTTCCATGTCCTGCTGCGCCTCAATGGTGGTGGGTGTATCAGCAGCCTTACTGGTTCCACCCTTTTGCTTATCTGATGATGCTGAGATACGTCTCCACAATAAATTTTGTGGTGCAGTCTTGTTTCGCTTCGATGAGGGGATGTTATTCCGGTGAAAAGGGCGTTTATAGGCCGGGGAGGTGCCATCATTCAGAACCATCGGTTCCGAAGAGACAAACTTACCGTTGCCACCATGACCCCTTTGCCAAGAATAGGAAGGTGCAGTCAACGCTGATATACGTCTTCATACTTATTTGCGTTGCAGCGGTGCTATCACAGGATTGTCCCCCAGTAGGAGCAACACGGGCTGGGAAGGCGCCCACATTCAGAACCGAAGTGGCAGCCTTGTCGTTGACCATTTAAGCAACCTGCTGAGAGACAGTAGAAAAGGTCCCTTTCACGGCTTAAGCCAAGCCCTGCTAACGTCTGCGCTAGACACACCACCTCTCCTCTGTGGACAGGAGTAGGATCTGTGTCCAATGTCTCAACATTTGAAGCATCATAGTCATAGGCAACAACTTCTGGAACGATGATCAATAGAGAAACAATTGAAACAACTCGCCCAAATATCCTTCGGAATTGGGCGTCGAGGGCGTTGTGGGGCACAAGCCTGCCGACGATGAACTGACCGGGACACGACCTGCACCAAACCATCTTTGTCAGTACCTGTCTGCACTGGAGGTGGAACTCTCACCACTGATTGATGTAGGTCTGATTGCTGCTTCTTATCTGGTGAAGGCTGGCACAGAGGAGCAGCCGTAACAAATGTACCCAGTACCACATCTTTGAAGGAGTTAAAACGGGAGGAAGCAAAAGCAGAATCATGGAACGTCCCAGACGCCGGACTCGTATCACTCCAGCGGAGTTCTTTCGAGCGACCACCAGTCCTGACCTCGGGAGAGGAAGCCAGGACTGCCATGACACAGATCACATACAATTCAGCGGGCGATCAGGAGACGAACCGTCCGATACAGGAAAGAGAAGCGAGACGACTGAAAGGGGCGGACACGGGCGGACGAGGCGCGATGCACACATAAACGAAGTCGAGCAGAATGAGCGAGCGAGCGAGCGAGCAAACAAGCGCGCGGTGGATGCCAGGACCGAGCGGGCACCGCCGAGAAGCGATCGAGGCGAGCGTCGCATAGATCGCCAGAGCGAGGGGGGAGGGCGGGTCAACACTTCTTTTGGCCCAAGATGAAAAGAGGTGTTCAACGGTTTTTTCACTTTATATATTTTTGAGGTGAACCTTATAGTAAAATACATCAGCATTGAGGAACATATACTATGGTTTATTTGAAAATTGTTTAGATCATGAATCCAAACAAATGTGACACAGCTGGTAAAAATTGGTGACATGCATGGATACAACTGAGACGTCAATACCAAGAAAGCAGGTTGCACCATCACTATACACATCGAGACTTCAAGGAACTATATCAAATAACAAATAAGTTAAGGGGATATGTTATTGTTACTCCCTTCATTTTATTTTATTTCACGTTAATTGACTAGTTTAAAAATGAAGTAACGTGCATCAAATAAACGAAACGAAGGGGTATTAGTTAGACTACTTGGTTCAATAATTAATAAATATATAGTAGTGTTTTTAAAATAAGTGAATTCCGTAAATCCCATATTATTAAATGAGAATACCTTGTAGAGGTTACTAAATATTACACTTTGAGGTCATGCATCATCGTTGCGTAGTCTGTAAAATAGAGGCAGTGTACTTCCCTATTTGGGTAGGATGCCGACAAGATGGGCATCAGGACAATGTATGTAGAGGTGTTAAAACCCCTCAATTTAGCCGACACTATACCCGCCATGTTGCAACTAGTTAGACTAGGCAGCAGACATAATGCTTATTACATTGGTAACACCAAATATTTTGTTACAAACCAACTCTTTAATTGCCCATAAGGTTCTATTTATTATATAATTAACGCCAATTCTGTTATGTACTGACTCTTTGGCCCCTACAAGTATACAAGTATACAAGTATACAAGTATCCAAGTATGGGAAGATATACAAGTATACAAGTATCCAAGTATGGGAAGATATACAAGTATACAAGTATCCAAGTATACAAGAAATTGAAAGGAATAAGATATCAGTATACAAGTATGGGAACATATCTAGTTTAAATTACTCTTGTGATGCTAAGATACTAACAACCACCCATGACCATCAGATCCATCATCATGAGAGACTACGATTAGGGGTAGTGGAAGAACCACATATCACTTAATTGGTAGCCCCTGTTCATGATCTATAAAAAAGAATATTTAATTGATACATGAGTCTTCGTCTGTCCCTATCATGTTCTCTCATGATGTATCTAATTATCATAGATGCATGTTAGCACTACAGGAGTCATTTAATCAAGATACATACCGTTCATGTCAAGGTATTTGTTCCTATATGACACTTGTTTTTAGTTAGCGTTTGTGAAGGTTTTGTATATCTAAGTACTAGAGATCTCATTTCAAATCTGAAGCGCATTTATTTACTTATCTAAAGAAAATTGGCAGCCATACAATCTCTAGCTACTACCTACTACCAGTAGCCATTTATAACAGCCAGAAACTATCCATATATCCCTAGTATTAAATACAGCCAAAAAAGCAATACATTGTACCTAAGGAACTCACCAAACGACGCCATGGATAGTAGCACCGTTCAATATGATTCTAATGGCTTCAGGAGAGAACTTAGAACTGTCATCTCGGAGGCTCCCGTGCTATATAAAGGAAAGACCGAGCCCAGCTAGCAATGTATCAAGAAACCTGCTGGCCACCGCATCAACTAGAAGGAAATCCACCAAGCAGTCACCATGGCTCGTAGAGGAGTGGTTTCGCCTCCGCGGTCCAATGTCCTTGGGGTCCTCCACCTGCTTCTGAAAGATGCTGCAGTGGTGCTCGGCGTCTCCACCACCCACCTGCAGCTCATCTTCCGGAGGCATGGTCTCCACCGGTGGCCGTGAAAGACGGTACAGAGAATCAATGGGTAAACCATTATTACTACAGATTCATTTGAATTCCATGATGAGTCTTACAAGGCTGGAGTTTCCTTTGTCTGTTGATTCATAATTGTGCAGATTAGGTCGCTTACTGCTAGACTAAACAAGTTAACACTAGAGGCAGCAATGCAGGGCCCGTTTCCAGTACCAGAGGCAGCGAATCGTCATCATCGTTCTCTAAGCAAGATCAAGCAGGAGACCAGAGAGGTAAGGGAGATGTTGGTTCGCGTCTACAAAAAATCTGGAACCCAGCTGCAGAGCTGTCCGAATCTTGCGGCGATGGCACTGTAAACCTTTTGAACGATGTTGGAGTGTCTCGCAGATGAAGAGCAAATAACTAGGTTCCCGTTTTAATCTGCCATGCAATATGCTATGTTATGTTAAATATGTAGAAATAAAGTGGGATGAAAAGATATTTGATTTTATTAATTGAGAATGTGTTGTCACAACAATCTGTAACTTAAAATGCAGTCCATGTTCTTGGACATGGACTCCAGATCTTGCATTGGTCAATAAAATACCGTGATTAACTCTTTCTAGATAAAATCAATATAACAATGCTTTTGAATCCATGTTCTATGAATACAAGAAATGTTGTTGCACCATTTCAATCTCGGC
Organism: Tuctoria greenei; assembly: GCA_036927565.1. Lineage (NCBI taxonomy): Eukaryota > Viridiplantae > Streptophyta > Magnoliopsida > Poales > Poaceae > Tuctoria > Tuctoria greenei. Next base: position 178,069 of record JAYESD010000064.1, on the reverse strand, counting down.
GAACCAGCATCAAAACTAATTATTCCTATGGATATGAAACTACAGCTCCCAAAAGCACTAAAAAAATTTGGATATTAGTTTTTCAAGATCTATCTTATTTCTGAGTGGGCAAAGGTAAAATCCATGCAACTTTGAGAGATGAAGATCTACAAAAGTGAAACTGCATCAATCTCAGTGTAGATTGCTTATGAGGATCTAGCTTTTTTGGTGCCGCTTACCAACTTGGGGCGTGGGGCTTCTTTGGTTCACCATTGCTCTTTTGTTGTCCCCAGCTCCCGCCGTGGCATGATAATTCAAGCTGTCTGGCGAGAGAGCTCTGCGTGTGCTGGATGGCGGCTGTGTCTAGGAGGGAGCGGAGGTTTCGGTAGGCACATCAAGATCCTGGCTAGATGGGTTTAGGCACGCAGCACAGTATTGCATCGCCGGCTGCCACGTTTTGGCTTGGTTGTTTCAAGCGTGGCGGGGCATCTTCCTTGGCGAAGGGGGTGGCCTAGACGGCTTGAAAACTTGTGGTGTCTGAGATTGGAGGCAGGCTGGGTTTTATTCGGATGGCAGCCCCAACCGCATTCAAGTGCTCTCTCTCTCTCTCGCCGTTGAGAGTGGTGCGTTGTGCTTGGAGCAGGCCAACCAGTTTGGTGGTGCGTGCTTGATCCTTCCCAAGGATTAGCCATGGGGTTCTTTCTGCGCGGGAGTGAGTCATGGAGGTGTGTCAGCTATAGTCGCATCCTGAACCTCATCGCTAGCTCCTACAACATAAAATTTGATAAGGAGGGAGTTACTTAACTTGGTACAAGCATTATCGGAGTCGGAATTGAAGCTGGTGGTTTCCTCCGAGATTTTTAGAAGGGGGGCGTGGTGTGGTCAATCATTCCGATCCGACGAAGGAATCCTCTAGAGCATTGTTAGCATGGTCGTCGCAGATTCTCTGAAGGACGCCGCCGCCTTTGGTGAAGAATTACAGGCTTTCTAAGCAAAAAGCCGGATGTGGGGCGAATATGGGGTTAGCCTTGAGCCCCCTGTTGTTGTGGACGAGGGACTTTAAGCTGCCGGTGCAATCCTCCTCGGCGGAGATGATGGTTGAAGTCAATGAAGTCATCACGGAGCTGATGAAGAACACGTAACAACATTACTCTACTTGGCACGCCAACTGTCGGTGTTTCGTATACTGACTAGTAAATCCTATTGAGAAACATTTGTCTCCATATGGCTACCTGCAAAAGACAAGCTTATCCTAGTTTGGGCAAAAAAAGGCCTACGTCTAGAGGGAGTCAATCCATGATCTTTATTAGCACAAAAGGCATAGAGAATAGATTACAGGCAAACCTTGTTGTAGAGATCTCTAGAAAATGTAATGCGTAAGTTAAATGCGTATGTAAGTGCGTAAGTAAAGCACGTATGTAAATGCGTAAGGAAATTTGTATGTAAAATATAGTACTACGTGAATTGGACAATCTCGAAGGTGGCCTTGGGGCCCCTTTATAGAGGGTCGAGCGGTCCTATCTGTGGGGACCGGAGTCCACACTTTCCAGGAATTGCATTGGGTGGTGCCATGCGATGCGACACCCAACAGCACAGATGTAAAGGAACGCGTATTACATAAATCATTTGCTGAAATTAACAAAGATGTTCAGTTTACAAATAGTTTATAAAAATAAACTATAGCGGAAGATAAGATTAAAACTCTCGTACTCCAGTCTGATAAGCAAAAGAGAAGCCGTCCAGCCCACAGACGCTCCTCACTAGCCACGAAAACCAAACAACAGCGGCATGGTTCCCACATGAGTATATTACTTGGAGAGTCCCAAATCACATCGGACAACCATAATCATAAGCATCAAGGTTAGTACATGCAAAACAACTTATATAGCAACCGTGAGCACAAAGGCTCAACAAGACTTAACCGTCTCACCTGAACATGAGACTCTACATGAGGGTACGAACATAAACATATGATGGAAGATTTGCATAATGGACTCGCATAAAAGTGGGTCCTTATTTTCAGATTTATAGCAGCAGCTTAAACCTTGTGCGGGGCAACATCGTAACTCCACAATCAAACAAGAAACGCTTCATCACAATGCTGCATGCCCAAGGTGGAAATTAAATTTAGTGAGCCCTATACTAATACATACAACATAGCAATATTGGTAAGCATATCTGTAGCTGGGATTTTGAACTACTCTACATGTACTGTGTCTAGATGTTGTACCGCTTAGGTTGTAATTCTCCCTTCCTTCTTAATGCATTGGCAGCGCTCCTGCCTATTATTACAAAAAAAAAGTGCTCAAGTATTTGTTTGTGAAATTACTCCCGTACTAAAATACATTGTGTATGGTGCACAAAGAAAGTGGTTGACCCATAAAAATAAATATACATCTACCAACCGAACATGTATCGGTATAAGTGACGACATATATAAAACACTTGTTAAACTTGAACTGATAAAAAAGTTAGTAGAACCAAAAGAGAAACTATTTCTAGATAGCTGAAACAGGAAATGACCGATTTCCAAATAATAGCATCCAATGTGGTGAAGCTTAGCAGTTGGATGGAGATACAAACTCATAAGAACTGGTGCTAATATTTAAGTAATACTTATTAAGCGATACCATGATTAAAGAAAGTACAAAAAGTACGAATGATATGTTTTGTAGGAATTCTAAACCATAGCCCCTAAATACTAAAATTTTATTAATAAGTATGCTAAGATATCAACATTAATGAATACAATCTAATATAAACGTACTTTCCTGATGGACCAAGTTGTCATAAATGCATGTTAAAATATTATAGTCAACGTGCATAATGAAAATCATTGCGGGTTAAGGATAGTGAACATGCCATATTTTACGTGTAATAGATCTATTTAACAAACGAATGACATAACCTAATCTGCTTGTTAACTGATTAAGCAATAACAGATAATGGACATATGAACCGACAGAGAAGAAATATCGTATGGATATTTAAAAAGATAACCATGACAAATTCTAATATTGTTGGCTAGCAAAAATGTAATAACGGTCATGTATTTAGACTAAGGAGAGATGCATGGCACACAACAAACCTAGACTTACCTACCACATACCTAAACTTGCCCAACATGGAAAGATCGAACACGTTCATCAAGAGATGGTGAGGTATTCGGCAACTAACCTTGCACGGCGCCGTAGATGGAGATGGCTTGGCACGTCGGCATGATGTTGGTGTCGTTTAGCATGGTGCGACACATGATCACCAGCTCCTGGAGAGGCATCAACATTGCCATCAGCTGCATCACCAACTTCATCATCTTCGACGAGAGCTGTGGCTCTTCGATCCGTCCTCCGTGCGCATCTTCTTCCATCATTATGCTGCTGGCTCCCTTCTCCGGCTACTGCAGCGACATGACCAACAGGACTGTTAGTACTCTCCATGGTTGCTGACCACCTTAGCACAGGCGGAAACCGAGTCAAGGGCAGCAGTGGACTGGAGGATGACAAAAGTGCAGGCGCTGCAGGAGCCAGCCCGACGGTTATAAACTCATGATCCCGGGAGTAGTGGACTGCATGCGTGAGACCTCTTCGAAATATGGGTCTTCCCCCAGCATGCAGCCGGCATTTATGGGCATGCAGCAGAGCACCTCAGTGAGAAGGACGAGTAACTCACCCGGATACAGCAACCACCTGCCATGACACAACGGAACGGTTCTCCTTGTCAAGTGGGTTTTGGTGCGACTGCCTCTCATATTTTAGCAGCGATAGCTGCTGTTGATACTGGAACCTAGATCGGGGGGGGGGGGGGGGGGGGCTTTATTTGACGAGGACGGTGCCACAATTTTTTTTTTTCAAATATAGTAGCGAATTACTTGTTGCCAAAAAATGGAAGCCAGTGAATTACTATAGAGCTTGGCAATTAAAAGATCTGAAAAGGATACTGTTCCATGCTCAATGGCTGGAAACCTGTTCGTAAATAATGAATCCCTGAACGTGAAAAGGTCAAATCGATTGTACTTGGATAAAATTTATTAGAAAGATATCATAGAATTAAATTTAGATAGGGCTCTTTGTCCGGATGTGGACTAACTGAATATAGGAAAAATAAATTCGTAATTTAGTCACTTAAGGCCCATCACCGTTGATTTCTCACACTACTTTATTATCCAGGCAAAGAATTAAAAAAACGTTATGGAAAGCAACAGCGACTAATATGTATTGCCAGGTAAAACTGCAAATTAAGAATGTCATAAACAAGTGTATTAGCCAATAGTTTAGATAAACTGTTACATCTTCATTACTCACATTCTCGGCAAGCATCACCCACCGCGGGCCAGCTGCAGAGACAAGGGGCCGAACCCAGTCATAAGCTTCAACGTGGGCTGACAAGACCAAGAACATGCTAAGCAAAGGTTTTTGATAATCATTTGTGAAGGGATTATTTGTTTGGAGCCTAGACATGGGTTTCCCCCAAATTTTAATCAATTAAGTAGTTAATTAGTAGCTATAAATATTTTACCCACTCACATAGTCTATTTAAGCCACTAATTGCTCCTTGTATATTCTTTGAGCAAACAATAATTTGAGAGAATTTTTCTGGATTTTCTACACTTTAAAATGTGTTGTTATATGATTTCGTGTACACCCTACTCAGGGGGATCCATGAGCGAGCGCGGTATTTCTTTGTTGCTTTACATTGTTGGAGGCTTTGTTATCGGAGGTCTTTTTAATCCATCTTGTCTAATTGACGGGATGACTGATTGCTTGTTGTTAGCAACTCAAATGTTTGAATGGTTGTAAGGTTGTCATTGAGCAGCTAAGAGGCTCAGCAATAGATGTTTGGTCGTCACGGCATGAGCTCACTCTCAGTTATCCAGGTGAGAATCCTTTCCAGTCTACAAAGTTGGCCAGTGATTGTTCGTGTTTGTTTGTTATATGTCCGGTATGGCAGTTGAGGTTGTTGGTATCTATGTTCCTGTATTGTATTTCTATAATTTACTCATTTAGTAAAAAGATACCACACCCACCAATTGCGTCAAAAAAAAGGTTCCTATCAGTGTCCACCGCCGGTTGAGACTGTGATGTTGTCAGACAAGGGAATCTTTGTAAATACAGTACATATCCGAGTACGAATAAAGGGGTCACTTCCAAAGAAGTGCGATGAATACCTTTTTTTACACGTCATTCTTACATTACGTATAAATGTTTCATGGTCATCAATTTCTTCATAATTTTGGGAACCCCTCACATCCATATATCTGTATGTAAATGTAATTGGTCTGCTCAACAATGGCTTCCTTAACTAGCTGCCAGGAGAAATTCTGTTTTTCCCACAATCTTGCTATTGGTGATCCATTTTGTATTAATGTTTAATTTCAAGGCCCACAGAAGTTGCTTGTGCAGAACAGTAGAGATTGCCTTATCCCATTATTGCTGATAACTTAGGGATGTTTTTGAACGAAGGAAACAAATTTAAAATATTCGCCAGTAAATGAGATCAAATATCTTTAGATTATTTTTGAATACTTCTTGATAAAGGTCTGGTACTTATTAAATGCTGGCCATATAATGGAAGTGAAACATTCATGTATGATCTGGTAGTAAATAAATAGCAGTAATGTAGTACATCGACATGAAGCAACCAAGATCTGACTCTATCATATTTGATATAAATGCAAGGGCCAGGAGATATCTCAAACCATCGGAGCAGCGGCGGCCTTAGAGGAAAGCAGTGGATGACACCATGACATTTAGAGCTTTATAAACCAAGGTAGCACAAGTACGCTGACACAGATGAAAGTGGCCATGGCTAGGAAAAAGAGACCATTGCAGTGGTCTGAAGTGAGTGTACTCTTCCACATGCGGATCCGTAATGCTACTTCACAGTTGCGCTTCAGTGAATCCCACCTCAAGAGCTTTTTCCACAAGAATGACATTTCCCGCTGGCCTGGACAGAAGGTGGATAAACTCTTGCCTTGCTATTTGGCGGAGAAGTATAAACAATTGATAGATTTCCATGTACTCCCTTCGTCCTAAAATATTTATCACTAACCGGTGACAAATATTTGGAAATGAATGGAGCATCAGGCTAAGATTGAGATTTTTTTTCGATTGATCTGTTTAATTTGAATAATTTTGCTGTCCTAGGATAGGAATTCTATAACATGAAATGGTCAATCTATTAGTGTTTTCTGTGATTATCACTAGCTGAAGCCAACATTTTAGTGATTCTTCAGTTCCTTTGTGACATACTGACATGTATACCAGAGACTACTACTGCTTTGTTATTTTTGCCTTGCATAAAGCATGGCCGCTGCGACATACATGAAGACCCCCCTTGTAATGGTAGAGAGACACCAGGGTCTATATCCATATTAAAGTGACATGAAATGGAGAGATACAGAACATGCCTGCTGATATGCAAGCTTTCTACTTCAACTCACATGTTGAGAAAATGCCTGTATATATGAAACTACAGCTCCCAAAAGCGCCACAACCTTGGACATTAGTTTTTCAACATCCATCCTATGGCTGAACGGACAAAGATAAATTCTATGCAAATTTGAGAGATGATGTCTACAAGACTGAAACTGAATCAATCTGAGTATAGGCACCCTTGTTTCTGAAAATGTGGAAACTAGGTTCAAAAGGTTTATTTTCAAGACACTATGGAGTATTCTACAGACAAAAAATGATGCATTATTCTAGACAATTGCTCTTTGAGTCCTCGAATACTTGTCGCTTGTTAGTTCAATATTAAACTAACAAGTGATACGCATTTGGAGACACAAAGAAGAGTTTCGAACTCATAACCTATATGTATGTATGCATGAATTCCTATATTTACGATCAGATAGAAGCAATTCCAACATTCTGAATAATTCCTTTTATTTTAGGACAATTTTGAAAACTGTAGAATGAATTTGCACAAAATTGGCACGATGCCAACTGAAAAGTCTAAGTTGTACTATATGAGGTATTTTGAGACTCTTTTACAACATGGGCCACATGAAAAAGCTAAATGTAAATTTACTTGTCAATAGTAACAGTGTCTTTTAATTTAACTATTAGTTCTTTTTTGAAATTTTCTACCATGTTTTCATTCTCATACTGAACTGGAATTTATAAAAGCGTATGGAAACATAAGAACAAGGAAACCAAAATACCTTTTCTGTTAAAGAAAAATTGTGGCCTTTTGTGCCCGAACCAAAGTCTTTGTATCATGTAGTTTATTCTTTATCAGTTTGATGTCTTGTGAATAAAAATATATATATAATTAGTACTTCCATGTGCATGTAAATATAATACAGGTATTCTTAGTCAATAATACAATTTCTAATGCAGTTATAGTGTCACCCTTTACATTTATCCTTGTATGATATGCTATATTTTGACTCATTTTACACGAAACAAACCAGATATGACTATTTATATCTGTTTGTATCAGTTTCAAGAAAAGTATATTCACTACTTATTTTACTATGGTGAGCAATAAAACATTGATACCTAGCAGTGGCGATGTTGGACAGTATATATATTCGGAATAAACTATGTACTCATAAGATGAGGCTAAATGCATCACTTTGTTTACTTCCCAGTTCACTCGTTGAACTTTCAGCTGATATGCCTCCCCTAACTTGGAATTGATATATCACTATCAAATGTAAGGAATGGAACATTCTTATGATCATCAATCTGGTTTGGCTCTTATAGGGATTGGAATAGGCTCATATACCGAACCAAATCTAATATACAAAACTTGTTATAAACAGACGGTGCCTCTCCCTGCTTACTCTTTTCCCTATCGTCCCTCATCCATCTCCATCTGTCTCTAAATATAATCAGTGTTCTAGGATTTCAGCTCCAACACTTGCACTGGATAAAGTACGGAAATTTACTAAGATTGTCACAGAGTAAAACCAATACAGTAATGCCGCCGTTTCACTGATACATAGTACATAAAAACGATACCGCAGCTTCAGAAAACAACATTTTACCACATAATTCGATATCCTATGCCATGAGAAACAATGGTGCGTCTTCCACAGGGGTCTGACAACATTGAATATTAGATTGTCAGCATCAAACGTATTTGTTTGAACAGAATAAAAATCAAACCAAATCGACTTTCAAAATAAAAAACATGTCCTCTCATATAATTGCTGGCTCAACACGCATGGAGAACTCCAAATCAGTGAGCAGCGATATGTAAAACAACAGCTGCTCATTACTGGTTGCTTATCATATGTGAAATACACTGTTCCAACCTCTTTTCTTTATATATCTTGTACAGATTAAATAATGTTTTGTAGGCAATGAGTTTTGAACACAGTGTCCTATAGACATATTCCAGTATATGTTGTTAGAAGGAAGAAATACAAAATAAGGACAAATTGTTACAGTAATATCTTTTCCTTGGGGCTATTACAAAAAAATAGAATTGCACACAATATGTACTGCAAAATATTTAAAATAAATATGTGGTGTTGTGGGACATTTTTAACTTGAATTTAGTGTTAATAGTAACATTATATTTTAATTTAACACTCCACTTTTTTTAAAAAAAAATTTAGCAATGGTGTTTCAACTCTTATACTGTGAACACAAGCATGAGCTACATTTTGAAACTTTTGAAAACAACGTAAAATACAAAAGGGACAAAGAGGACCTTTTTGTTGAAAAAAATCATGTCCTTTGGTTCCCAAACCAAAGTGAGTGCACAATCTCCTTCTGAATAATGTGGAAACTGGGTTCAAAAAGTTTATTTTAAAGACACTATGGAGTGTCCTACAGACAAAGTAATGATTCGTTTTTTACAGGAAAGCAGCAGGAAGACCCTGCTGTGTAATATATTAAATCAAAATAAAGCTGTACAGAGTACATATATAATGGAGCAAAATGAACTCTATGTTGCTTCAAGAAAATCAACCAAGATTTAATTTGCGAAAGTAAGGAAATCTAGCCAGGCATAAAGATCAAGTTTATCAACTTCCTCAAGTCTCACAGCTTGCAGTCTGGATTCCTTAAGGAAAAAAGGATTCTTGATTGTCGATAAGGTGGGTTTGGATCTTTTAAAGATTACCATTCCTGCTTTTCTAAATCACCCAACAAACAATTATAAAACATCCATGCATGAACAATTTATGCTTGAAGTGAAGCATTGCATGTCTGATCATCTCGAAGAAAGGCTTGTAAGTATTCCAGTACATCCCAATCTATTGCCAAAATTGCTTGCATTGTAGACAATGAGTTTTGAACTCGTGTTCTATATGTCGATGAATCCCATATTAACTGTCAGATAGCAATTCTATATTCTGAATAAATCCTTTTTCTTGAGGGAAATTCTGAAAACAGTAGAATGAATTTGCGCAAAATTGGCACAATGCGTACTGAAAAGTCTAAGGTGTACTATATGAGGTCTTATGAGACTCTTTTACCGCTTGGACCAAAGGAAAACACTAAAGGCCAGTTTATTGTCAATAGTAATAGTGTCTTTTAATTTAACTCGTTTTTGAAATTTGCACCCATGTTTTCACTCATTACTGAACTTGAATTTACTTCCAGGTGCATATAAATATAATACAAGTATGATATATTATATTTTGACTTATTTTGCAGGGAATAAAACAGATATGATTATTGCTAGCTGTTTGTGTCAGTTTCAAGAAAAGTATATTCACTAATCATTTTTATTATAGTGAGCAACAAAATGTTGACAAAGCTAGAAATGGCGGTGTTAGAAAGTGATCTGAATAAACTATATATGCACTCAAAAGATGGGGCAGAAAGAAACACTTTGTTTACTTCCCAGTTCACTCTTTCAACATTCAGCTGTCATGCGTTATCGCCTCCCCGCTGGAATTAAGACCATCCGAACTACCGACCTCTAAAGCATACTCTATCATCTAAATCATACTTTATATACTCTATACTTCCAATATCTGGACTCATCAAAATTTTCCAGTATGCTTTCCAGTATGCTTTCTAGTACGCTTTACAACGTACCACTGCGGATGACCTAATATATCAGAATTAGCAGTAGGTATTAGCCCATTTTTTATGATCATCAATAAGGTCTGGCCCTAAGGTACAATTTTGATAGGTCTAGGAATCACACTTATAGTATACTGATTAGGATATCCCACACCTCCTAAACACATGGTTTCCCCCATCCAGCTCCATATCATAAATATACATAATATGTGTTCTAAGATTCAGCATCATATCCCAAACCTTGCTGCTAATCACCGGGTTTGAAATTGCACAAAACTAGTACTGCAAAATATGTAAAATGTATATATGGTGTTGTGGGATGCTTTTAACTTTAAGTCATAGTAACAAGTCTTTTATTTGACTATCCTTTCCCTTAAAAAAATAAAGGTTCAACGGTGTTTTTTTTCGAATACGCAAGAGAGATGCACATCTTTGTGTTAAAAGAAGAAAAAGCGGACCCTGTGACAGCAAACCATCACATATAGGGTCCAGATATCAGAGGCTCAATACACCGAACAAAAATATTACAATGGGTTCTCCAACTTAAACCTGGATTAGCTTCCTAACACCTGCTGCAAATTAAGGGCTTGTAGTTTTTTGGTTCCAGCAAAGCACCATAACCTGTATTCATCTCAGAAGGTTCTCATAATCTCACTAATGGAGAGAGACACATTATCGAAAACACAAACGTTTTGCTGTTTCCGGATGAGCCAAGCACCCAAGATGATTAACGACTTTATTCCTTTCTTGTGTTCCTTTGGAACTTTACTAGTAGTGCGGCTCCACTAGTCTCCAAGTGACCTCTCGTTTGTCATAGGTATAGCATGTGACATGTGGATCATCAATAGCAATTTGAACCAAATCTGCCTCGCAAACAAACATGTTAAAAGGATATGTTGGATGATTTCCTCCTCTTGATCACATAGGAGACACTTCTCGGGATGTGAAAGTCCGCGTCTAGAGAGGCGATCAGCTGTCCAACATTTGTTATGGAACACTAACCACAAAAAGAACTTGATCGAATAAAATGTGCTGACAACTTTGGTAATATCCCAGCTGAGGGGACACGGGGAGGAATTCTCCTTGCTAGCAGCAATGCCCACATCAAGCTATCCAATTTTACAACCAGGTCTTACTCCATCTCAGCAATTATCACAGATGATAGAACCTCGGTTCCCTCAATGATCACAGGGTGTATGGCCCTCAATCTAAAGTTGAGGAAGGACTCTTCCTGAACGAGCTTCGTGAGATCTACCTGACAGTGTCTCCGGTGTGGCTCGTATTAGGTGATTTCAACCTGATTTATCGCGATGAAGACAAGTGCAATGGCAGGCTAAATCGACGCATGATGAGGAGCTTTCAACGGACGTTGAACCATATCAAAGTCAAGGAAATTCTCATGTTAGGACATCGCTTCACATGGTCGAGCGAACAACATCATCCCACATTGTCCAAAATTGGCTGCACATTCGCCTCGCCACAATGGGAAAACATTTTTGGTTGCCCTATTCTGCAGGCTCTTTCATCATCGGCATCTGACCACTTCCCTCTGTTATTAGTACCATTTGTAGAGAATTTTAGAAGTCGGTCCTTCCGTTTCGAGGAGCACTGGCTAAACATGCCTGACTTTCGTGAGCGTGTCCATGAGACATAGAATAGACAAGTCTCTCCACAACATAGTGGTCTGCTTACTCTCCACATCAAGCTTTCCAGAACTGGTCGCGCTCTTATAAAATGGTCTCGTGCACAAATTCCTCAAGGCAAGCTGGCCATAATAATATGCAGGGAGGTAATCCTCAGACTCGATGAAGCTATGGAGCTGCGACTCCTGACAGATCAGGAAAGGGAGACTCGTGCACTACTTAAGCAACGGATTTTAGGCCTATGGTTCATAGAAAAATCGAGGGCCAGAGAGCAATCAAGGTTGACATGGATGCATAAGGGAGATGCCAATACCCAATATTTTCATTCTTTTGCGAACTCGAGACGTAAGACCAACTTCATCCAGTCACATCAGGTTGGGGAGGAGGTTGCAGTGACGCAACCTGACAAGCTGTAACACCCGTCATTTCTCCCCATCCCTCTCCCTTTCCCACTGCGTACAGGCCCCGGCTGTCAGCCCTTTATTTCTCCAACCGCACGCCTTGTCGGCATTTCATCAAACAGATCGTGTGCGAGTCGCGCTCCGCCAACCGCTGTGTCGATTCTCGCCCATCTTGCGCCCCTGACCACCACTCTACATGCAACCGCCTCCCCTATATAGCAATGAGAGCGCCCCACTCTTTCCCCCCATTCCCCATTCATTTTCTGAACGCCAAACCGTAGAACCGCCGCACGGGTAAGCCGTGGCGTTCCCATCAATATGCTTCAAACATGTCCTTCCTTTGTGCCTCACGCGTGTTCCATGCCACTGGGAATCCGCTGGGCAAGTTGCCTCGAAGATTTAGCCATCTCGACATCGAGTTCACTGAGCACCGCCAGACACCGTCGCGCCTCCTCGTTGCTGACAAGCCTCCGCGTAGTTTCGGGCAACAAAACTTCATAGGTGAGTTCATAGAGCCTACCTCCTCCATTTCCAGCGATCGCAACCATAGATTAAGCCCCCTAGGCGTACTCTAGCGAGCTCTAGACGCCATTCATGGTGGTACATCCATGTTGGATGGAGGAAGAAGAAGCCCATGGCTTCATTTTGTCCCCAGCTGTCAGATCATCTATCAAGGGTCACGATTAGATCATTTGCATACCCCTTCGTTCATAAAATCTGGTGCGCCCACTTTAAATCCTACGGTCCAAATTAGACGGCTCATACCCCTTCGTCTTTTTGCACGTAAGCCCTCGGATTCTTTCAATCTAACCCCTAGACTTTCTGTTAATTATGGAACAATTATGCAGAATGTGTAAACATTACTAGAAAGCCCATGTTAATATTGATGCAATACTTGTAGAATAGCCCCTGATGACTAAAAGAAATAATATTTAAGCCCTTGTATTATTATTTAATTGTTGAATATTGTTTAAAAATGCATTTAGTGGTGTGAAATGTTTATAAATGGTAGAATAAAATATAGAAAAATGTAGGAAATTAATTATAAATCAGTTTAGGCTGAAATAAAATTATAGATGCATAGAAAATATATTTTGGCTATAGAAAGTTCATTAAAAATAGTTTTAGCTATATTTAAATACTAAAAATGGAGAATAAATGTAGAAATAGTAAGAAACTTATTTAGAAAACCTTTATTGCAGAAATAAAATTATAAAGTGCATATAAAAAAATATTTTGGCTATGGGAAATTCATTAAAAATGTTTTAGCTTATAAATAAATACTAAAAATAGAAAATAAATGATAAATGCATTTCTTTGGCTATGAAAAATAATAAATACTTCGTAGGGTCGTATTGATATAGGATTTTATGCTATGTGTATGTTTTATGTATTGTTCTTGAATGTTTTATATCTCTTTTGATGGTAGTTTGTATGCATTCATATTTGACGAAGAAGCGACATGAAGATATGGAGATCAAAAGTTCAATGAAGAAGAACTGAGCAGCTATAGAAAAACAGGCAAGGACCCTTGACCATGTTGTGCCTATTTTAGGAATTATAGTTAGTTGCATGCTTAATTAATGTGAATCATATTTATTCATCTGTTCCATATAATTCCTTGTTGCCGGGGTTGAATTGGATGGTTCTGGGTATTTCAATCATGCTTAGCCATGCTTATTACATGGGATGGAATTTGGACACATGATTATATTATTAATTATGACCATTATGTTACATTAAAAACCATGGAGTAATTGGTATGAATCTGGCAGTTGGATGGTTATGGTATGGTGCAGTTTGCACGAGACCCGAGATTGGGTTTGGTAGCGCCAGATTCTAAGTACTGGTTTATGGAGGAAGCCACTAAGCTTTATGGTACCACCACGAGACTGAGATGGGGCGGCTTGGTAAATTAATTAGGTTTCTCCCGACGAAATGCTAGTAGTTGGATGGTGCGGGGAATGATGCAGGGGTACAGCTCTGGGAACCGCAAGGCTCAAGAGGGGGCTCTGAGGCGGAGGGTTACTCCGGGAATGCCTCAGTGGTGAAAACCTTAGAGGGCTAGCACTAGTTTGGAGTACCTTTTAAAGACCATGTAGTGATCTCCTGGCCACACACCTACCGTAATGTGTAATGTGGTTGGCCGCCACGGGCATCGGGGAGGTTTACTCAGTCCACCTGGCATCAGGGGATGAAATTAGTGCTTGTGTGTAAAGGGTACATTCTCTGCAGAGATTTGGTAAAACTTTCATGAGAGCTGTGCTCACGGACAGGAGCAGCTTGGGGCTAAATTCATAATTAGATGATGGTTGAGATGATGGTTGAAAATGATATTGATATTATTACATTATTATTATTAATTTTTTGATTGAGAATATTCACCTAGATGTAGGTTGTTAATGAAAGCTAATGATAGGCTTAATGCTTAGTGCTTAAACCACTATTAGCCTTTCCTTTTTGATTGGCCTACATGTCATTTATTTCCCACACTTGCTAAGTACCGCGAGATGGTACTCACACTTGTTTTGTTGTATTTTTGATATGCTGCTCAGTGAAGACAAGATATAATAAGGACGGTGAAAAGTGAAGACGGTGCATAGGTCGCGTTGCTGCCAGTCGATTTGCCTGTGGTTGCCCTAGAGATTTGTCTCTTCCACTGCTATTCAAAACTCTTTTCAAGGTATTAAGGTTGTTTCTATTCGATATAGAACTGTTTATCACTATTTGTCGTACATGTATGGTGAAACTGATTCTGGCATACATGTATTTGCAGCTGGTTTTATTCTTAATAAAATCGGGTGTGACAAAGTGGTATTAGAGCTATATATCAACTCTAGGCACGTGACCTTAGTTAGAATGGACTTATTAGACATCCCTTGGACCTTGCTCATGAAGACGAAGATTCGACTTAATTGACAAAGCCTAAATATCGACTTATTGAAGATAACACAGAGGGTGAAGAAGATTCTTGAAGATTATTACACATCATTTGCTTAAGTCCCCTTTGGTTAGCAAGTGAATTTCATGCCTTCCTCATAGCGAAATAGAACACGTTGTTTGATGTATTGCAATAAATTAATGATAATAGCAATAACAAATTATAACTTTGTTGTTGTTTAAGGGGGCTAGCCAACTGCTAGTAAATCATATCTTGTCTCCTTCGTTGACCCATTTGAATCTCGTGGGCGAGATTCCTTGTAAGGTGGGTGAGATTGTAACCTCTGTATTATCAAAATTAATCATAATAATATAAAATATTAATCATTACGATGCATTTTAATTGAAAGACTTTAAAAATTTAAAACCCACAAAGTAAATAAAAGGCCAAGTTAAAAATAATAAAAATAATAAGAAGAATGATAATGTAGAATAACATAAAAAAATAGTGTGTGTTGTTTTGTGATAGTACCTTAAATTTAACAATTCTGCCTTTAAAAATGAAAAGAAATAAAAATATACATCATGTTAGTTAATTTAATTGAAAGATATAAAATGGAAGTCACACTAGAAATGTCGATCAAATTCTTATTTTATAAATAAAGAATAGAAGAACAGAAGAAAATGTGTGTTCATTTAAAATGAATAAATTAGACATATCCCCTCATGAGTACTTAGATATTAAAAATAATAATTGAAATTGTTAGAGAATACATTTGGATTCAAATAAAAATTAGGGCACAGTACCGAAAACCAAACCAGACCAAGTGGCACGACATAAAAAATAATAATGTTGGTAATAATAAAATAAATAATTATTTAAAAATAATAATAGAAAATAAAATATAATAACATAATCTGTAGAATTGTGTGATAATGAATGATTTTCTTAAGAATTGAAACAAGTTCGTCATGTTATTCTTGCATTGCGTAAAATATTGAACTTAGAAAAGTTTTAGAATAAAGATTTCAAAATCAAATAAGAAATATAATTATAGAGAGATAGTTTCTAATAGGGTAGCTTTTGAATAACAAAAACATAGATCTCTTTTTAGTCCAACCTAGAATCTCGGGGCGAGATTCTGTTTAATGGGGGTAGAATTGTAACACTCGTCATTTTTCCCCATCCCTCTCCCACTGCGTACGAGCCCCGACTGTCAGCCCTTTATTTCTCCAACCGCACGCCTTGTCGGCATTTCATCAAACAGATCGTGTGCGGGTCGCGCTCCGCCAACCGCAGCGTCGATTCTCGCCCATCTTGCGCCCCTAGCCACCACTTTCCATGCAACCACCTCCCCTATATAGCAATGAGAGCACCCCACTCTTTCCCCCCATTCCCTATTCATTTTCTGAACGCCAAACCATAGAACCGCCGCACGGGTAAGTCGTGGCATTCCCGTCGATTTGCTTCAAATCATTCCTTCCTTTGTGTCTCACGCGCGCTCCATGTAACTGAGATGGACTTCTGAGTCATTCTCTGCAGCTCGGATGATAGTCACATTTTGAAGCTTGGCTATTAAGGACATTATTTCTACTGCCATGAGAGGTTCTAGGGAAAACTCTTTCACGTTTTTCAACCTAGCGTGCAGGTAATACGGTACAATTGCAAGACTATTGGACGGCTCCAGGTCAGCAGTCAGCACTTGTGACATATCTGCCACAGGAGCAGGACCATGGGGATGTCGCCCACTGGGATTCACAGTTTCCGAGTGTTGAAATTCTGGAGTTGCTGTGGCTGAAATTCTGAAAGGTTCACCAAGCGTTGGAAAAATCTTGGCGTCTCTGCCTTTGACGAGGATGGGTGTCACTATCGTCACCCTCTGTGGAGGAAAGGTGATTGCTGCTGGCCGCTGGATAAGTGGGTGCAGACACCGTAATGTCAATATGATATACCAAGGTAGGTTTACCCGGTGGTATCTCAATTATCACGATCGGGGATTCCACGATGTGAAGATCTCATGAATTTGGAATATCCTCCGGCTTAAAACACTGAGCCGACAGGCGGAAGGTACATTAATCTTCCCTGTTCCTAGTAGCCGAGTGGAGAACATGGGGCCATGCATAAGGATTCAACAAATGTTCTGCCGTGGACATTTCCCACGCATGAGCTGGAATACCCCGCAAGTCAATATCAACCAAAATTGGTAGAGTGGCACCCGTGGCTGAAGCATATCTTGTCCATCGACGAAAATGAAAACGATGAGCAGCAGACCCCAACGGTGGTACAGAATCAGCCAACCTTATAGCAGTGTGCTCGTCTCGTACAAACATAATATATAAAGCAGTACCAGAGCATCGGAGGACTAGAGAGTTCAGAGGCATGTCAAATTTGTTTGCTATAATCAAATTAACATCATCGGTAGATAAGTTTGAAGGAGGATCAATAACTGTAACAAAAAGTGCTTTGCGGAGATCAGCTTCTGCCCGTTCCAGCTTATCAGACCAATCAATAATACATGGTGGACCACGGGCCGGTGAGGCACCATCATCCGGAACCAATGGCCCCGAAGAGGCAGCCTCACTGTTGCCCCCGATGTCCCTTGGCGAGGAAGAGCGAGGACCCTGAGCTGGACGACGCCTCCGACGTGGCCGCCGCCGCCGACATCCTCTATGTTCCATGTCCTGCTGCGCCTCAATGGTGGTGGGTGTATCAGCAGCCTTACTGGTTCCACCCTTTTGCTTATCTGATGATGCTGAGATACGTCTCCACAATAAATTTTGTGGTGCAGTCTTGTTTCGCTTCGATGAGGGGATGTTATTCCGGTGAAAAGGGCGTTTATAGGCCGGGGAGGTGCCATCATTCAGAACCATCGGTTCCGAAGAGACAAACTTACCGTTGCCACCATGACCCCTTTGCCAAGAATAGGAAGGTGCAGTCAACGCTGATATACGTCTTCATACTTATTTGCGTTGCAGCGGTGCTATCACAGGATTGTCCCCCAGTAGGAGCGACACGGGCTGGGAAGGCGCCCACATTCAGAACCGAAGTGGCAGCCTTGTCGTTGACCATTTAAGCAACCTGCTGAGAGACAGTAGAAAAGGTCCCTTTCACGGCTTAAGCCAAGCCCTGCTAACGTCTGCGCTAGACACACCACCTCTCCTCTGTGGACAGGAGTAGGATCTGTGTCCAATGTCTCAACATTTGAAGCATCATAGTCATAGGCAACAACTTCTGGAACGATGATCAATAGAGAAACAATTGAAACAACTCGCCCAAATATCCTTCGGAATTGGGCGTCGAGGGCGTTGTGGGGCACAAGCCTGCCGACGATGAACTGATCGGGACACGACCTGCACCAAACCATCTTTGTCAGTACCTGTCTGCACTGGAGGTGGAACTCTTACCACTGATTGATGTAGGTCTGATTGCTGCTTCTTATCTGGTGAAGGCTGGCACAGAGGAGCAGCCGCAACAAATGTACCCAGTACCACATCTTTGAAGGAGTTAAAACGGGAGGAACCAAAAGCAGAATCATGGAACGTCCCAGACGCCGGACTCGTATCACTCCAGCGGAGTTCTTTCGAGCGACCACCAGTCCTGACCTCGGGGGAGGAAGCCAGGACTGCCATGACACAGATCACATACACTTCAGCGGGCGATCAGGAGACGAACCGTCCGATACAGGAAAGAGAAGCGAGACGACTGAAAGGGGCGGACACGGGCGGACGAGGCGCGATGCACACATAAACGAAGTCGAGCAGAATGAGCGAGCGAGCGAGCGAGCAAACAAGCGCGCGGTGGATGCCAGGCCCGAGCGGGCACCGCCGAGAAGCGATCGAGGCGAGCGTCGCATAGATCGCCAGAGCGAGGGGAGAGGGCGGGTCAACACTTCTTTTGGCCCAAGATGAAAAGAGGTGTTCAACGGTTTTTTCACTTTATATATTTTTGAGGTGAACCTTATAGTAAAATACATCATCATTGAGGAACATATACTATGGTTTATTTGAAAATTGTTTAGATCATGAATCCAAACAAATGTGACACAGCTGGTAAAAATTGGTGACATGCATGGATACAACTGAGACGTCAATACCAAGAAAGCAGGTTGCACCATCACTATACACATCGAGACTTCAAGGAACTATATCAAATAACAAATAAGTTAAGGGGATATGTTATTGTTACTCCCTTCATTTTATTTTATTTCACGTTAATTGACTAGTTTAAAAATGAAGTAACGTGCATCAAATAAACGAAACGAAGGGGTATTAGTTAGACTACTTGGTTCAATAATTAATAAATATATAGTAGTGTTTTTAAAATAAGTGAATTCCGTAAATCCCATATTATTAAATGAGAATACCTTGTAGAGGTTACTAAATATTACACTTTGAGGTCATGCATCATCGTTGCGTAGTCTGTAAAATAGAGGCAGTGTACTTCCCTATTTGGGTAGGATGCCGACAAGATGGGCATCAGGACAATGTATGTAGAGGTGTTAAAACCCCTCATTTAGCCGACACTATACCCGCCATGTTGCAACTAGTTGGACTAGGCAGCAGACATAATGCTTATTACATTGGTAACACCAAATATTTTGTTACAAACCAACTCTTTAATTGCCCATAAGGTTCTATTTATTATATAATTAACGCCAATTCTGTTATGTACTGACTCTTTGGCCCCTACAAGTATACAAGTATCCAAGTATGGGAAGATATACAAGTATACAAGTATCCAAGTATGGGAAGATATACAAGTATACAAGTATCCAAGTATACAAGAAATTGAAAGGAATAAGATATTAGTATACAAGTATGGGAACATATCTAGTTTAAATTACTCTTGTGATGCTAAGATACTAACAACCACCCATGACCATCAGATCCATCATCATGAGAGACTACGATTAGGGGTAGTGGAAGAACCACATATCACTTAATTGGTAGCCCCTGTTCATGATCTATAAAAAAGAATATTTAATTGATACATGAGTCTTCGTCTGTCCCTATCATGTTCTCTCATGATGTATCTAATTATCATAGATGCATGTTAGCACTACAGGAGTCATTTAATCCAGATACATACCGTTCATGTCAAGGTATTTGTTCCTATATGACACTTGTTTTTAGTTAGCGTTTGTGAAGGTTTTGTATATCTAAGTACTAGAGATCTCATTTCAAATCTGAAGCGCATTTATTTACTTATCTAAAGAAAATTGGCAGCCATACAATCTCTAGCTACTACCTACTACCAGTAGCCATTTATAACAGCCAGAAACTATCCATATATCCCTAGTATTAAATACAGCCAAAAAAGCAATACATTGTACCTAAGGAACTCACCAAACGACGCCATGGATAGTAGCACCGTTCAATATGATTCTAATGGCTTCAGGAGAGAACTTAGAACTGTCATCTCGGAGGCTCCCGTGCTATATAAAGGAAAGACCGAGCCCAGCTAGCAATGTATCAAGAAACCTGCTGGCCACCGCATCAACTAGAAGGAAATCCACCAAGTAGTCACCATGGCTCGTAGAGGAGTGGTTTCGCCTCCGCGGTCCAATGTCCTTGGGGTCCTCCACCTGCTTCTGAAAGATGCTGCAGTGGTGCTCGGCGTCTCCACCACCCACCTGCAGCTCATCTTCCGGAGGCATGGTCTCCACCGGTGGCCGTGAAAGACGGTACAGAGAATCAATGGGTAAACCATTATTACTACAGATTCATTTGAATTCCATGATGAGTCTTACAAGGCTGGAGTTTCCTTTGTCTGTTGATTCATAATTGTGCAGATTAGGTCGCTTACTGCTAGACTAAACAAGTTAACACTAGAGGCAGCAATGCAGGGCCCGTTTCCAGTACCAGAGGCAGCGAATCGTCATCATCGTTCTCTAAGCAAGATCAAGCAGGAGACCAGAGAGGTAAGGGAGATGTTGGTTCGCGTCTACAAAAAATCTGGAACCCAGCTGCAGAGCTGTCCGAATCTTGCGGCGATGGCACTGTAAACCTTTTGAACAATGTTGGAGTGTCTCGCAGATGAAGAGCAAATAACTAGGTTCCCGTTTTAATCTGCCATGCAATATGCTATGTTATGTTAAATATGTAGAAATAAAGTGGGATGAAAAGATATTGATTTTATTTATTGAGAATGTGTTGTCACAACAATCTGTAACTTAAAATGCAGTACATGTTCTTGGACATGGACTCCAGATCTTGCATTGGTCAATAAAATACCGTGATTAACTCTTTCTAGATAAAATCAATATAACAATGCTTTTGAATCCATGTTCTATGAATACAAGAAATGTTGTGGCACCATTTCAATCTTGGCGAACCAGCATCAAAACTAATTATTCCTATGGATATGAAACTACAGCTCCCAAAAGCACTAAAAAACTTTGGATATTAGTTTTTCAAGATCTATCTTATTTCTGAGTGGGCAAAGGTAATATCCATGCAACTTTGAGAGATGAAGATCTACAAAAGTGAAACTGCATCAATCTCAGTGTAGATTGCTTATGAGGATCTAGCTTTTTTGGTGCCGCTTACCAACTTGGGGCGTGGGGCTTCTTTGGTTCACCATTGCTCTTTTGTTGTCCTCGGCTCCCGCCGTGGCATGATAATTCAATCTGTCTGGCGAGAGAGCTCTGCGTGTGCTGGATGGCGGCTGTGTCTAGGAGGGAGCGGAGGTTTCAGTAGGCACATCAAGATCCTGGCTAGATGGGTTTAGGCACGCAGCACAGTATTGCATCGCCGGCTGCCAAGTTTTGGCTTGGTTGTTTCAAGCGTGGCGGGGCATCTTCCTTGGCGAAGGGGGTGGCCTAGACGGCTTGAAAACTTGTGGTGTCTGAGATTGGAGTCAGGCTGGGTTTTATTCGGATGGCAGCCCCAACCGTATTCAAGTGCTCTCTCTCTCTCTCGCCGTTGAGAGTGGTGCGTTGTGCTTGGAGCAGGCCAACCAGTTTGGTGGTGCGCGCTTGATCCTTCCCAAGGATTAGCCATGGGGTTCTTTCTGCGCGGGAGTGAGTCATGGAGGTGTGTCAGCTATAGTCGCATCCTGAACCTCATCGCTAGCTCCTACAACATAAAATTTGATAAGGAGGGAGTTACTTAACTTGGTACAAGCATTATCGGAGTCGGAATTGAAGCTGGTGGTTTCCTCCGAGATTTTTAGAAGGAGGGCATGGTGTGGTCAATCATTCCGATCCGACGAAGGAAGCCTCTAGAGCATTGTTAGCATGGTCGTCGCAGATTCTCTGAAGGACGCCGCCGCCTTTGGTGAAGAATTACAGGCTTTCTAAGCAAAAAGCCGGATGTGGGGCGAATATGGGGTTAGCCTTGAGCCCCCTGTTGTTGTGGACGAGGGACTTTAAGCTGCCGGTACAATCCTCCTCGGCGGAGATGATGGTTGAAGTCAATGAAGCCATCACGGAGCTGATGAAGAACACGTAACAACATTACTCTACTTGGCACGCCAACTGTCGGTGTTTCGTATACTGACTAGTAAATCCTATTGAGAAACATTTGTCTCCATATGGCTACCTGCAAAAGACAAGCTTATCCTAGTTTGGGCAAAAAAAGGCCTACGTCTAGAGGGAGTCAATCCATGATCTTTATTAGCACAAAAGGCGTAGAGAATAGATTACAGGCAAACCTTGTTGTAGAGATCTCTAGAAAATGTAATGCGTAAGTTAAATGCGTATGTAAGTGCGTAAGTAAAGCACGTATGTAAATGCGTAAGGAAATTTGTATGTAAAATATAGTACTACGTGAATTGGACAATCTCGAAGGTGGCCTTGGGGCCCCTTTATAGAGGGTCGAGCGGTCCTATCTGTGGGGACCGGAGTCCACACTTTCCAAGAATTGCATTGGGTGGTGCCATGCGATGCGACACCCAACAGCACAGATGTAAAGGAACGCGTATTACATAAATCATTTGCTGAAATTAACAAAGATGTTCAATTTACAAATAGTTTATAAAAATAAACTATAGCGGAAGATAAGATTAAAACTCTCGTACTCCAGTCTGATAAGCAAAAGAGAAGCCGTCCAGCCCACAGACGCTCCTCACTAGCCACGAAAACCAAACAACAGCGGCATGGTTCCCACATGAGTATATTACTTGGAGAGTCCCAAATCTCATCGGACAACCATAATCATAAGCATCGAGGTTAGTACCTGCAAAACAACTTATATAGCAACCGTGAGCACAAAGGCTCAACAAGACTTAACCGTCTCACCTGAACATGAGACTCTACATGAGGGTACGAACATAAACATATGATGGAAGATTTGCATAATGGACTCGCATAAAAGTGGGTCCTTATTTTCAGATTTATAGCAGCAGCTTAAACCTTGTGCGGGGCAACATCGTAACTCCACAATCAAACAAGAAACGCTTCATCACGATGCTGCATGCCCAAGGTGGAAATTAAATTTAGTGAGCCCTATACTAATACATACAACATAGCAATATTGGTAAGCATATCTGTAGCTGGGATTTTGAACTACTCTACATGTACTGTGTCTAGATGTTGTACCGCTTAGGTTGTAATTCTCTCTTCCTTCTTAATGCATTGGCAGCGCTCCTGCCTATTATTACAAAAAAAAAGTGCTCAAGTATTTGTTTGTGAAATTACTCCCGTACTAAAATACATTGTGTATGGTGCACAAAGAAAGTGGTTGACCCATAAAAATAAATATACATCTACCAACCGAACATGTATCGGTATAAGTGACGACATATATAAAACACTTGTTAAACTTGAACTGATAAAAAAGTTAGTAGAACCAAAAGAGCAACTATTTCTAGATAGCTGAAACAGGAAATGACCGATTTCCAAATAATAGCATCCAATGTGGTGAAGCTTAGCAGTTGGATGGAGATACAAACTCATAAGAACTGGTGCTAATATTTAAGTAATACTTATTAAGCGATACCATGATTAAAGAAAGTACAAAAAGTACGAATGATATGTTTTGTAGGAATTCTAAACCATAGCCCCTAAATACTAAAATTTTATTAATAAGTATGCTAAGATATCAACATTAATGAATACAATCTAATATAAACGTACTTTCCTGATGGACCAAGTTGTCATAAATGCATGTTAAAATATTCTAGTCAACGTGCATAATGAAAATCATTGCGGGTTAAGGATAGTGAACATGCCATATTTTACGTGTAATAGATCTATTTAACAAACGAATGACATAACCTAATCTGCTTGTTAACTGATTAAGCAATAACAGATAATGGACATATGAACCGACAGAGAAGAAATATCGTATGGATATTTAAAAAGATAACCATGACAAATTCTAATATTGTTGGCTAGCAAAAATGTAATAACGGTCATGTATTTAGACTAAGGAGAGATGCATGGCACACAACAAACCTAGACTTACCTACCACATACCTAAACTTGCCCAACATGGAAAGATCGAACACGTTCATCAAGAGATGGTGAGGTATTCGGCAACTAACCTTGCACGGCGCCGTAGATGGAGATGGCTTGGCACGTCGGCATGATGTTGGTGTCGTTTAGCATGGTGCGACACATGATCACCAGCTCCTGGAGAGGCATCAACATTGCCATCAGCTGCATCACCAACTTCATCATCTTCGACGAGAGCTGTGGCTCTTCGATCCGTCCTCCGTGCGCATCTTCTTCCATCATTATGCTGCTGGCTCCCTTCTCCGGCTACTGCAGCGACATGACCAACAGGACTGTTAGTACTCTCCATGGTTGCTGACCACCTTAGCACAGGCGGAAACCGAGTCAAGGGCAGCAGTGGACTGGAGGATGACAAAAGTGCAGGCGCTGCAGGAGCCAGCCCGACTGTTATAAACTCATGATCCCGGGAGTAGTGGACTGCATGCGTGAGACCTCTTCAAAATATGGGTCTTCCCCCAGCATGCAGCCGGCATTTATGGGCATGCAGCAGAGCACCTCAGTGAGAAGGACGAGTAACTCACCCAGATACAGCAACCACCTGCCATGACACAACGGAACGGTTCTCCTTGTCAAGTGGGTTTTGGTGCGACTGCCTCTCATATTTTAGCAGCGATAGCTGCTGTTGATACTGGAACCTAGATCGGGGGGGGGGGGGGGGGGCTTTATTTGACGAGGACGGTGCCACAATTTTTTTTTTTCAAATATAGTAGCGAATTACTTGTTGCCAAAAAATGGAAGCCAGTGAATTACTATAGAGCTTGGCAATTAAAAGATCTGAAAAGGATACTGTTCCATGCTCAATGGCTGGAAACCTGTTCGTAAATAATGAATCCCTGAACGTGAAAAGGTCAAATCGATTGTACTTGGATAAAATTTATTAGAAAGATATCATAGAAGTAAATTTAGATAGGGCTCTTTGTCCGGATGTGGACTAACTGAATATAGGAAAAATAAATTCGTAATTTAGTCACTTAAGGCCCATCACCGTTGATTTCTCACACTACTTTATTATCCAGGCAAAGAATTAAAAAACGTTATGGAAAGCAACAGCGACTAATATGTATTGCCAGGTAAAACTGCAAATTAAGAATGTCATAAACAAGTGTATTAGCCAATAGTTTAGATAAACTGTTACATCTTCATTACTCACATTCTCGGCAAGCATCACCCACCGCGGGCCAGCTGCAGAGACAAGGGGCCGAACCCAGTCATAAGCTTCAACGTGGGCTGACAAGACCAAGAACATGCTAAGCAAAGGTTTTTGATAATCATTTGTGAAGGGATTATTTGTTTGGAGCCTAGACATGGGTTTCCCCCAAATTTTAATCAATTAGGTAGTTAATTAGTAGCTATAAATATTTTACCCACTCACATAGTCTATTTAAGCCACTAATTGCTCCTTGTATGTTCTTTGAGCAAACAATAATTTGAGAGAATTTTTCTGGATTTTCTACACTTTAAAATGTGTTGTTATATGATTTCGTGTACACCCTACTCAGGGGGATCCATGAGCGAGCGCGGTATTTCTTTGTTGCTTTACATTGTTGGAGGCTTTGTTATCGGAGGTCTTTTTAATCCATCTTGTCTAATTGACGGGATGACTGATTGCTTGTTGTTAGCAACTCAAATGTTTGAATGGTTGTAAGGTTGTCATTGAGCAGCTAAGAGGCTCAGCAATAGATGTTTGGTCGTCACGGCATGAGCTCACTCTCAGTTATCCAGGTGAGAATCCTTTCCAGTCTACAAAGTTGGCCAGTGATTGTTCGTGTTTGTTTGTTATATGTCCGGTATGGCAGTTGAGGTTGTTGGTATCTATGTTCCTGTATTGTATTTCTATAATTTACTCATTTAGTAAAAAGATACCACACCCACCAATTGCGTCAAAAAAAAGGTTCCTATCAGTGTCCACCGCCGGTTGAGACTGTGATGTTGTCAGACAAGGGAATCTTTGTAAATACAGTACATATCCGAGTACGAATAAAGGGGTCACTTCCAAAGAAGTGCGATGAATACCTTTTTTTACACGTCATTCTTACATTACGTATAAATGTTTCATTGTCATCAATTTCTTCATAATTTTGGGAACCCCTCACATCCATATATCTGTATGTAAATGTAATTGGTCTGCTCAACAATGGCTTCCTTAACTAGCTGCCAGGAGAAATTCTGTTTTTCCCACAATCTTGCTATTGGTGATCCATTTTGTATTAATGTTTAATTTCAAGGCCCACAGAAGTTGCTTGTGCAGAACAGTAGAGATTGCCTTATCCCATTATTGCTGATAACTTAGGGATGTTTTTGAACGAAGGAAACAAATTTAAAATATTCGCCAGTAAATGAGATCAAATATCTTTAGATTATTTTTGAATACTTCTTGATAATGGTCTGGTACTTATTAAATGCTGGCCATATAATGGAAGTGAAACATTCATGTATGATCTGGTAGTAAATAAATAGCAGTAAAGTAGTACATCGACATGAAGCAACCAAGATCTGACTCTATCATATTTGATATAAATGCAAGGGCCAGGAGATATCTCAAACCATCGGAGCAGCGGCGGCCTCAGAGGAAAGCAGTGGATGACACCATGACATTTAGAGCTTTATAAACCAAGGCAGCACAAGTACGCTGACACAGATGAAAGTGGCCATGGCTAGGAAAAAGAGACCATTGCAGTGGTCTGAAGTGAGTGTACTCTTCCACATGCGGATCCGTAATGCTGCTTCACAGTTGCGCTTCAGTGAATCCCACCTCAAGAGCTTTTTCCACAAGAATGACATTTCCCGCTGGCCTGGACAGAAGGTGGATAAACTCTTGCCTTGCTATTTGGCGGAGAAGTATAAACAATTGATAGATTTCCATGTACTCCCTTCGTCCTAAAATATTTATCACTAACCGGTGACAAATATTTGGAAATGAATGGAGCATCAGGCTAAGATTGAGATTTTTTTCGATTGATCTGTTTAATTTGAATAATTTTGCTGTCCTAGGATAGGAATTCTATAACATGAAATGGTCAATCTATTAGTGTTTTCTGTGATTATCACTAGCTGAAGCCAACATTTTAGTGATTCTTCAGTTCCTTTGTGACATACTGACATGTATACCAGAGACTACTGCTGCTTTGTTATTTTTGCCTTGCATAAAGCATGGCCGCTGCGACATACATGAAGACCCCCCTTGTAATGGTAGAGAGACACCAGGGTCTATATCCATATTAAAGTGACATGAAATGGAGAGATACAGAACATGTCTGCTGATATGCAAGCTTTCTACTTCAACTCACATGTTGAGAAAATGCCTGTATATATGAAACTACAGCTCCCAAAAGCGCCACAACCTTGGACATTAGTTTTTCAACATCCATCCTATGGCTGAACGGACAAAGATAAATTCTATGCAAATTTGAGAGATGAAGTCTACAAGACTGAAACTGAATCAATCTGAGTATAGGCACCCTTGTTTCTGAAAATGTGGAAACTGGGTTCAAAAGGTTTATTTTCAAGACACTATGGAGTATTCTACAGACAAAAAATGATGCATTATTCTAGACAATTGCTCTTTGAGTCCTCGAATACTTGTCGCTTGTTAGTTCAATATTAAACTAACAAGTGATACGCATTTGGAGACACAAAGAAGAGTTTTGAACTCATAAGCTATATGTATGTATGCATGAATTCCTATATTTACGATCAGATAGAAGCAATTCCAACATTCTGAATAATTCATTTTATTTTAGGACAATTTTGAAAACTGTAGAATGAATTTGCACAAAATTGGCACGATGCGAACTGAAAAGTCTAAGTTGTATTATATGAGGTATTTTGAGACTCTTTTACAACATGGGCCACATGAAAAAGCTAAATGTAAATTTACTTGTCAATAGTAACAGTGTCTTTTAATTTAACTATTAGTTCTTTTTTGAAATTTTCTACCATGTTTTCGTTCTCATACTGAACAGGAATTTATAAAAGCGTATGGAAACATAAGAACAAGGAAACCAAAATACCTTTTCTGTTAAAGAAAAATTGTGGCCTTTTGTGCCCGAACCAAAGTCTTTGTATCATGTAGTTTATTCTTTATCAGTTTGATGTCTTGTGAATAAAAATATATATATAATTAGTACTTCCATGTGCATGTAAATATAATACAGGTATTCTTAGTCAATAATACAATTTCTAATGCAGTTATAGTGTCACCCTTTACATTTATCCTTGTATGATATGCTATATTTTGACTCATTTTACACGAAACAAACCAGATATGACTATTTATATCTGTTTGTATCAGTTTCAAGAAAAGTATATTCACTACTTATTTTACTATGGTGAGCAATAAAACATTGATACCTAGCAGTGGCGATGTTGGACAGTATATATATTCGGAATGAACTATGTACTCATAAGATGAGGCTAAATGCATCACTTTGTTTACTTCCCAGTTCACTCGTTGAACTTTCAGCTGATATGCCTCCCCTAACTTGGAATTGATATATCACTATCAAATGTAAGGAATGGAACATTCTTATGATCATCAATCTGGTTTGGCTCTTATAGGGATTGGAATAGGCTCATATACCGAACCAAATCTAATATACAAAACTTGTTATAAACAGACGGTGCCTCTCCCTGCTTACTCTTTTCCCTATCGTCCCTCATCCATCTCCATCTGTCTCTAAATATAATCAGTGTTCTAGGATTTCAGCTCCAACACTTGCACTGGATAAAGTACGGAAATTTACTAAGATTGTCACAGAGTAAAACCAATACAGTAATGCCGCCGTTTCACTGATACATAGTACATAAAAACGATACCGCAGCTTCAGAAAACAACATTTTACCACATAATTCGATATCCTATGCCATGAGAAACAATGGTGCGTCTTCCACAGGGGTCTGACAACATTGAATATTAGATTGTCAGCATCAAACGTATTTGTTTGAACAGAATAAAAATCAAACCAAATCGACTTTCAAAATAAAAAACATGTCCTCTCATATAATTGCTGGCTCAACACGCATGGAGAACTCCAAATCAGTGAGCAGCGATATGTAAAACAACAGCTGCTCATTACTGGTTGCTTATCATATGTGAAATACACTGTTCCAACCTCTTTTCTTTATATATCTTGTACAGATTAAATAATGTTTTGTAGGCAATGAGTTTTGAACACAGTGTCCTATAGACATATTCCAGTATATGTTGTTAGAAGGAAGAAATACAAAATAAGGACAAATTGTTACAGTAATATCTTTTCCTTGGGGCTATTACAAAAAAATAGAATTGCACACAATATGTACTGCAAAATATTTAAAATAAATATGTGGTGTTGTGGGACATTTTTAACTTGAATTTAGTGTTAATAGTAACATTATATTTTAATTTAACACTCCACTTTTTTTAAAAAAAAATTTAGCAATGGTGTTTCAACTCTTATACTGTGAACACAAGCATGAGCTACATTTTGAAACTTTTGAAAACAACGTAAAATACAAAAGGGACAAAGAGGACCTTTTTGTTGAAAAAAAATCATGTCCTTTGGTTCCCAAACCAAAGTGACTGCACAATCTCCTTCTGAATAATGTGGAAACTGGGTTCAAAAAGTTTATTTTAAAGACACTATGGAGTGTCCTACAGACAAAGTAATGATTCATTTTTTACAGGAAAGCAGCAGGAAGACCCTGCTGTGTAATATATTAAATCAAAATAAAGCTGTACAGAGTACATACATAATGGAGCAAAATGAACTCTATGTTGCTTCAAGAAAATCAACCAAGATTTAATTTGCGAAAGTAAGGAAATCTAGCCAGGCATAAAGATCAAGTTTATCAACTTCCTCAAGTCTCACAGCTTGCAGTCTGGATTCCTTAAGGAAAAAAGGATTCTTGATTGTCGATAAGGTGGGTTTGGATCTTTTAAAGATTACCATTCCTGCTTTTCTAAATCACCCAACAAACAATTATAAAACATCCATGCATGAACAATTTATGCTTGAAGTGAAGCTTTGCATGTCTGATCATCTCGAAGAAAGGCTTGTAAGTATTCCAGTACATCCCAATCTATTGCCAAAATTGCTTGCATTGTAGACAATGAGTTTTGAACTCGTGTTCTATATGTCGATGAATCCCATATTAACTGTCAGATAGCAATTCTATATTCTGAATAAATCCTTTTTCTTGAGGGAAATTCTGAAAACAGTAGAATGAATTTGCGCAAAATTGGCACAATGCGTACTGAAAAGTCTAAGGTGTACTATATGAGGTCTTATGAGACTCTTTTACCGCTTGGACCAAAGGAAAACACTAAAGGCCAGTTTATTGTCAATAGTAATATTGTCTTTTAATTTAACTCGTTTTTGAAATTTGCACCCATGTTTTCACTCATTACTGAACTTGAATTTACTTCCAGGTGCATATAAATATAATACAAGTATGATATATTATATTTTGACTTATTTTGCAGGGAATAAAACAGATATGATTATTGCTAGCTGATTGTGTCAGTTTCAAGAAAAGTATATTCACTAATCATTTTTATTATAGTGAGCAACAAAATGTTGACAAAGCTAGAAATGGCGGTGTTAGAAAGTGATCTGAATAAACTATATATGCACTCAAAAGATGGGGCAGAAAGAAACACTTTGTTTACTTCCCAGTTCACTCTTTCAACATTCAGCTGTCATGCGTTATCGCCTCCCCGCTGGAATTAAGACCATCCGAACTACCGACCTCTAAAGCATACTCTATCATCTAAATCATACTTTATATACTCTATACTTCCAATATCTGGACTCATCAAAATTTTCCAGTATGCTTTCCAGTATGCTTTCTAGTACGCTTTACAACGTACCACTGCGGATGACCTAATATATCAGAATTAGCAGTAGGTATTAGCCCATTTTTTATGATCATCAATAAGGTCTGGACCTAAGGTACAATTTTGATAGGTCTAGGAATCACACTTATAGTATACTGATTAGGATATCCCACACCTCCTAAACACATGGTTTCCCCCATCCAGCTCCATATCATAAATATACATAATATGTGTTCTAAGATTCAGCATCATATCCCAAACCTTGCTGCTAATCACCGGGTTTGAAATTGCACAAAACTAGTACTGCAAAATATGTAAAATGTATATATGGTGTTGTGGGATGCTTTTAACTTTAAGTCATAGTAACAAGTCTTTTATTTGACTATCCTTTCCCTTAAAAAAATAAAGGTTCAACGGTGTTTTTTTTCGAATACGCAAGAGAGATGCACATCTTTGTGTTAAAAGAAGAAAAAGCGGACCCTGTGACAGCAAACCATCACATATAGGGTCCAGATATCAGAGGCTCAATACACCGAACAAAAATATTACAATGGGTTCTCCAACTTAAACCTGGATTAGCTTCCTAACACCTGCTGCAAATTAAGGGCTTGTAGTTTTTTGGTTCCAGCAAAGCACCATAACCTGTATTCATCTCAGAAGGTTCTCATAATCTCACTAATGGAGAGAGACACATTATCGAAAACACAAACGTTTTGCTGTTTCCGGATGAGCCAAGCACCCAAGATGATTAACGACTTTATTCCTTTCTTGTGTTCCTTTGGAACTTTACTAGTAGTGCGGCTCCACTAGTCTCCAAGTGACCTCTCGTTTGTCATAGGTATAGCATGTGACATGTGGATCATCAATAGCAATTTGAACCAAATCTGCCTCGCAAACAAACATGTTAAAAGGATATGTTGGATGATTTCCTCCTCTTGATCACATAGGAGACACTTCTCGGGATGTGAAAGTCCGCGTCTAGAGAGGCGATCAGCTGTCCAACATTTGTTATGGAACACTAACCACAAAAAGAACTTGATCGAAAAAAATGTGCTGACAACTTTGGTAATATCCCAGCTGAGGGGACACGGGGAGGAATTCTCCTTGCTAGCAGTAATGCCCACATCAAGCTATCCAATTTTACAACCAGGTCTTACTCCATCTCAGCAATTATCACAGATGATAGAACCTCGATTCCCTCAATGATCACAGGGTGTATGGCCCTCAATCTAAAGTTGAGGAAGGACTCTTCCTGAACGAGCTTCGTGAGATCTACCTGACAGCGTCTCCGGTGTGGCTCGTATTAGGTGATTTCAACCTGATTTATCGCGATGAAGACAAGTGCAATGGCAGGCTAAATCGACGCATGATGAGGAGCTTTCAACGGACGTTGAACCATATCAAAGTCAAGGAAATTCTCATGTTAGGACATCGCTTCACATGGTCGAGCGAACAACATCATCCCACATTGTCCAGAATTGGCTGCACATTCGCCTCGCCACAATGGGAAAACGTTTTTGGTTGCCCTATTCTGCAGGCTCTTTCGTCATCGGCATCTGACCACTTCCCTCTGTTATTAGTACCATTTGTAGAGAATTTTAGAAGTCGGTCCTTCCGTTTCGAGGAGCACTGGCTAAACATGCCTGACTTTCGTGAGCGTGTCCATGAGACATAGAATAGACAAGTCTCTCCACAACATAGTGGTCTGCTTACTCTCCACATCAAGCTTTCCAGAACTGGTCGCGCTCTTATAAAATGGTCTCGTGCACAAATTCCTCAAGGCAAGCTGGCCATAATAATATGCAGGGAGGTAATCCTCAGACTCGATGAAGCTATGGAGCTGCGACTCCTGACAGATCAGGAAAGGGAGACTCGTGCACTACTTAAGCAACGGATTTTAGGCCTATGGTTCATAGAAAAATCGAGGGCCAGAGAGCAATCAAGGTTGACATGGATGCATAAGGGAGATGCCAATACCCAATATTTTCATTCTTTTGCGAACTCGAGACGTAAGACCAACTTCATCCAGTCACATCAGGTTGGGGAGGAGGTTGCAGTGACGCAACCTGACAAGCTGTAACACCCGTTATTTCTCCCCATCCCTCTCCCTTTCCCACTGCGTACAGGCCCCGGCTGTCAGCCCTTTATTTCTCCAACCGCACGCCTTGTCGGCATTTCATCAAACAGATCGTGTGCGAGTCGCGCTCCGCCAACCGCTGTGTCGATTCTTGCCCATCTTGCGCCCCTGACCACCACTCTACATGCAACCGCCTCCCCTATATAGCAATGAGAGCGCCCCACTCTTTCCCCCCATTCCCCATTCATTTTCTGAACGCCAAACCGTAGAACCGCCGCACGGGTAAGCCGTGGCGTTCCCATCAATATGCTTCAAACATGTCCTTCCTTTGTGCCTCACGCGTGTTCCATGCCACTGGGAATCCGCTGGGCAAGTTGCCTCGAAGATTTAGCCATCTCGACATCGAGTTCACTGAGCACCGCCAGACACCGTCGCGCCTCCTCGTTGCTGACAAGCCTCCGCGTAGTTTCGGGCAACAAAACTTCATAGGTGAGTTCATAGAGCCTACCTCCTCCATTTCCAGCGATCGCAACCATAGATTAAGCCCCCTAGGCGTACTCTAGCGAGCTCTAGACGCCATTCATGGTGGTACATCCATGTTGGTTGGAGGAAGAAGAAGCCCATGGCTTCATTTTGTCCCCAGCTGTCAGATCATCTATCAAGGGTCACGATTAGATCATTTGCATACCCCTTCGTTCATAAAATCTGGTGCGCCCACTTTAAATCCTACGGTCCAAATTAGACGGCTCATACCCCTTCGTCTTTTTGCACGTAAGCCCTCGGATTCTTTCAATCTAACCCCTAGACTTTCTGTTAATTATGGAACAATTATGCAGAATGTGTAAACATTACTAGAAAGCCCATGTTAATATTGATGCAATACTTGTAGAATAGCCTCTGATGACTAAAAGAAATAATATTTAAGCCCTTGTATTATTATTTAATTGTTGAATATTGTTTAAAAATGCATTTAGTGGTGTGAAATGTTTATAAATGGTAGAATAAAATATAGAAAAATGTAGGAAATTAATTATAAATCAGTTTAGGCTGAAATAAAATTATAGATGCATAGAAAATATATTTTGGCTATAGAAAGTTCATTAAAAATAGTTTTAGCTATATTTAAATACTAAAAATGGAGAATAAATGTAGAAATAGTAAGAAACTTATTTAGAAAACCTTTATTGCAGAAATAAAATTATAAAGTGCATATAAAAAAATATTTTGGCTATGGGAAATTCATTAAAAATGTTTTAGCTTATAAATAAATACTAAAAATAGAAAATAAATGATAAATGCATTTCTTTGGCTATGAAAAATAATAAATACTTCGTAGGGTCGTATTGATATAGGATTTTATGCTATGTGTATGTTTTATGTATTGTTCTTGAATGTTTTATATCTCTTTTGATGGTAGTTTGTATGCATTCATATTTGACGAAGAAGCGACATGAAGATATGGAGATCAAAAGTTCAATGAAGAAGAACTGAGCAGCTATAGAAAAACAGGCAAGGACCCTTGACCATGTTGTGCCTATTTTAGGAATTATAGTTAGTTGCATGCTTAATTAATGTGAATCATATTTATTCATCTGTTCCATATAATTCCTTGTTGCCGGGGTTGAATTGGATGGTTCTGGGTATTTCAATCATGCTTAGCCATGCTTATTACATGGGATGGAATTTGGACACATGATTATATTATTAATTATGACCATTATGTTACATTAAAAACCATGGAGTAATTGGTATGAATCTGGCAGTTGGATGGTTATGGTATGGTGCAGTTTGCACGAGACCCGAGATTGGGTTTGGTAGCGCCAGATTCTAAGTACTGGTTTATGGAGGAAGCCACTAAGCTTTATGGTACCACCACGAGACTGAGATGGGGCGGCTTGGTAAATTAATTAGGTTTCTCCCGACGAAATGCTAGTAGTTGGATGGTGCGGGGAATGATGCAGGGGTACAGCTCTGGGAACCGCAAGGCTCAAGAGGGGGCTCTGAGGCGGAGGGTTACTCCGGGAATGCCTCAGTGGTGAAAACCTTAGAGGGCTAGCACTAGTTTGGAGTACCTTTTAAAGACCATGTAGTGATCTCCTGGCCACACACCTACGGTAATGTGTAATGTGGTTGGCCGCCACGGGCATCGGGGAGGTTTACTCAGTCCACCTGGCATCGGGGGATGAAATTAGTGCTTGTGTGTAAAGGGTACATTCTCTGCAGAGATTTGGTAAAACTGTCATGAGAGCTGTGCTCACGGACAGGAGCAGCTTGGGGCTAAATTCATAATTAGATGATGGTTGAGATGATGGTTGAAAATGATATTGATATTATTACATTATTATTATTAATTTTTTGATTGAGAATATTCACCTAGATGTAGGTTGTTAATGAAAGCTAATGATAGGCTTAATGCTTAGTGCTTAAACCACTATTAGCCTTTCCTTTTTGATTGGCCTACATGTCATTTATTTCCCACACTTGCTAAGTACCGCGAGATGGTACTCACACTTGTTTTGTTGTATTTTTGATATGCTGCTCAGTGAAGACAAGATATAATAAGGACGGTGAAAAGTGAAGACGGTGCATAGGTCGCGTTGCTGCCAGTCGATTTGCCTGTGGTTGCCCTAGAGATTTGTCTCTTCCACTGCTATTCAAAACTCTTTTCAAGGTATTAAGGTTGTTTCTATTCGATATAGAACTGTTTATCACTATTTGTCGTACATGTATGGTGAAACTGATTCTGGCATACATGTATTTGCAGCTGGTTTTATTCTTAATAAAACCGGGTGTGACAAAGTGGTATTAGAGCTATATATCAACTCTAGGCACGTGACCTTAGTTAGAATGGACTTATTAGACATCCCTTGGACCTTGCTCATGAAGACGAAGATTCGACTTAATTGACAAAGCCTAAATATCGACTTATTGAAGATAACACAGAGGGTGAAGAAGATTCTTGAAGATTATTACACATCATTTGCTTAAGTCCCCTTTGGTTAGCAAGTGAATTTCATGCCTTCCTCATAGCGAAATAGAACACGTTGTTTGATGTATTGCAATAAATTAATGATAATAGCAATAACAAATTATAACTTTGTTGTTGTTTAAGGGGGCTAGCCAACTGCTAGTAAATCATATCTTGTCTCCTTCGTTGA
The DNA here is from genome assembly GCA_036927565.1 of Tuctoria greenei. NCBI lineage: Eukaryota > Viridiplantae > Streptophyta > Magnoliopsida > Poales > Poaceae > Tuctoria > Tuctoria greenei. The sequence continues at coordinate 141,667 of JAYESD010000064.1, read as the reverse complement.
CCCATTTGAATCTCGTGGGCGAGATTCCTTGTAAGGTGGGTGAGATTGTAACCTCTGTATTATCAAAATTAATCATAATAATATAAAATATTAATCATTACAATGCATTTTAATTGAAAGACTTTAAAAATTTAAAACCCACAAAGTAAATAAAAGGCCAAGTTAAAAATAATAAAAATAATAAGAAGAATGATAATGTAGAATAACATAAAAAAATAGTGTGTGTTGTTTTGTGATAGTACCTTAAATTTAACAATTCTTCCTTTAAAAATGAAAAGAAATAAAAATATACATCATGTTAGTTAATTTAATTGAAAGATATAAAATGGAAGTCACACTAGAAATGTCGATCAAATTCTTATTTTATAAATAAAGAATAGAAGAACAGAAGAAAATGTGTGTTCATTTAAAATGAATAAATTAGACATATCCCCTCATGAGTACTTAGATATTAAAAATAATAATTGAAATTGTTAGAGAATACATTTGGATTCAAATAAAAATTAGGGCACAGTACCGAAAACCAAACCAGACCAAGTGGCACCACATAAAAAATAATAATGTTGGTAATAATAAAATAAATAATTATTTAAAAATAATAATAGAAAATAAAATATAATAACATAATCTGTAGAATTGTGTGATAATGAATGATTTTCTTAAGAATTGAAACAAGTTCGTCATGTTATTCTTGCATTGCGTAAAATATTGAACTTAGAAAAGTTTCAGAATAAAGATTTCAAAATCAAATAAGAAATATAATTATAGAGAGATAGTTTCTAATAGGGTAGCTTTTGAATAACAAAAACATAGATCTCTTTTTAGTCCAACCTAGAATCTCGGGGCGAGATTCTGTTTAATGGGGGTAGAATTGTAACACTCGTCATTTTCCCCATCCCTCTCCCACTGCGTACGAGCCCCGACTGTCAGCCCTTTATTTCTCCAACCGCACGCCTTGTCGGCATTTCATCAAACAGATCGTGTGCGGGTCGCGCTCCGCCAACCGCAGCGTCGATTCTCGCCCATCTTGCGCCCCTAGCCACCACTTTCCATGCAACCACCTCCCCTATATAGCAATGAGAGCACCCCACTCTTTCCCCCCATTCCCTATTCATTTTCTGAACGCCAAACCATAGAACCGCCGCACGGGTAAGTCGTGGCATTCCCGTCGATTTGCTTCAAATCATTCCTTCCTTTGTGCCTCACGCGCGCTCCATGTAACTGAGATGGACTTCTGAGTCATTCTCTGCAGCTCGGATGATAGTCACATTTCGAAGCTTGGCTATTAAGGACATTATTTCTACTGCCATGAGAGGTTCTAGGGAAAACTCTTTCACGTTTTTCAACCTAGCGTGCAGGTAATACGGTACAATTGCAAGACTATTGGACGGCTCCAGGTCAGCAGTCAGCACTTGTGACATATCTGCCACAGGAGCAGGACCATGGGGATGTCGCCCACTGGGATTCACAGTTTCCGAGTGTTGAAATTCTGGAGTTGCTGTGGCTGAAATTCTGAAAGGTTCACCAAGCGTTGGAAAAATCTTGGCGTCTCTGCCTTTGACGAGGATGGGTGTCACTATCGTCACCCTCTGTGGAGGAAAGGTGATTGCTGCTGGCCGCTGGATAAGTGGGTGCAGACACCGTAATGTCAATATGATATACCAAGGTAGGTTTACCCTGTGGTATCTCAATTATCACGATCGGGGATTCCACGATGTGAAGATCTCATGAATTTGGAATATCCTCCGGCTTAAAACACTGAGCCGACAGGCGGAAGGTACATTAATCTTCCCTGTTCCTAGTAGCCGAGTGGAGAACATGGGGCCATGCATAAGGATTCAACAAATGTTCTGCCGTGGACATTTCCCACGCATGAGCTGGAATACCCCGCAAGTCAATATCAACCAAAATTGGTAGAGTGGCACCCGTGGCTGAAGCATATCTTGTCCATCGACGAAAATGAAAACGATGAGCAGCAGACCCCAACGGTGGTACAGAATCAGCCAACCTTATAGCAGTGTGCTCGTCTCGTACAAACATAATATATAAAGCAGTACCAGAGCATCGGAGGACTAGAGAGTTCAGAGGCATGTCAAATTTGTTTGCTATAATCAAATTAACATCATCGGTAGATAAGTTTGAAGGAGGATCAATAACTGTAACAAAAAGTGCTTTGCGGAGATCAGCTTCTGCCCGTTCCAGCTTATCAGACCAATCAATAATACATGGTGGACCACGGGCCGGTGAGGCACCATCATCCGGAACCAATGGCCCCGAAGAGGCAGCCTCACTGTTGCCCCCGATGTCCCTTGGCGAGGAAGAGCGAGGACCCTGAGCTGGACGACGCCTCCGACGTGGCCGCCGCCGCCGACATCCTCTATGTTCCATGTCCTGCTGCGCCTCAATGGTGGTGGGTGTATCAGCAGCCTTACTGGTTCCACCCTTTTGCTTATCTGATGATGCTGAGATACGTCTCCACAATAAATTTTGTGGTGCAGTCTTGTTTCGCTTCGATGAGGGGATGTTATTCCGGTGAAAAGGGCGTTTATAGGCCGGGGAGGTGCCATCATTCAGAACCATCGGTTCCGAAGAGACAAACTTAGCGTTGCCACCATGACCCCTTTGCCAAGAATAGGAAGGTGCAGTCAACGCTGATATACATCTTCATACTTATTTGCGTTGCAGCGGTGCTATCACAGGATTGTCCCCCAGTAGGAGCGACACGGGCTGGGAAGGCGCCCACATTCAGAACCGAAGTGGCAGCCTTGTCGTTGACCATTTAAGCAACCTGCTGAGAGACAGTAGAAAAGGTCCCTTTCACGGCTTAAGCCAAGCCCTGCTAACGTCTGCGCTAGACACACCACCTCTCCTCTGTGGACAGGAGTAGGATCTGTGTCCAATGTCTCAACATTTGAAGCATCATAGTCATAGGCAACAACTTCTGGAACGATGATCAATAGAGAAACAATTGAAACAACTCGCCCAAATATCCTTCGGAATTGGGCGTCGAGGGCGTTGTGGGGCACAAGCCTGCCGACGATGAACTGACCGGGACACGACCTGCACCAAACCATCTTTGTCAGTACCTGTCTGCACTGGAGGTGGAACTCTCACCACTGATTGATGTAGGTCTGATTGCTGCTTCTTATCTGGTGAAGGCTGGCACAGAGGAGCAGCCGCAACAAATGTACCCAGTACCACATCTTTGAAGGAGTTAAAACGGGAGGAACCAAAAGCAGAATCATGGAACGTCCCAGACGCCGGACTCGTATCACTCCAGCGGAGTTCTTTCGAGCGACCACCAGTCCTGACCTCGGGGGAGGAAGCCAGGACTGCCATGACACAGATCACATACACTTCAGCGGGCGATCAGGAGACGAACCGTCCGATACAGGAAAGAGAAGCGAGACGACTGAAAGGGGCGGACACGGGCGGACGAGGCGCGATGCACACATAAACAAAGTCGAGCAGAATGAGCGAGCGAGCGAGCGAGCAAACAAGCGCGCGGTGGATGCCAGGCCCGAGCGGGCACCGCCGAGAAGCGATCGAGGCGAGCGTCGCATAGATCGCCAGAGCGAGGGGAGAGGGCGGGTCAACACTTCTTTTGGCCCAAGATGAAAAGAGGTGTTCAACGGTTTTTTCACTTTATATATTTTTGAGGTGAACCTTATAGTAAAATACATCAGCATTGAGGAACATATACTATGGTTTATTTGAAAATTGTTTAGATCATGAATCCAAACAAATGTGACACAGCTGGTAAAAATTGGTGACATGCATGGATACAACTGAGACGTCAATACCAAGAAAGCAGGTTGCACCATCACTATACACATCGAGACTTCAAGGAACTATATCAAATAACAAATAAGTTAAGGGGATATGTTATTGTTACTCCCTTCATTTTATTTTATTTCACGTTAATTGACTAGTTTAAAAATGAAGTAACGTGCATCAAATAAACGAAACGAAGGGGTATTAGTTAGACTACTTGGTTCAATAATTAATAAATATATAGTAGTGTTTTTAAAATAAGTGAATTCCGTAAATCCCATATTATTAAATGAGAATACCTTGTAGAGGTTACTAAATATTACACTTTGAGGTCATGCATCATCGTTGCGTAGTCTGTAAAATAGAGGCAGTGTACTTCCCTATTTGGGTAGGATGCCGACAAGATGGGCATCAGGACAATGTATGTAGAGGTGTTAAAACCCCTCAATTTAGCCGACACTATACCCGCCATGTTGCAACTAGTTAGACTAGGCAGCAGACATAATGCTTATTACATTGGTAACACCAAATATTTTGTTACAAACCAACTCTTTAATTGCCCATAAGGTTCTATTTATTATATAATTAATGCCAATTCTGTTATGTACTGACTCTTTGGCCCCTACAAGTATACAAGTATACAAGTATCCAAGTATGGGAAGATATACAAGTATACAAGTATCCAAGTATGGGAAGATATACAAGTATACAAGTATCCAAGTATACAAGAAATTGAAAGGAATAAGATATCAGTATACAAGTATGGGAACATATCTAGTTTAAATTACTCTTGTGATGCTAAGATACTAACAACCACCCATGACCATCAGATCCATCATCATGAGAGACTACGATTAGGGGTAGTGGAAGAACCACATATCACTTAATTGGTAGCCCCTGTTCATGATCTATAAAAAAGAATATTTAATTGATACATGAGTCTTCGTCTGTCCCTATCATGTTCTCTCATGATGTATCTAATTATCATAGATGCATGTTAGCACTACAGGAGTCATTTAATCCAGATACATACCGTTCATGTCAAGGTATTTGTTCCTATATGACACTTGTTTTTAGTTAGCGTTTGTGAAGGTTTTGTATATCTAAGTACTAGAGATCTCATTTCAAATCTGAAGCGCATTTATTTACTTATCTAAAGAAAATTGGCAGCCATACAATCTCTAGCTACTACCTACTACCAGTAGCCATTTATAACAGCCAGAAACTATCCATATATCCCTAGTATTAAATACAGCCAAAAAAGCAATACATTGTACCTAAGGAACTCACCAAACGACGCCATGGATAGTAGCACCGTTCAATATGATTCTAATGGCTTCAGGAGAGAACTTAGAACTGTCATCTCGGAGGCTCCCGTGCTATATAAAGGAAAGACCGAGCCCAGCTAGCAATGTATCAAGAAACCTGCTGGCCACCGCATCAACTAGAAGGAAATCCACCAAGTAGTCACCATGGCTCGTAGAGGAGTGGTTTCGCCTCCGCGGTCCAATGTCCTTGGGGTCCTCCACCTGCTTCTGAAAGATGCTGCAGTGGTGCTTGGCGTCTCCACCACCCACCTGCAGCTCATCTTCCGGAGGCATGGTCTCCACCGGTGGCCGTGAAAGACGGTACAGAGAATCAATGGGTAAACCATTATTACTACAGATTCATTTGAATTCCATGATGAGTCTTACAAGGCTGGAGTTTCCTTTGTCTGTTGATTCATAATTGTGCAGATTAGGTCGCTTACTGCTAGACTAAACAAGTTAACACTAGAGGCAGCAATGCAGGGCCCGTTTCCAGTACCAGAGGCAGCGAATCGTCATCATCGTTCTCTAAGCAAGATCAAGCAGGAGACCAGAGAGGTAAGGGAGATGTTGGTTCGCGTCTACAAAAAATCTGGAACCCAGCTGCAGAGCTGTCCGAATCTTGCGGCGATGGCACTGTAAACCTTTTGAACAATGTTGGAGTGTCTCGCAGATGAAGAGCAAATAACTAGGTTCCCGTTTTAATCTGCCATGCAATATGCTATGTTATGTTAAATATGTAGAAATAAAGTGGGATGAAAAGATATTGATTTTATTTATTGAGAATGTGTTGTCACAACAATCTGTAACTTAAAATGCAGTCCATGTTCTTGGACATGGACTCCAGATCTTGCATTGGTCAATAAAATACCGTGATTAACTCTTTCTAGATAAAATCAATATAACAATGCTTTTGAATCCATGTTCTATGAATACAAGAAATGTTGTGGCACCATTTCAATCTTGGCGAACCAGCATCAAAACTAATTATTCCTATGGATATGAAACTACAGCTCCCAAAAGCACTAAAAAACTTTGGATATTAGTTTTTCAAGATCTATCTTATTTCTGAGTGGGCAAAGGTAATATCCATGCAACTTTGAGAGATGAAGATCTACAAAAGTGAAACTGCATCAATCTCAGTGTAGATTGCTTATGAGGATCTAGCTTTTTTGGTGCCGCTTACCAACTTGGGGCGTGGGGCTTCTTTGGTTCACCATTGCTCTTTTGTTGTCCTCGGCTCCCGCCGTGGCATGATAATTCAATCTGTCTGGCGAGAGAGCTCTGCGTGTGCTGGATGGCGGCTGTGTCTAGGAGGGAGCGGAGGTTTCGGTAGGCACATCAAGATCCTGGCTAGATGGGTTTAGGCACGCAGCACAGTATTGCATCGCCGGCTGCCAAGTTTTGGCTTGGTTGTTTCAAGCGTGGCGGGGCATCTTCCTTGGCGAAGGGGGTGGCCTAGACGGCTTGAAAACTTGTGGTGTCTAAGATTGGAGTCAGGCTGGGTTTTATTCGGATGGCAGCCCCAACCGCATTCAAGTGCTCTCTCTCTCTCTCGCCGTTGAGAGTGGTGCGTTGTGCTTGGAGCAGGCCAACCAGTTTGGTGGTGCGCGCTTGATCCTTCCCAAGGATTAGCCATGGGGTTCTTTCTGCGCGGGAGTGAGTCATGGAGGTGTGTCAGCTATAGTCGCATCCTGAACCTCATCGCTAGCTCCTACAACATAAAATTTGATAAGGAGGGAGTTACTTAACTTGGTACAAGCATTATCGGAGTCGGAATTGAAGCTGGTGGTTTCCTCCGAGATTTTTAGAAGGAGGGCATGGTGTGGTCAATCATTCCGATCCGACGAAGGAAGCCTCTAGAGCATTGTTAGCATGGTCGTCGCAGATTCTCTGAAGGACGCCGCCGCCTTTGGTGAAGAATTACAGGCTTTCTAAGCAAAAAGCCGGATGTGGGGCGAATATGGGGTTAGCCTTGAGCCCCCTGTTGTTGTGGACGAGGGACTTTAAGCTGCCGGTGCAATCCTCCTCGGCGGAGATGATGGTTGAAGTCAATGAAGCCATCACGGAGCTAATGAAGAACACGTAACAACATTACTCTACTTGGCACGCCAACTGTCGGTGTTTCGTATACTGACTAGTAAATCCTATTGAGAAACATTTGTCTCCATATGGCTACCTGCAAAAGACAAGCTTATCCTAGTTTGGGCAAAAAAAGGCCTACGTCTAGAGGGAGTCAATCCATGATCTTTATTAGCACAAAAGGCGTAGAGAATAGATTACAGGCAAACCTTGTTGTAGAGATCTCTAGAAAATGTAATGCGTAAGTTAAATGCGTATGTAAGTGCGTAAGTAAAGCACGTATGTAAATGCGTAAGGAAATTTGTATGTAAAATATAGTACTACGTGAATTGGACAATCTCGAAGGTGGCCTTGGGGCCCCTTTATAGAGGGTCGAGCGGTCCTATCTGTGGGGACCGGAGTCCACACTTTCCAGGAATTGCATTGGGTGGTGCCATGCGATGCGACACCCAACAGCACAGATGTAAAGGAACGCGTATTACATAAATCATTTGCTGAAATTAACAAAGATGTTCAGTTTACAAATAGTTTATAAAAATAAACTATAGCGGAAGATAAGATTAAAACTCTCGTACTCCAGTCTGATAAGCAAAAGAGAAGCCGTCCAGCCCACAGACGCTCCTCACTAGCCACGAAAACCAAACAACAGCGGCATGGTTCCCACATGAGTATATTACTTGGAGAGTCCCAAATCTCATCGGACAACCATAATCATAAGCATCGAGGTTAGTACCTGCAAAACAACTTATATAGCAACCGTGAGCACAAAGGCTCAACAAGACTTAACCGTCTCACCTGAACATGAGACTCTACATGAGGGTACGAACATAAACATATGATGGAAGATTTGCATAATGGACTCGCATAAAAGTGGGTCCTTATTTTCAGATTTATAGCAGCAGCTTAAACCTTGTGCGGGGCAACATCGTAACTCCACAATCAAACAAGAAACGCTTCATCACGATGCTGCATGCCCAAGGTGGAAATTAAATTTAGTGAGCCCTATACTAATACATACAACATAGCAATATTGGTAAGCATATCTGTAGCTGGGATTTTGAACTACTCTACATGTACTGTGTCTAGATGTTGTACCGCTTAGGTTGTAATTCTCTCTTCCTTCTTAATGCATTGGCAGCGCTCCTGCCTATTATTACAAAAAAAAAAGTGCTCAAGTATTTGTTTGTGAAATTACTCCCGTACTAAAATACATTGTGTATGGTGCACAAAGAAAGTGGTTGACCCATAAAAATAAATATACATCTACCAACCGAACATGTATCGGTATAAGTGACGACATATATAAAACACTTGTTAAACTTGAACTGATAAAAAAGTTAGTAGAACCAAAAGAGCAACTATTTCTAGATAGCTGAAACAGGAAATGACCGATTTCCAAATAATAGCATCCAATGTGGTGAAGCTTAGCAGTTGGATGGAGATACAAACTCATAAGAACTGGTGCTAATATTTAAGTAATACTTATTAAGCGATACCATGATTAAAGAAAGTACAAAAAGTACGAATGATATGTTTTGTAGGAATTCTAAACCATAGCCCCTAAATACTAAAATTTTATTAATAAGTATGCTAAGATATCAACATTAATGAATACAATCTAATATAAACGTACTTTCCTGATGGACCAAGTTGTCATAAATGCATGTTAAAATATTCTAGTCAACGTGCATAATGAAAATCATTACGGGTTAAGGATAGTGAACATGCCATATTTTACGTGTAATAGATCTATTTAACAAACGAATGACATAACCTAATCTGCTTGTTAACTGATTAAGCAATAACAGATAATGGACATATGAACCGACAGAGAAGAAATATCGTATGGATATTTAAAAAGATAACCATGACAAATTCTAATATTGTTGGCTAGCAAAAATGTAATAACGGTCATGTATTTAGACTAAGGAGAGATGCATGGCACACAACAAACCTAGACTTACCTACCACATACCTAAACTTGCCCAACATGGAAAGATCGAACACGTTCATCAAGAGATGGTGAGGTATTCGGCAACTAACCTTGCACGGCGCCGTAGATGGAGATGGCTTGGCACGTCGGCATGATGTTGGTGTCGTTTAGCATGGTGCGACACATGATCACCAGCTCCTGGAGAGGCATCAACATTGCCATCAGCTGCATCACCAACTTCATCATCTTCGACGAGAGCTGTGGCTCTTCGATCCGTCCTCCGTGCGCATCTTCTTCCATCATTATGCTGCTGGCTCCCTTCTCCGGCTACTGCAGCGACATGACCAACAGGACTGTTAGTACTCTCCATGGTTGCTGACCACCTTAGCACAGGCGGAAACCGAGTCAAGGGCAGCAGTGGACTGGAGGATGACAAAAGTGCAGGCGCTGCAGGAGCCAGCCCGACTGTTATAAACTCATGATCCCGGGAGTAGTGGACTGCATGCGCGAGACCTCTTCAAAATATGGGTCTTCCCCCAGCATGCAGCCGGCATTTATGGGCATGCAGCAGAGCACCTCAGTGAGAAGGACGAGTAACTCACCCGGATACAGCAACCACCTGCCATGACACAACGGAACGGTTCTCCTTGTCAAGTGGGTTTTGGTGCGACTGCCTCTCATATTTTAGCAGCGATAGCTGCTGTTGATACTGGAACCTAGATCGGGGGGGGGGGGGGGGGGGCTTTATTTGACGAGGACGGTGCCACAATTTTTTTTTCAAATATAGTAGCGAATTACTTGTTGCCAAAAAATGGAAGCCAGTGAATTACTATAGAGCTTGGCAATTAAAAGATCTGAAAAGGATACTGTTCCATGCTCAATGGCTGGAAACCTGTTCGTAAATAATGAATCCCTGAACGTGAAAAGGTCAAATCGATTGTACTTGGATAAAATTTATTAGAAAGATATCATAGAAGTAAATTTAGATAGGGCTCTTTGTCCGGATGTGGACTAACTGAATATAGGAAAAATAAATTCGTAATTTAGTCACTTAAGGCCCATCACCGTTGATTTCTCACACTACTTTATTATCCAGGCAAAGAATTAAAAAACGTTATGGAAAGCAACAGCGACTAATATGTATTGCCAGGTAAAACTGCAAATTAAGAATGTCATAAACAAGTGTATTAGCCAATAGTTTAGATAAACTGTTACATCTTCATTACTCACATTCTCGGCAAGCATCACCCACCGCGGGCCAGCTGCAGAGACAAGGGGCCGAACCCAGTCATAAGCTTCAACGTGGGCTGACAAGACCAAGAACATGCTAAGCAAAGGTTTTTGATAATCATTTGTGAAGGGATTATTTGTTTGGAGCCTAGACATGGGTTTCCCCCAAATTTTAATCAATTAAGTAGTTAATTAGTAGCTATAAATATTTTACCCACTCACATAGTCTATTTAAGCCACTAATTGCTCCTTGTATGTTCTTTGAGCAAACAATAATTTGAGAGAATTTTTCTGGATTTTCTACACTTTAAAATGTGTTGTTATATGATTTCGTGTACACCCTACTCAGGGGGATCCATGAGCGAGCGCGGTATTTCTTTGTTGCTTTACATTGTTGGAGGCTTTGTTATCGGAGGTCTTTTTAATCCATCTTGTCTAATTGACGGGATGACTGATTGCTTGTTGTTAGCAACTCAAATGTTTGAATGGTTGTAAGGTTGTCATTGAGCAGCTAAGAGGCTCAGCAATAGATGTTTGGTCGTCACGGCATGAGCTCACTCTCAGTTATCCAGGTGAGAATCCTTTCCAGTCTACAAAGTTGGCCAGTGATTGTTCGTGTTTGTTTGTTATATGTCCGGTATGGCAGTTGAGGTTGTTGGTATCTATGTTCCTGTATTGTATTTCTATAATTTACTCATTTAGTAAAAAGATACCACACCCACCAATTGCGTCAAAAAAAAGGTTCCTATCAGTGTCCACCGCCGGTTGAGACTGTGATGTTGTCAGACAAGGGAATCTTTGTAAATACAGTACATATCCGAGTACGAATAAAGGGGTCACTTCCAAAGAAGTGCGATGAATACCTTTTTTTACACGTCATTCTTACATTACGTATAAATGTTTCATTGTCATCAATTTCTTCATAATTTTGGGAACCCCTCACATCCATATATCTGTATGTAAATGTAATTGGTCTGCTCAACAATGGCTTCCTTAACTAGCTGCCAGGAGAAATTCTGTTTTTCCCACAATCTTGCTATTGGTGATCCATTTTGTATTAATGTTTAATTTCAAGGCCCACAGAAGTTGCTTGTGCAGAACAGTAGAGATTGCCTTATCCCATTATTGCTGATAACTTAGGGATGTTTTTGAACGAAGGAAACAAATTTAAAATATTCGCCAGTAAATGAGATCAAATATCTTTAGATTATTTTTGAATACTTCTTGATAATGGTCTGGTACTTATTAAATGCTGGCCATATAATGGAAGTGAAACATTCATGTATGATCTGGTAGTAAATAAATAGCAGTAAAGTAGTACATCGACATGAAGCAACCAAGATCTGACTCTATCATATTTGATATAAATGCAAGGGCCAGGAGATATCTCAAACCATCGGAGCAGCGGCGGCCTCAGAGGAAAGCAGTGGATGACACCATGACATTTAGAGCTTTATAAACCAAGGCAGCACAAGTACGCTGACACAGATGAAAGTGGCCATGGCTAGGAAAAAGAGACCATTGCAGTGGTCTGAAGTGAGTGTACTCTTCCACATGCGGATCCGTAATGCTGCTTCACAGTTGCGCTTCAGTGAATCCCACCTCAAGAGCTTTTTCCACAACAATGACATTTCCCGCTGGCCTGGACAGAAGGTGGATAAACTCTTGCCTTGCTATTTGGCGGAGAAGTATAAACAATTGATAGATTTCCATGTACTCCCTTCGTCCTAAAATATTTATCACTAACCGGTGACAAATATTTGGAAATGAATGGAGCATCAGGCTAAGATTGAGATTTTTTTCGATTGATCTGTTTAATTTGAATAATTTTGCTGTCCTAGGATAGGAATTCTATAACATGAAATGGTCAATCTATTAGTGTTTTCTGTGATTATCACTAGCTGAAGCCAACATTTTAGTGATTCTTCAGTTCCTTTGTGACATACTGACATGTATACCAGAGACTACTGCTGCTTTGTTATTTTTGCCTTGCATAAAGCATGGCCGCTGCGACATACATGAAGACCCCCCTTGTAATGGTAGAGAGACACCAGGGTCTATATCCATATTAAAGTGACATGAAATGGAGAGATACAGAACATGTCTGCTGATATGCAAGCTTTCTACTTCAACTCACATGTTGAGAAAATGCATGTATATATGAAACTACAGCTCCCAAAAGCGCCACAACCTTGGACATTAGTTTTTCAACATCCATCCTATGGCTGAACGGACAAAGATAAATTCTATGCAAATTTGAGAGATGAAGTCTACAAGACTGAAACTGAATCAATCTGAGTATAGGCACCCTTGTTTCTGAAAATGTGGAAACTGGGTTCAAAAGGTTTATTTTCAAGACACTATGGAGTATTCTACAGACAAAAAATGATGCATTATTCTAGACAATTGCTCTTTGAGTCCTCGAATACTTGTCGCTTGTTAGTTCAATATTAAACTAACAAGTGATACGCATTTGGAGACACAAAGAAGAGTTTTGAACTCATAACCTATATGTATGTATGCATGAATTCCTATATTTACGATCAGATAGAAGCAATTCCAACATTCTGAATAATTCCTTTTATTTTAGGACAATTTTGAAAACTGTAGAATGAATTTGCACAAAATTGGCACGATGCGAACTGAAAAGTCTAAGTTGTATTATATGAGGTATTTTGAGACTCTTTTACAACATGGGCCACATGAAAAAGCTAAATGTAAATTTACTTGTCAATAGTAACAGTGTCTTTTAATTTAACTATTAGTTCTTTTTTGAAATTTTCTACCATGTTTTCGTTCTCATACTGAACTGGAATTTATAAAAGCGTATGGAAACATAAGAACAAGGAAACCAAAATACCTTTTCTGTTAAAGAAAAATTGTGGCCTTTTGTGCCCGAACCAAAGTCTTTGTATCATGTAGTTTATTCTTTATCAGTTTGATGTCTTGTGAATAAAAATATATATATAATTAGTACTTCCATGTGCATGTAAATATAATACAGGTATTCTTAGTCAATAATACAATTTCTAATGCAGTTATAGTGTCACCCTTTACATTTATCCTTGTATGATATGCTATATTTTGACTCATTTTACACGAAACAAACCAGATATGACTATTTATATCTGTTTGTATCAGTTTCAAGAAAAGTATATTCACTACTTATTTTACTATGGTGAGCAATAAAACATTGATACAAACATTGATACCTAGCAGTGGCGATGTTGGACAGTATATATATTCGGAATAAACTATGTACTCATAAGATGAGGCTAAATGCATCACTTTGTTTACTTCCCAGTTCACTCGTTGAACTTTCAGCTGATATGCCTCCCCTAACTTGGAATTGATATATCACTATCAAATGTAAGGAATGGAACATTCTTATGATCATCAATCTGGTTTGGCTCTTATAGGGATTGGAATAGGCTCATATACCGAACCAAATCTAATATACAAAACTTGTTATAAACAGATGGTGCCTCTCCCTGCTTACTCTTTTCCCTATCGTCCCTCATCCATCTCCATCTGTCTCTAAATATAATCAGTGTTCTAGGATTTCAGCTCCAACACTTGCACTGGATAAAGTACGGAAATTTACTAAGATTGTCACAGAGTAAAACCAATACAGTAATGCCGCCGTTTCACTGATACATAGTACATAAAAACGATACCGCAGCTTCAGAAAACAACATTTTACCACATAATTCGATATCCTATGCCATGAGAAACAATGGTGCGTCTTCCACAGGGGTCTGACAACATTGAATATTAGATTGTCAGCATCAAACGTATTTGTTTGAACAGAATAAAAATCAAACCAAATCGACTTTCAAAATAAAAAACATGTCCTCTCATATAATTGCTGGCTCAACACGCATGGAGAACTCCAAATCAGTGAGCAGCGATATGTAAAACAACAGCTGCTCATTACTGGTTGCTTATCATATGTGAAATACACTGTTCCAACCTCTTTTCTTTATATATCTTGTACAGATTAAATAATGTTTTGTAGGCAATGAGTTTTGAACACAGTGTCCTATAGACATATTCCAGTATATGTTGTTAGAAGGAAGAAATACAAAATAAGGACAAATTGTTACAGTAATATCTTTTCCTTGGGGCTATTACAAAAAAATAGAATTGCACACAATATGTACTGCAAAATATTTAAAATAAATATGTGGTGTTGTGGGACATTTTTAACTTGAATTTAGTGTGAATAGTAACATTATATTTTAATTTAACACTCCACTTTTTTTTTAAAAAAAAATTTAGCAATAGTGTTTCAACTCTTTTACTGTGAACACAAGCATGAGCTACATTTTGAAACTTTTGAAAACAACGTAAAATACAAAAGGGACAAAGAGGACCTTTTTGTTGAAAAAAATCATGTCCTTTGGTTCCCAAACCAAAGTGACTGCACAATCTCCTTCTGAATAATGTGGAAACTGGGTTCAAAAAGTTTATTTTAAAGACACTATGGAGTGTCCTACAGACAAAGTAATGATTCGTTTTTTACAGGAAAGCAGCAGGAAGACCCTGCTGTGTAATATATTAAATCAAAATAAAGCTGTACAGAGTACATACATAATGGAGCAAAATGAACTCTATGTTGCTTCAAGAAAATCAACCAAGATTTAATTTGCGAAAGTAAGGAAATCTAGCCAGGCATAAAGATCAAGTTTATCAACTTCCTCAAGTCTCACAGCTTGCAGTCTGGATTCCTTAAGGAAAAAAGGATTCTTGATTGTCGATAAGGTGGGTTTGGATCTTTTAAAGATTACCATTCCTGCTTTTCTAAATCACCCAACAAACAATTATAAAACATCCATGCATGAACAATTTATGCTTGAAGTGAAGCTTTGCATGTCTGATCATCTCGAAGAAAGGCTTGTAAGTATTCCAGTACATCCCAATCTATTGCCAAAATTGCTTGCATTGTAGACAATGAGTTTTGAACTCATGTTCTATATGTCGATGAATCCCATATTAACTGTCAGATAGCAATTCTATATTCTGAATAAATCCTTTTTCTTGAGGGAAATTCTGAAAACAGTAGAATGAATTTGCGCAAAATTGGCACAATGCGTACTGAAAAGTCTAAGGTGTACTATATGAGGTCTTTTGAGACTCTTTTACCGCTTGGACCAAAGGAAAACACTAAAGGCCAGTTTATTGTCAATAGTAATAGTGTCTTTTAATTTAACTCGTTTTTGAAATTTGCACCCATGTTTTCACTCATTACTGAACTTGAATTTACTTCCAGGTGCATATAAATATAATACAAGTATGATATATTATATTTTGACTTATTTTGCAGGGAATAAAACAGATATGATTATTGCTAGCTGTTTGTGTCAGTTTCAAGAAAAGTATATTCACTAATCATTTTTATTATAGTGAGCAACAAAATGTTGACAAAGCTAGAAATGGCGGTGTTAGAAAGTGATCTGAATAAACTATATATGCACTCAAAAGATGGGGCAGAAAGAAACACTTTGTTTACTTCCCAGTTCACTCTTTCAACATTCAGCTGTCATGCGTTATCGCCTCCCCGCTGGAATTAAGACCATCCGAACTACCGACCTCTAAAGCATACTCTATCATCTAAATCATACTTTATATACTCTATACTTCCAATATCTGGACTCATCAAAATTTTCCAGTATGCTTTCCAGTATGCTTTCTAGTACGCTTTACAACGTACCACTGCGGATGACCTAATATATCAGAATTAGCAGTAGGTATTAGCCCATTTTTTATGATCATCAATAAGGTCTGGCCCTAAGGTACAATTTTGATAGGTCTAGGAATCACACTTATAGTATACTGATTAGGATATCCCACACCTCCTAAACACATGGTTTCCCCCATCCAGCTCCATATCATAAATATACATAATATGTGTTCTAAGATTCAGCATCATATCCCAAACCTTGCTGCTAATCACCGGGTTTGAAATTGCACAAAACTAGTACTGCAAAATATGTAAAATGTATATATGGTGTTGTGGGATGCTTTTAACTTTAAGTCATAGTAACAAGTCTTTTATTTGACTATCCTTTCCCTTAAAAAAATAAAGGTTCAACGGTGTTTTTTTTTCGAATACGCAAGAGAGATGCACATCTTTGTGTTAAAAGAAGAAAAAGCGGACCCTGTGACAGCAAACCATCACATATAGGGTCCAGATATCAGAGGCTCAATACACCGAACAAAAATATTACAATGGGTTCTCCAACTTAAACCTGGATTAGCTTCCTAACACCTGCTGCAAATTAAGGGCTTGTAGTTTTTTGGTTCCAGCAAAGCACCATAACCTGTATTCATCTCAGAAGGTTCTCATAATCTCACTAATGGAGAGAGACACATTATCGAAAACACAAACGTTTTGCTGTTTCCGGATGAGCCAAGCACCCAAGATGATTAACGACTTTATTCCTTTCTTGTGTTCCTTTGGAACTTTACTAGTAGTGCGGCTCCACCAGTCTCCAAGTGACCTCTCGTTTGTCATAGGTATAGCATGTGACATGTGGATCATCAATAGCAATTTGAACCAAATCTGCCTCGCAAACAAACATGTTAAAAGGATATGTTGGATGATTTCCTCCTCTTGATCACATAGGGGACACTTCTCGGGATGTGAAAGTCCGCGTCTAGAGAGGCGATCAGCTGTCCAACATTTGTTATGGAACACTAACCACAAAAAGAACTTGATCGAATAAAATGTGCTGACAACTTTGGTAATATCCCAGCTGAGGGGACACGGGGAGGAATTCTCCTTGCTAGCAGTAATGCCCACATCAAGCTATCCAATTTTACAACCAGGTCTTACTCCATCTCAGCAATTATCACAGATGATAGAACCTCGGTTCCCTCAGTGATCTCAGGGTGTATGGCCCTCAATCTAAAGTTGAGGAAGGACTCTTCCTGAACGAGCTTCGTGAGATCTACCTGACAGCGTCTCCGGTGTGGCTCGTATTAGGTGATTTCAACCTGATTTATCGCGATGAAGACAAGTGCAATGGCAGGCTAAATCGACGCATGATGAGGAGCTTTCAACGGACGTTGAACCATATCAAAGTCAAGGAAATTCTCATGTTAGGACATCGCTTCACATGGTCGAGCGAACAACATCATCCCACATTGTCCAGAATTGGCTGCACATTCGCCTCGCCACAATGGGAAAACGTTTTTGGTTGCCCTATTCTGCAGGCTCTTTCATCATCGGCATCTGACCACTTCCCTCTGTTATTAGTACCATTTGTAGAGAATTTTAGAAGTCGGTCCTTCCGTTTCGAGGAGCACTGGCTAAACATGCCTGACTTTCGTGAGCGTGTCCATGAGACATAGAATAGACAAGTCTCTCCACAACATAGTGGTCTGCTTACTCTCCACATCAAGCTTTCCAGAACTGGTCGCGCTCTTATAAAATGGTCTCGTGCACAAATTCCTCAAGGCAAGCTGGCCATAATAATATGCAGGGAGGTAATCCTCAGACTCGATGAAGCTATGGAGCTGCGACTCCTGACAGATCAGGAAAGGGAGACTCGTGCACTACTTAAGCAACGGATTTTAGGCCTATGGTTCATAGAAAAATCGAGGGCCAGAGAGCGATCAAGGTTGACATGGATGCATAAGGGAGATGCCAATACCCAATATTTTCATTCTTTTGCGAACTCGAGACGTAAGACCAACTTCATCCAGTCACATCAGGTTGGGGAGGAGGTTGCAGTGACGCAACCTGACAAGCTGTAACACCCGTCATTTCTCCCCATCCCTCTCCCTTTCCCACTGCGTACAGGCCCCGGCTGTCAGCCCTTTATTTCTCCAACCGCACGCCTTGTCGGCATTTCATCAAACAGATCGTGTGCGAGTCGCGCTCCGCCAACCGCTGTGTCGATTCTCGCCCATCTTGCGCCCCTGACCACCACTCTACATGCAACCGCCTCCCCTATATAGCAATGAGAGCGCCCCACTCTTTCCCCCCATTCCCCATTCATTTTCTGAACGCCAAACCGTAGAACCGCCGCACGGGTAAGCCGTGGCGTTCCCATCAATATGCTTCATACATGTCCTTCCTTTGTGCCTCACGCGTGTTCCATGCCACTGGGAATCCGCTGGGCAAGTTGCCTCGAAGATTTAGCCATCTCGACATCGAGTTCACTGAGCACCGCAAGACACCGTCGCGCCTCCTCGTTGCTGACAAGCCTCCGCGTAGTTTCGGGCAACAAAACTTCATAGGTGAGTTCATAGAGCCTACCTCCTCCATTTCCAGCGATCGCAACCATAGATTAAGCCCCCTAGGCGTACTCTAGCGAGCTCTAGACGCCATTCAAGGTGGTACATCCATGTTGGTTGGAGGAAGAAGAAGCCCATGGCTTCATTTTGTCCCCAGCTGTCAGATCATCTATCAAGGGTCACGATTAGATCATTTGCATACCCCTTCGTTCATAAAATCTGGTGCGCCCACTTTAAATCCTACGGTCCAAATTAGACGGCTCATACCCCTTCGTCTTTTTGCACGTAAGCCCTTGGATTCTTTCAATCTAACCCCTAGACTTTCTGTTAATTATGGAACAATTATGCAGAACGTGTAAACATTACTAGAAAGCCCATGTTAATATTGATGCAATACTTGCAGAATAGCCCCTGATGACTAAAAGAAATAATATTTAAGCCCTTGTATTATTATTTAATTGTTGAATATTGTTTAAAAATGCATTTAGTGGTGGGAAATGTTTATAAATGGTAGAATAAAATATAGAAAAATGTAGGAAATTAATTATAAATCAGTTTAGGCTGAAATAAAATTATAGATGCATAGAAAATATATTTTGGTTATAGAAAGTTCACTAAAAATAGTTTTAGCTATATTTAAATACTAAAAATGGAGAATAAATGTAGAAATAGTAAGAAACTTATTTAGAAAACCTTTATTGCAGAAATAAAATTATAAAGTGCATATAAAAAAATATTTTGGCTATGGGAAATTCATTAAAAATGTTTTAGATTATAAATAAATACTAAAAATAGAAAATAAATGATAAATGCATTTCTTTGGCTATGAAAAATAATAAATACTTCGTAGGGTCGTATTGATATAGGATTTTATGCTATGTGTATGTTTTATGTATTGTTCTTGAATGTTTTATATCTCTTTTGATGGTAGTTTGTATGCATTCATATTTGACGAAGAAGCGACATGAAGATATGGAAATCAAAAGTTCAATGAAGAAGAACTGAGCAGCTATAGAAAAACAGGCAAGGACCCTTGACCATGTTGTGCCTATTTTAGGAATTATAGTTAGTTGCATGCTTAATTAATGTGAATCATATTTATTCATCTGTTCCATATAATTCCTTGTTGCCGGGGTTGAATTGGATGGTTCTGGGTATTTCAATCATGCTTAGCCATGCTTATTACATGAGATGGAATTTGGACACATGATTATATTATTAATTATGACCATTATGTTACATTAAAAACCATGGAGTAATTGGTATGAATCTGGCAGTTGGATGGTTATGGTATGGTGCAGTTTGCACGAGACCCGAGATTGGGTTTGGTACCGCCAGATTCTAAGTACCGGTTTATGGAGGAAGCCACTAAGCTTTATGGTACCACCACGAGAATGAGATGGGGCGGCTTGGTAAATTAATTAGGTTTCTCCCGACGAAATGTTAGTAGTTGGATGGTGCGGGGAATGATGCAGGGGTACAACTCTGGGAACCGCAAGGCTCAAGAGGGGGCTCTGAGGCGGAGGGTTACTCCGGGAATGCCTCAGTGGTGAAAACCTTAGAGGGCTAGCACTAGTTTGAAGTACCTTTTAAAGACCATGTAGTGATCTCCTGGCCACACACCTACGGTAATGTGTAATGTGGTTGGCCGCCACGGGCATCGGGGAGGTTTACTCAGTCCACCTGGCATCGGGGGATGAAATTAGTGCTTGTGTGTAAAGGGTACATTCTCTGCAAAGATTTGGTAAAACTGTCATGAGAGCTGTGCTCACGGACAGGAGCAGCTTGGGGCTAAATTCATAATTAGATGATGGTTGAGATGATGGTTGAAAATGATATTGATATTATTACATTATTATTATTAATTTTTTGATTGAGAATATTCACCTAGATGTTGGTTGTTAATGAAAGCTAATGATAGGCTTAATGCTTAGTGCTTAAACCACTATTAGCCTTTCCTTTTTGATTGGCCTACATGTCATTTATTTCCCACACTTGCTAAGTACCGCGAGATGGTACTCACACTTGTTTTGTTGTATTTTTGATATGCTGCTCAGTGAAGACAAGATATAATAAGGACGGTGAAAAGTGAAGACGGTGCATAGGTCGCGTTGCTACCAGTCGATTTGCCTGTGGTTGCCCTAGAGATTTGTCTCTTCCACTGCTATTCAAAACTCTTTTCAAGGTATTAAGGTTGTTTCTATTCGATATAGAACTGTTTATCACTATTTGTCGTACATGTATGGTGAAACTGATTCTGGCATACATGTATTTGCAGCTGGTTTTATTCTTAATAAAACCGGGTGTGACAATGTGGTATTAGAGCTATATATCGACTCTAGGCACGTGACCTTAGTTAGAATGGACTTATTAGACATCCCTTGGACCTTGCTCATGAAGACGAAGATTCGACTTAATTGACAAAGCCTAAATATCGACTTATTGAAGATAACATAGAGGGTGAAGAAGATTCTTGAAGATTATTACACATCATTTGCTTAAGTCCCCTTTGGTTAGCAAGTGAATTTCATGCCTTCCTCATAGCGAAATAGAACACGTTGTTTGATGTATTGCAATAAATTAATGATAATAGCAATAACAAATTATAACTTTGTTGTTGTTTAAGGGGCTAGCCAACTGCTAGTAAATCATATCTTGTCTCCTTCGTTGACCCATTTGAATCTCGTGGGCGAGATTCCTTGTAAGGTGGGTGAGATTGTAACCTCTGTATTATCAAAATTAATCATAATAATATAAAATATTAATCATTACAATGCATTTTAATTGAAAGACTTTAAAAATTTAAAACCCACAAAGTAAATAAAAGGCCAAGTTAAAAATAATAAAAATAATAAGAAGAATGATAATGTAGAATAACATAAAAAAATAGTGTGTGTTGTTTTGTGATAGTACCTTAAATTTAACAATTCTGCCTTTAAAAATGAAAAGAAATAAAAATATACATCATGTTAGTTAATTTAATTGAAAGATATAAAATGGAAGTCACACTAGAAATGTCGATCAAATTCTTATTTTATAAATAAAGAATAGAAGAACAGAAGAAAATGTATGTTCATTTAAAATGAATAAATTAGACATATCCCCTCATGAGTACTTAGATATTAAAAATAATAATTGAAATTGTTAGAGAATACATTTGGATTCAAATAAAAATTAGGGCACAGTACCGAAAACCAAACCAGACCAAGTGGCACGACATAAAAAATAATAATGTTGGTAATAATAAAATAAATAATTATTTAAAAATAATAATAGAAAATAAAATATAATAACATAATCTGTAGAATTGTGTGATAATGAATGATTTTCTTAAGAATTGAAACAAGTTCTTCATGTTATTCTTGCATTGCGTAAAATATTGAACATAGAAAAGTTTTAGAATAAAGATTTCAAAATCAAATAAGAAATATAATTATAGAGAGATAGTTTCTAATAGGGTAGCTTTTGAATAACAAAAACATAGATCTCTTTTTAGTCCAACCTAGAATCTCGGGGCGAGATTCTGTTTAATGGGGGTAGAATTGTAACACTCGTCATTTTTCCCCATCCCTCTCCCACTGCGTACGAGCCCCGACTGTCAGCCCTTTATTTCTCCAACCGCACGCCTTGTCGGCATTTCATCAAACAGATCGTGTGCGGGTCGCGCTCCGCCAACCCCAGCGTCGATTCTCGCCCATCTTGCGCCCCTAGCCACCACTTTCCATGCAACCACCTCCCTTATATAGCAATGAGAGCACCCCACTCTTTCCCCCCATTCCCTATTCATTTTCTGAACGCCAAACCATAGAACCGCCGCACGGGTAAGTCGTGGCATTCCCGTCGATTTGCTTCAAATCATTCCTTCCTTTGTGCCTCACGCGCGCTCCATGTAACTGGGAATCCACTGGGCAAGTTGCCTCAAAGATTTAGCCATCTCGACATTGAGTTCACCGAGTGCCAGCAGACACCATCACACCTCCTCGTTGCAAACAAGCCTCCGCGTCGTTTTGGGCTACGAAACTTCCTAGGTGAGTTCACAGAGCCTACCTCCTTCATTTCCAGCTATCGCAGCCACGGATTAAGCCCCCTAGGTGTACTCCGGCGAGCTCTAGACGCCATCCATGGTGGTACAACCATGTTGGCTGGAGGAAGAAGAAGCCCATGGCTTCATTTTGTCCCCAACCGTCAGGTCATCTATCAACGATCACGATTAGATCATGTGCATACCCCTTCGTTCATAAAATCTGGTGCGCCCACTTTAAATCCTACGGTCCAAATTAGAAGGCTCATACCCCTTCGTCTTTTTGCACGTAAGCCCTCGGACTCTTTCAATCTAACCCCTAGACTTTCTGTTAATTATGGAACAATTATGCAAAATGTGTAAAAATAACTAGAAAGCCCATGTTAATTTTGAAAATTGTATTTTATCTTCTAATTAATGTAATACTTGCAGAATAGCCCCTGATTACTAAACGAAATAATATTTAAGCCCTTGTACTATTATTTAATTGTTGAATATTGTTTAAAAATGCATTTAGTGGTGGGAAATGTTTATAAATGGTAGAATAAAATATATAAAAATGTAGCAAATTAATTATAAATCATTTTAGGCTGAAATAAAATTATAGATGCATAGAAAATATATTTTGACTATAGAAAATTCATTAAAAATAGTTTTAGCTATAATTAAATGCTAAAA
Organism: Tuctoria greenei; assembly: GCA_036927565.1. Lineage (NCBI taxonomy): Eukaryota > Viridiplantae > Streptophyta > Magnoliopsida > Poales > Poaceae > Tuctoria > Tuctoria greenei. The sequence goes on along the minus strand of JAYESD010000064.1, from coordinate 118,398 downwards.
ATGGAGAATAAATGTAGAAATAGTAAGAACCTTATTTAGAAAACCTTTATTGTAGAAATAAAATAACAAAGTGCATATAAAAATATATTTTGGCTATGGGAAATTCATTAAAAATGTTTTTACCTTATAAATAAATACTACAAATAGAAAATAAACGATTAATGCATTTCTTTGGCTATGAAAAATAATAAGTACTTCATAGGGACGTATTGGTATAGGATTTTATGCTATGTGTATATTTGGTGTATTGTTCTTGAATGTTTTATTTCTCTTTTGACGGTAGTTTGTACGCATTTGTATCTCGACGAAGAAGCGACATGAAGATATGGAGATCAAAAGTTCGATGAAGAAGAACTGAGCAGCTATAGAAAAACAGGCAAGTGCCCTTGACCATCTTGTGCCTATTTTAGGAATTATAGTTAGTTGCATGCTTAATTAATGTGAATCATATTTATTCATCTGTTCAATATAATTCCTTGTCGCCCGGGTTGAATCGGATGGTTTTGGGTATTTCAATCACACATAGCCATGCTTATTAGTTGGGATGGAAATTTGGACACATGATTATATTGACCACTATGTTACATTAAAAACGATGAAGTAATTGGTATGAATCTGGCGGTTGGATGGTTATGGTATGGTGCAGTTTGCACGAGACCCGAGATTGGGTTTGGTACCACCGGATTCTAAGGACCGGTTTATGGAGGAAGCCACTAAGCTTTATAGTACCACCACGAGACTGAGATGGGACGGCTTGGCCAATTAATTAGGTTTCTCCCAATGAAATTCTAGTAGTTGGATGGTGCGGGGAATGATGTAGGAGTACTGCTCTTGGAACCGCAAGGCTCAAGAGGGGGCTCTGAGGCGGAGGGTTACTCCGGTAATGCCTCAGTGGTGGATACCTTAGAGGGCTAGCACTAGTTGGGAGTACCTTTGTAAATACAATGTAGTGATCTCCTGGCCACACTCCTACGGTAGTGTGTAATGTGGTTGGCCGCCATGGGCATCAGGGCGGTTTACTCAGTCCACCTAGCATCAGGGCATGAAATCACTGCTTGTGGCTAAAGGGTACATTCTCTGTAGAGATTTGGTAAAATTGTCATGACGGCCGCGCTCACGGACAAGAGCGGCTTGGGGTTAGGATTATAATTAGATGATGGTTGAGATGATGGTTGGAAATGATATTGATATTATTACATTGTTATTATTAATTTTATGATTGAGAATATTCACCTAGATGTAGGTTGTTAATGAAAGCTAAGGATAGGTTTAATGCTTAGTGCTTAAACCACTATCAACCTTTCCTTTTTGATTGGCTTACATGTTATTTATTTCCCACACTTGCTGAGTACCACGAGATGGTACTCACACTTATTTTGTTGTATTTTTGATATGATACTTAGTGAAGACAAGATATAATAAGGTCGGTGACAAGTGAAGACGGTGCATAGGTCGTGTTGTTGCCAGTCGATTTGCCTGTGGTTGCCCTAGAGATTTGTCTCTTCCGATGCTATTCAAAACTCTTTTCAATGTATTAAGGCTGTTTCCATTCGATATAGAACTGTTTATCACTATTTGTCGTACATGTATGGTGAAACTGATCCTGGCATACATGTATTTGCAGCTGGTTTTATTCTTAATAAAACCGGGTGTGACAAAGTGGTATCAGAGCTATATATCAATTCTAGGCACGTGACCTTAGTTAGAATGGACTTATTAGATATCCCTTGGACCTTGCTCATGAAGACGAAGATTTGACTTAATTGATGAAGCCTAACGATTGACTCATTGAAGATAACATAGAGGGTGAAGAAGATTCTTGAAGATTATTACACATCATTTGCTTAAGTCCCCTTTGGTTAGCAAGTGAATTTCATGCCTTCCTCATAGCGAATTAGAACACGTTGTTTGATGTATTGCAATAAATTAATGATAATAACAATAATAAATTATAACTTTGTCCTTGTTTAAGGAGGGTAGCCGACTGCTAGTAAATCATATCTTGTCTCCTTCGTTGACCTATTTGAATCTTGTGGGCGAGATTCCTTGTAAGGTGGGTGAGATTGTAACCTCCGTATTATCAAAATTAATCATAATAATAACAAATATTAATCATTACAATGCATTTAAATGGAAAGACTTTAGAAATTTAAAACCCACAAAGTAAATTAAAAGCCAAGTTCAAAATAATAAAATAAGAAGAAGAATGATAATGCAGAATAACATAAAAAAATAGTGTGTGTTGTTTTGTGATAGTACCGTAAATTTAACAATTGTGCCTTTAAAAATGAAAAGAAATAAAAATATACATCATGTTAGTTAATTTAGTTGAAAGATATAAAATGGAAGTCGCACTAGAAATGTTGATCAAATTCTTATTTTAAAAATAAAGAATAGAAGAACAGAAGAAAATGTGTGTTCATTTAAAATGAAAAAATTAGACATATCCCCTTATGAGTACTTAGATGTTAAAAATAATAATTGAAATTGTTAGATTATACATTTGGATTCAAATAAAAATTAGGGCACAGTACTGAAAACCATACCAGACCTAGTGGCACTCCATAAAAAATAATGTTGGTAATAATAAAATAAATAATTATTTAAAAATAATAATAGAAAATAAAATATAATAACATAATAAGGTGTAGAATTGTGTGATAATGAATGATTTTCTTAAGATTGTTTAAAACAAGTTCATCTTGTTATTCTTGCACTGTGTGAAATATTGAACTTAGAAAATTTTTAGAATAAAGATTTCAAAATCAAATAAGAAATATAATTATAGAGAGATAGTTTCTAATAGGGTAGCTTTTGAATAACAAAAACATAGATCTCTTTTTAGTCCAACCTAGAATCTCAGGGCGAGATTCCGTTTAAGGGGGGTAGAATTGTAACACCCGTCATTTTTCCCCACCCCTCTCCCTCTCCCTCTGCGTACGGGCTCCGGCTGTCAGCCCTTTATTTCTCCAACCGCACGCCTTGTCGGCATTTCATCAAACAGATCGTGTGCAAGTCGCGCTCCGCCAACCGCTGCGTGTATACTCGCCCATCTTGTGCCCCTATCCACCACTTTCCATGCAACCGCCTCCCCTATATAGCAATGAGAGCGCCCCACTCTTTCCCCCCATTCCCCATTCATTTTCTGAACGCCAAACCATAGAACCGCGCACGGGTAAGCCATGGCGTTCACGTCGATTTGCTTCAATTTGTCCTTCCTTTGTGCCTCATGAGTGTTCCATGCCACTGGGAATTCGGTGGGCAAGTTGCCTCGAAGATTTAGCCACCTCGACATCGAGTACACCGAGCGCCGCCAGACACCATCGCGCCTCCACATTGCTGACAAGCCTCCACGTCATTTCGGGCCACGAAACTTCCTAGGTGAGTTCACAAAGCCTACCTCCTTCATTTCCAGTGATCGCATCCATGGTTTAAGCCCCCTAGGCATACTCCGGCGAGCTCTAGACGCCATGCATGGTGGTACAACCATGTTGGCTGGAGGAAGAAAAAGCCCATGGATACATTTTGTCCCCAGCCGTCAGATCATCTATCAAGAGTCACGATTAGATCATGTGCATACCCCTCCGATCATAAAATCTGGTGCGCCCACTTTAAATCCTACGGTCCAAATTAGAAGGCTCATACCCCTTCGTCTTTTTGCACGTAAGCCCTCAGATTCTTTCAATCCAACCCCTACACTTTCTGTTAATTATGGAACAATTATGCAGAATGTGTAAAAATAACTAGAAAGCCCATGTTAATATTAAAAACTGTATTTTATCTTCTAATTAATGTAATACTTGCAGAATAGCCCCTGATTACTAAAAGAAATAATATTTAAGCCCTTGTATTATTATTTAATTGTTGAATATTGTTTAAAAATGCATTTAGTGGTGGCAAATGTTTATAAAAGGTAGAATAAAATATAGAAAAATGTAGGAAATTAATTATAAATCATTTAGGGCTGAAATAAAATTATAGATGCATAGAAAATATATTTTGACTATAGAAAACTCATTAAAAATAGTTTTAGCTTTAATTAAATACTAAAAATGGAGAATAAATGTAGAAATAGTAAGAACCTTATTTAGAAAACCTTTATTGCAGAAATAAAATAATAAAGTGCATATTATAATATATTTTGGCTATGGGAAATTCATGAAAAATGTTTTTATCTTATAAATAAATACTAAAAATATAAAATAAACAATAAATGTATTTCTTTGGCTATGAAAAATAATAAATACTTCGTAGGGACGTATTGATATAGGAGTTTATGCTATGTGTATGTTTGGTGTATTGTTCTGGAATGTTTTATTTCTCTTTTGATGGTAGTTTGTACGCATTCGTATCTCGACGAAGAAGCGACATGAATATATGGAGATTAAAAGTTCAATGAAGAAGAACAGAGCAGCTATAGAAAAAGAGGCAAGTGCCCTTGACCATCTTTTGGCTTTCCTTAGGAATTATAGTTTGTTGCATGCTTAATTAATGTGAATCATATTTATTCATCTGTTCCATATAATTCCTTGTCGTCCGGGTTGAATTGGATGGTTTTGCATATTCCAATCACGCTTACCATGCTTATTAGTTGGGATGGAAATTTGGACACATGATTATATTATTAATTATGACCATTATGTTACATTAAAAACGATGAAGTAATTTGTATGAATCTGGCGGTTGGATGGTTATGGTATGGTGCAGTTTGCACGAGACCCGAGATTGGGTTCGGTACCACCAGATTCTAAGGACCGATTTATGGAGGAATCCAGTAAGCTTTATAGTACCACCATGAGACTGAGATGGGGCGGCTTGGTCAATTAGTTAGGTTTCTCCCGATGAAATGCTAGTAGTTGGATGGTGCGGGGAATGATGCAGGGATACTGCACTGGGAACCGCAAGGCTCAAGAGGGGGCTCTGAGGCAGAGGGTTACTCCGACAATGCCTCAGTGGTGGAAACCTTAGAGGGCTAACACTAGTTGGGAGTACCTTTGTAAAAACCATGTAGTGATCTCCTAGCCACACACATACGATAGTGTGTAATGTGGTTGGCCGCCACGGGCATCAGGGAGGTTTACTCAGTCCACCTGGCATTAGGGGATGAAATCACTGCTTGTGGGTAAAGGGTACATTCTCTGCAAGGATTTGGTAAAACTGTCATGACAGCCGTGCTCACGGACAAGAGTGGCTTGGGGTTTAGTTCATAATTAGATGATGGTTGGAAATTATATTGATATTATTACATTGTTATTATTAATTTTTTGATTGATAATATTCACCTAGATGTAGGGTGTTAATGAAAGCTAAGGATAGGTTTAATGCTTAGTGCTTAAAGCACTATCAACCTTTCCTTTTTGATTGGCCTACATGTCATTTATTTCCCACACTTGCTGAGTACCACGGGATGGTACTCACACTTGTTTTGTTCTATTTTTGATACGATGCTCAGTGAAGACAAGATATAATAAGGACGGTGACAAGTGAATACAATGCATAGGTTGCATTGCCGCCAGTCGATTTGCTTGTGGTTGCCCTAGAGATTTGTCTCTTCCGCTGCTATTCAAAACTCTTTTTAAGGTATTAAGGTTGTTTCTATTCGATATAGAATTGTTTATCACTATTTGTCGTACATGTATGGTGAAACTGATCCTGGCATACATGTATTTACAGCTGGTTTTATTCTTAAAAAATCGGGTGTGACACAAGCACAGGGCAATCCTCCAACACTTCAAGCATCAATCAGGAACCCACCATCCTAGGAGTCTTGCTCTTGATCTCTCCCGGTTAGGATGGCAGAGAAGAGACCTCCATCATCTTGATCAACAAATTTCAGAGGAGGAGGTCTTCAAAGTAGTCAAGGAAATGCCCAAGTGTAAGACGCAAGGGCCGGATGGCTACATGGGTCACTTTTTCTCCTCATGTTGGGACATTATCAAAACAGACCTGCTTGCTGTGGTGTCTCAATTTTGCCTGTATTATCAACAGAATCTGAATATACTTAATACAGCCTGGGTTGTTCTAATCCCAAAAAAGCTGATCCTAGAAGGATAACAAATTATCGTCCTATCAGCTTAATCCACGCCTTTGCCAAGATCATTTCAAAAGTTCTAGCAAACAGATTGGCTCCACAGCTAGATCAGATCATCTCCTTACACCAGAATGCGTTCATTAAGCGGAGATGTATTCAGGATAATTTTTTGTTTGTCCAGCAAACAGTGAGGCACTTGGACAAGAAAAAATGCCCCACACTGTTCATTAAGTTGGACATCTCCAAGGCGTTTGACACAGTCAGCTGGCCATATTTGATGGATATCATGCGACACCTTTGCTTCGGGGATTAATGGCGTAATTGGATAGCAGCACTTCGGGGAACCTCCTAACCTTCTTTCCTCCTCAATGGCACCCCGGGATCAAAGATCGCCCATGCAAGAGGGGTTCGCCAGGGGGACCCCCTCTCTCTGATGATCTTTCTACTAGCCATGGAGCCCTTGATTAAGCTGTTCCACCATGCACAGAAAAAGGACTTACTCACCCCCGTGCCCAAACTTGGAGACCAGTTGAGAGTATCACTATTTGCTCATGATGCTGCTATCTTTATCCGACCCACCTTTCATGACATAATGACCACAAAGCTCATCCTATTCATCTTCGGGCAAGCATCAGGTCTAATCACGGATCTGGATAAGACAAAAAAAATTTTGATCAGCTGCCAAGAGATTGATGTCGCTGCAGTAGTAGGAAATAACTCCCGTATCAGCTCCCTTCCCTGTACATACTTGAGTTTGCCCCTCCATTACCGCAAATTACCCAGAACGGCAGTGGAGCTTGTGGTACAGAAAGTGGCTTAAAGACTAGCTGGGTGGAAGAAGAATTTGCTATCTTACTCCGGGAGAGAACTCTTAATCAGGTCAGTTTTAACAACCATGCCAACATACTTCATGACCATGTTCCAATTGCCAGCTTGGGCTTGTCAACAGATCGACAAAATTAGACGATGTTTTCTCTGGAAGGGTGAGGATCATGATTCAGTTTGTGGTGGCAAATGCTTGGTACGATGGAAGATGTGCACTTGGCCGAAAAAAATGGGCGGCCTCGGCATCAAGGATTTAGAGAAATTCGGGAGAGCTCTCAGGCTTCGATGGCTATGGCATGCCTGGGATCATCGCGCTAGATCCTGGAAGACCTTGTTTGGTCACCATGATAAAATTGACCGCCAGCTCTTCTTTGCTTCCACTATATTCACTGTTGGGGACGGCCAAAACACCCCGTTCTGGGAGGCTCGGTGGCTGCACGAACAGGCCCCAGAGGTTCTTGCACCACTTCAGTTCTAGCAGGCATGATTCAAGTAACATACTGTGGCAAAGGAACTATCAACCTTCAATTGGATTAAAAATATAAGCTCTCTACACAACACTGGACTATTGGAGGAGTTGGTCCTGCTGTACCAGACGCTTAGTGATATCAATCTCTCAACTAATAGGGATAGCATTTCTTGCAGATGGACACAAAGTGGGGTGTAATAAGCAGCTTCGGCTTGTGAAATTCAGTTCCTGGGGGGTATCTCCTCTAGCTGGGCTCCATTGCTTTGGGCGGCAAAAACTCAACCCAAATGTCATTTCTTCGCCTGGCTGGTATTGCACAACAAGGCTCTCACGGCAGATAACCTCGCAAAAAGAAATTGGTCCCATCAAACTAATTGTGTGCTTTGCTCTTTGGCACCAGAGACAGCCAATCATCTCTTGTCCCAGTGCCCCTACACGTGCATGGTATGGCGCTGGCTATCTCAATTCCTGCAGCTTCCTGAGACCTTGTGCCAGGTTCCTCCAGAAGGTGTCTTGAGTTGGGTCCAGACCGTGGCTCAACTCTGCTCTATAAATCAATGCAAGAAAGGTTTGGGCTTTATCATTTCATTCTGGTGGCAAATATGGAAGGAGCGGAATAGACATATCGTCCAGCATCAAGACCTCCCTCATTTGCAAGTGCCCCGCTTAACATTGGAGGAAATCAATTTACAGGAGTCTGCCTTGCTGCTTTGAGACTCCAGTAGTCTTTGGTAGATACTTTTCAGTAGGCAAATATTGGTAAGCATATCTGTAGCTGGGATTTTGAACTACTCTACATGTACTGTGTCTAGATGTTGTACCCCTTAGGCTGTAATTCTCTCTTCCGTCTTACATTGGCAGCGCTCCTGCCTATTATTTCAAAAAAAAAAGTGCTCAAGTATTTGTTTGTGAAATTACACCCGTACTAAAATACAATGTGTATGGAGCGCAAAGAAAGTGGTTGACCCATAAAAATAAATATACATCTGCCAACAGCGGCGAATGCGGCGGAGGCCCCGGCGAGCGGCATACGCGGCGGCTCCTAGACGACACGTAAGCCATAATTGGCGACGGTAACCGTCGTTTTCTCCTGTTCATTCCTAATATTTGGTTCTTTCCTCGCCCCCTCCATCGTTGTTGTACAGTTGACCCCAATGCTTGAAGAAATGCATCATTTTGGGGGTGTAGTGTAAAACAAGCGATGTTATGCTGCCGGAATTTTGTTCGGATTCATGTTTTGTGTCTCGTCAAAAGTAGGATAAATCTTGCATACATTAACGATAATTTCTTCAGCTTTAAATTGCAGAGTCAAACATGGGTGAAGACCACTGTTAAATGTATACTAGCTAGAAGAGCAGAACTGGTGGTCACTCGGATGAGACGTACATCAAGCTAGATAAATTTTTCGATCAAGCATTTTCATTGTAAATGGACAAAATGCCAGAACACCAAGTTTTTGAGCATAATGGATCTTTTGTTTCACTTATGTTGAAACGGTTTTACGACATGTTATAAGGTGTTGACCTTCCACAGTGAGACTAAATCTCGAATCATAGTAGAAGTGGATGAGGATGATGATATAACGGGGGTTCATAGGATGGATGAGATGTTAGAAGCTCTAGAAGCGGAGAGTCCTCTTACAAACGAGGTAGACTAGTTCTTCGAGGAGCTCAAGAAATCCCAACAGTCGTTGCATGAACACACGGATGTGACCATCCTTGCTTCCTTGACCAGATTTATGACAACTAACTCTAAGTACTTTTTTTTCCATCATCTACTACAATGATCTCATGAAATTAATCTGTGATATCCTTCCACAACCTCACAAAGTGCCTAAAGATATGTACCAGTCAATGATCCGGATATCTGGTCTCGATGAATTATGAGAAAATCGATGTGTGCCCGAACAACTGCATGCCATTCGGGAAAGAGCACGCCAACGAGAACTTGTGCTTGAAATATGGTAACCTGAGGTATGTCAAAGTTGTTGATGAAGATGGCAATAATGTGATCATAGATGTCACACATAAGCAGCTTTGTGACTTGCCTGTGACACCTCGGTTGAAGTAGTTGATTCTTTCAAAAAGAACCGCACGACACATGTGATGGAACAAAGAAGGTAAACATGAGCACAAAGAGTTCTTGACGCATCCGTTCGATGGTGATGCTTGGAAGGCACTAGATGTTTGGATACAGATTTTTCTCATGATGCAAGAAATGTTCGCATCAGGTTAGCGACAGACGAATTCTCACCGTTCAGTACAAACGCCATGCCATACAAAGCTTTGTGTATGAAGAACAAGTTCATGTTACTCAGCCTCATCGTACCTGGACCTAATCATCCTGGGCCACATCTCAACGTGATGTTAAAACTGCTGATCGAAGAATTGAAAGTGTTGTGGATAGGAGTCGAAGCGTACGACAGTTACAAGAAGCAGAAATTCAGCCTTTGAGATACTTATTTGTGGCCTGTCCATGATTCGATGGCATACGACATATTTTCTAGATGGATCATGTAAGACCTATGTGTGCTAAATACATTGGCTTGTCGTGAATACACTTGGCCTTGATAATAAAAGTTTTAAATATCACCAAAACACCTTTTTATCAAGGTCCGACCCTAGCACTGGCTTTTGGGTTTACTAGTTCCGACTAGTTCTGGTTAGCTCTGGCGCTAGGTCCTGCTAGTTTTGTAAGCTCCGAGCTACAGCAAAGTCCGACTAGCTTTGGTCACCTCCGGTGAAGTTTGGTCTTTAGCTCCGGCGTGTCTTTATTAGCTCCGACATGTTTTTGATAGCTCCGCCGTGTTTTTGCTAAGCTCTGAAGTTGATTTTTATAGCTCCGGCTTTTGGGTTTACTAGTTCCGACTAGTTCTGGTTAGCTCCGACGCTAGGTCCTGCTAGTTTTGTAAGCTCCGGCGGGAGCTTGGTTGTACTAGTTTTGGTAAGCTCCGGCGCTAGGTTCTACTAGCTTTTGTTAGCTCCGGCTCAAGGTCCGAGTTGCTCTGGCAAGGTCCGGAACAGACCGTAGTACTTCTGCTTTTCATTTGCAATGTTTCGTACTTGCTTTACATTGTTGGAAAGATTGCTTAGTATTCATTTGCTAAGTTTTTGGTGCGTTTTGGTTGATATGGATGATATCGTGTTACTGTGGTTTTGCAACATTCTTATTTGAGGTTCTCACATAGGTTGTTGTGTTCGGAACTAACTTGAGTCAGGTCGAGGACTTGGCCTCGTATGGATTGGTTGTTTATTCATGTGCAGGTGTTGCTTGAGTTCAAGACATGGCTGGTGACGGGATCCATTGGACTAGTCTCAGGGAGGATATGAGGTTCCAACAACCAAATTCAGGAGGAATTGTGGTTGAGCTGATCAGGAGGTTGCGCAACATGATTGAATCAAGAACAATGCATATGAAGGTATCGTGGACATCATTGGAATATGTTTGCACATGTGCAAGGAGTGCATGGACGTGGCTACATGGTTCCAAGACGTGATGAAGAGATGTGGACGTAAAGAGTTGGTCGGAAAGGTCCAACCGACTAGGTTATGGACTCTGGTTGCGGCTGAGTCGGGTTTGACTCAAATATGGAAAGATTTGAGTTGGTTATGATAGGATTTCGTGTGGGTCACGAATTTGAGTTGTTTAGGAATGCGGGATACGTTCCTAAGGTGTTTGGAAGTCTTAAGATTGCTTCTATCTGCGTATAGAAGAATCTTGAGCAGTTATGGAAAGTTACGATTCGTGATCTGAGTAGGATTCGAGTCCTAGTTGATATTGGGTTGGTCTAAGGGCTGGTTATATAAGCAAGGGAGCCCAGAGCTCATGGGGCACGACTTTGGGGATGTTCCTCTTGTGTTCTATTGAATAAAATTCGTAGTTTGAAGGAACTTTTGTGCCTTGTTCGTCCGACTTGTTCCAGACATGTTTTACTCATCGAGTTTCTGGACAGCACCACCTTTCGTCGGTGGTTTTATCATAACTCGAGTTTTACCTGGACGTGATTCTTTTTGTGTTGTCTTCACAACTTGATTATCTATCATCTGTCAAAATTTCACGGTCATTGGATTTGTGGTTTCTTTTCTACACGAGTTTCTCTGCAGTGTTCCAGAACTGTTTTTTCTCGGGTAGGGCAGATTGACCATTGTTTGATCTTTCGATCATAACTTGAGTTTTTCTCGACGGATTTGAGTGATTCTTTTTTTGTTGTCTTCGTGACTTGATTCTCTCTGATATCTATCACATTTGTCATGGTGAAACACGTTTATATTAGTCTCACACACGATTTCTTTAACAGATCGTTTTCTGCCAAAAGGGTTTGGGGTTTAATTGTTTCCGCCGCGTAAGATTTTTAAATCTACCATTCACCCCCCCTCTAGTAGATTTTCACTCGCTCTTCAATCCTACAATTTTTATCAGAGCCACGATGCTCTAATCTTTGTGATTTGCGCGTGTTTTTGACTAATCATCATGGAGAAGTACTCCGCCAAACCTTGTGTGTTTGTTGGTATTGATTTTCAGGTTTGGAAGGCACACATGGAGGCTTTCATCCAGGCACAAGGCTTTGCAATATGGGAGAAGGTTTACAAGCCTTACGAAGTGCCATCAAATGATCAAGTTACAGCTACAAATCTGAGAGATGTCGATAACAACAACAAGGCTAGAATCTCGGGGCGAGATTCTGTTTAATGGGGGTCGAATTGTAACACCCGTCATTTTTCCCCATCCCTCTCCCTCTCCCACTGCGTACGAGCCCCGACTATCAGCCCTTTATTTCTCCAACCGCACGCCTTGTCGGCATTTCATCAAACGGATCGTGTGCGAGTCGCACTCCGCCAACCACTGTGTCGATTCTCGCCCATCTTGCGCCCCTGACCACCACTCTCCATGCAACCGACTCCCCTATATAGCAATGAGAGCGCCCCACTCTCCCCCCCATTCCCCATTCATTTTCTGAATGCCAAACCATAGAACCGCCGCACGGGTAAGCCGTGGCGTTCCCATCGATATGCTTCAAACCTGTCCTTCCTTTTTGCCTCACGCGTGTTCCATGCCACTGGGAATCCGCTGGGAAAGTTGCCTCGAAGATTTAGCCATCTCGACATCGAGTTCACCGAGCACCACCAGACACCGTCGCGCCTCCTCGTTGCTGACAAGCCTCCGCGTCATTTCGGGCAACAAAACTTCCTAGGTGAGTTCACAGAGCCTACCTCCTCCATTTCCAGCGATTGCAACCATGGATTAAGCCCCCTAGGCGTACTCCGGCGAGCTCTAGAGGCCATCCATGGTGGTACATCCATGTTGGTTGGAGGAAGAAGAAGCCCATGGCTTCATTTTGTCCCCAGCCATCAGATCATCTATCAAGGGTCACGATTAGATCATTTGCATACCCCTTCGTTCATAAAATCTGGTGCGCCCACTTTAAATCCTACGGTCCACATTAGAAGGCTCATACCCCTTCGTCTTTTTGCACGTAAGCCCTCGGATTCTTTCAATCTAACCCCTAGACTTTCTGTTAATTATGGAACAATTATGCAAAATGTGTAAAAATAACTAGAAAGCCCATGTTAATATTGATGCAATACGTGCAGAATAGCCCCTGGTTACTAAAAGAAATAATATTTAAGCCCTTGTATTATTATTTAATTGTTGAATATTGTTTAAAAATGCATTTAGTGGTGGGAAATGTTTATAAATGCTAGAATAAAATAAAGAAAAATTTAGGAATTTAATTATAAATCATTTTAGGATGAAATAAAATAGATGCATAGAAAATATATTTTGGTTATAGAAAATTCATTAAAAATAGTTTTAGCTATAATTAAATACTAAAAATGGAGAATAAATGTAGAAATAGTAAGAACCTTATTTAGAAAACCTTTATTGCAGATATAAAATAATAAAGTGCATATAAAAATATATTTTAGCAATGGGAAATTCATTAAAAGTGTTTTTAGCTTATAAATAAATACTAAAAATAGAAAATAAACGATAAATGCATTTCTTTGGCTATGAAAAATAATAAATACTTCGTAGGGACGTATAGATATAGGATTTTATGCTATGTGTATGTTTTATGTATTGTTCTTGAATGTTTTATTTCTCTTTTGACGGTAGTTTGTACACATTCGTATTCGACGAAAAAGCGACATAAAGATATGGAGATCAAAAGTTCAATGAAGAAGAACTGAGCAGCTATAGAAAAACAGGCAAGGTCCCTTGACCATGTTGTGCCTATTTTAGGAATTATAGTTAGTTGCATGCTTAATTAGTGTGAATCATATTTATTCATCTGTTCCATATAATTCCTTGTTCCCCGGGTTGAATTGGATGGTTCTGGGTATTTCAATCATGCTTAGCCATGCTTATTACTTGAGATGGAATTTGGACACATGATTTTATTATTAATTATGACCATTATGTTACATTAAAAACGATGAAGTAATTGATATGAATCTGGCAGTTGGATGGTTATCGTATGGTGCAGTTTGCACGAGACTCGAGATTGGGTTTGGTACCGCCAGATTCTAAGGATCGGTTTATGGAGGAAGCCACTAAGCTTTATGGTACCACCACGAGACTGAGATGGGGTGGCTTGGTCAATTAATTAGGTTTCTCACGATGAAATGCTAGTAGTTGGATGGTGCGGGGAATGATGCAGGAGTACTGCTCTGGGAACCGCAAGGCTCAAGAGGGGGCTCTAAGGCGGAGGGTTACTTCGGGAATGCCTCAGTTGTGGAAACCTTAGAGGGCTAGCACTAGTTGGGAGTACCTTTGTAAAGACCATGTAGTGATCTCCTGGCCACACACCTATGGTAGTGTGTAATGTGGTTGGCCGCCACGGGCATTGGGGAGGTTTACTCAGTCCACCAGGCATCAGGGGATGAAATCACTGCTTGTGTGTAAAGGGTACATTCTCTGCAGAGATTTGGTAAATCTGTCATGACAGCGTGCTCATGGACAGGAGCGGCTTGGGGCTGAATTCATAATTAGATGATGGTTGAGATGATGGTTGGAAATGATATTGATATTGTTACATTGTTATTATTAATTTTATGATTGAGAATATTCACCTAGAGTGGCACCCGTGGCTGAAGCATATCTTGTCCATCGACGAAAATGAAAACGAGGAGCAGCAGACCCCAACGGTGGTACAGAATCAGCCAACCTTATAGCAGTGTGCTCGTCTTGTACAAACATAATATATAAACCAGTACCAGAGCATCGGAGGACTAGAGAGTTCAGAGGCATGTCAAATTTGTTTGCTATAATCAAATTAACATCATCGGTAGATAAGTTTGAAGGAGGATCAATAACTGTAACAAAAAGTGCTTTGCGGAGATCAGCTTCTGCCCGTTCCAGCTTATCAGACCAATCAATAATACATGGTGGACCACGGGCCGGTGAGGCACCATCATTCGGAACCAATGGCTCCGAAGAGGCAGCCTCACTGTTGCCCCCGATGTCCCTTGGCGAGGAAGAGCGAGGATCCTGAGCTGGACGACGCCTCCGAGGTGGCCGCCGCCGCCGACATCCTCTATGTTCCATGTCCTGCTGCGCCTCAATGGTGGTGGGTGTATCAGCAGCCTTACTGGTTCCACCCTTTTGCTTATCTGATGATGCTGAGATACGTCTCCACAATAAATTTTGTGGTGCAGTCTTGTTTCGCTTGGATGAGGGGATGTTATTCCGGTGAAAAGGGCGTTTATAGGCCGGGGAGGTGCTATCATTCAGAACCATCGGTTCCGAAGAGACAAACTTACCGTTGCCACCATGACCCCTTCGCCAAGAATAGGAAGGTGCAGTCAACGCTGATATACGTCTTCATACTTATTTGCGTTGCGGCGGTGCTATCACAGGATTGTCCCCCAGTAGGAGCGACACGGGCTGGGAAGGCGCCCACATTCAGAACCGAAGTGACAGCCTTTCCGTTGACCATTTAAGCAACCTGCTGAAAGACAGTAGAAAAGGTCCCTGTCACGGCTTTAGCCAAGCCCTGCTAACGTCTGCGCTAGACACACCACCTCTCCTCTGTGGACAGGAGTAGGATCTGTCTCCAATGTCTCAACATTTGAAGCATCATAGTCGTAGGCAACAACTTCTGGAACGATGATCAATAGAGAAACAATTGAAACAACTCGCCCTAATATCCTTCGGAATTGGGCGTCGAGGGCGTTGTGGGGCACAAGCCTGCCGACGATGAACTGACCGGGACACGACCTGCACCAAACCATCATTGTCAGTACCTGTCTGCACTGGAGGTGGAACTCTCACAACTGATTGATGTAGGTCTGATTGCTGCTTCTTATCTGGTGAAGGCTGGCACAGAGGAGCAGCCGCAACAGATGTACCCAGTACCACATCTTTGAAGGTGTTAAAACAGGAGGAACCAATAGCAGAATCATGGAACGTCCCAGACGCCGGACTTGTATCACTCCGCTGGAGTTATTTCGAGCGACCACCAGTCCTGACCTCGGGGGTGGAAGCCAGGACTGCCATGACACAGATCACATACACTTCAGCAGGCGATCAAGAGACGAACCGTCCGATACAGGAAAGAGAAGCGAGACGACGGAAAGGGGCGGACACGGGCGGATGAGGCGCGATGCACACATAAACGAAGTCAAGCAGAATGAGCGAGCGAGCGAGCGACCAAACAAGCGCGCGGTGGATGCCAGGCCTGAGCGGGCACCACCGAGAAGCGATCGCGGCGAGCGTCGCATAGATCGCCAGAGCGAAGGGGGGGGGGCGGGTCAAAACTTATTTTGGCCCAAGATGAAAAGAGGTGTTCAACGGTGTTTTCACTTTATATATTTTTGAGGTGGACCTTATAGTAAAATACATCAGCATTGAGGAACATATACTATGGTTTATTTGAAAATTGTTTAGATCATGAATCCAAACAAATGTGACACAGCTGGTAAAAATTGGTGACATGCATGGATACAACTGAGACGTCATTACCAAGAAAGCAGGTTGCACCATCACTATACACATCGAGACTTCAAGGAACTATATCAAATCACAAATAAGTTAAGGGGATATGTTATTGTTACTCCCTTCATTTTATTTTATTTCACGTTAATTGACTAGTTTAAAAATGAAGTAACGTGCATCAAATAAACGAAACGAAGGGGTATTAGTTAGACTACTTGGTTCAATAATTAATAAATATATAGTAGTGTTTTTAAACTAAGTGAATTCCATAAATCCCATATTATTAAATGAGAATACCTTGTAGAGGTTACTAAATATTACACTTTGAGGTCATGCATCATCGTTGCGTAGTCTGTAAAATAGAGGCAGTGTACTTGCCCTATTTGGGTAGGATGGCGACAAGATGGGCATCAGGCCAATGTATGTAGAGGTGTTAAAACCCCTCAATTTAGCCGACACTATACCCGCCATGTTGCAACTAGTTAGACTAGGCAGCAGACATAATGCTTATTACATTGTAACACCAAATATTTTGTTACAAACCAACTCTTTAATTGCCCATAAGGTTCTATTTATTATATAATTAACGCCAATTCTGTTATGTACTGACTCTTTGGCCCCTACGGTTTCCAGTTAGGTACCAAGCTAAGGGTGTGGTAATATAGGCCAATTGAAAAAAAAACACTGAAACTACCTATATCCATGTCTATATAAATGAGTCTAATCCACGGAAGAGAGATGAAAACTCTTTTTGCACACCATTCTTACACTTGGGTCAAATGTTTTCATTGTCCTCCATTTATTCTCTATGTTTGAACCCCACATGTAAAGAGTTCATTTCTTTTTCTGTGAATGCAGTTTATTCCCCCAACAATTTCTTCCTTAACTAGCTACCCGCAGAAATTTCACTTTTCTTTAACTTTCTCGTTTCTTTAACTTTGCTGGCAGTTTGTTATCCATATGCATGAATGTTTATTTCAATTTATGGAGGTGGTTTGCAGAAATCATAGGTGCATTCCAATTGTAATTTGCGAGAGAAATTGAAAGGA
Organism: Tuctoria greenei; assembly: GCA_036927565.1. Taxonomy (NCBI): domain Eukaryota; kingdom Viridiplantae; phylum Streptophyta; class Magnoliopsida; order Poales; family Poaceae; genus Tuctoria; species Tuctoria greenei. The sequence continues at coordinate 101,087 of JAYESD010000064.1, read as the reverse complement.
ATAAGATATCAGTATACAAGTATGGGAACATATCTAGTTTAAATTACTCTTGTGATGCTAAGATACTAACAACCACCCATGACCATCAGATCCATCATCATGAGAGACTACGATTAGGGGTAGTGGAAGAACCACATATCACTTAATTGGTAGCCCCTGTTCATGATCTATAAAATAGAATATTTAATTGATACATGAGTCTTCGTCTGTCCCTATCATGTTCTCTCATGATGTATCTAATTATCATAGATGCATGTTAGCACTACAGGAGTCATTTAATCCAGATACATACCGTTCATGTCAAGGTATTTGTTCCTATATGACACTTGTTTTTAGTTAGCGTTCGTGAAGGCTTTGTATATCTAAGTACTAGAGATCTCATTTCAAATCTGAAGCGCATTTATTTACTTATCTACAGAAAATTGGCAGCCATACTATCTCTAGCTACTACCTACTACCAGTAGCCATTTATAACAGCCAGAAACTATCCATATATCTCTAGTATTAAATACAGCAAAAAAGCAATACATTGTACCTAAGGAACTCACCAAACGACGCCATGGATAGTAGCACCGTTCAATATGAATCTAATGGCTTCAGGAGAGAACTTATAACTGTCATCTCGGAGGCTCCCGTGCTATATAAAGGAAAGACCGAGCCCAGCTAGCAATGTATCAAGAAACCTGCTGGCCACCGCATCAACTAGAAGGAAATCCACCAAGTAGTAACCATGGCTCGTAGAGGAGTGGTTTCGCCTCCATGGTCCGATGTCCTTGGGGTCCTCCACCTGCTTCTGAAAGATGCTGCAGTGGTGCTCGGCGTCTCCACCATCCACCTGCAGCTCATCTGCCGGAGGCATGGCCTCCACCGGTGGCCGTGAAAGACGGTACGGAGAATCAATGGGTAAACCATTATTACTACAGATTCATTTGAATTCCATGATGAGTCTTACAAAGCTGGAGTTTCCTTTGTCTGTTGATTCATGATTGTGCAGATTAGGTCGCTTACTGCTAGACTGAACAAGTTAACACTAGAGGCAGCAATGCAGGGCCCGTTTCCAGTACCAGGGGCAGCCAATCGTCATCATCGTTCTCTAAGCAAGATCAAGCAGGAGACCAGAGAGGTAAGGGAGATGTTGGTTCGCATCTACAAAAAATCTGGAACCCAGCTGCAGAGCTGTCCAAATCTGGCGGCGATGGCACTGTAAACCTTTTGAACAATGTTTGAGTGTCTCGCAGATGAAGAGCAAATAACTAGCTTCCCGTTTTAATCTGCCATGCAAGATGCTATGTTATGTTAAATATGTAGAAATAAAGTGGGATGAAAAGATATTGATTTTATTAATTGAGAATGTGTTGTCACAACAATCTGTAACTTAAAATGCAGTCCATGTTCTTGGACATGGACTCCAGATCTTGCATTGGTCAATAAAATACCGTGATTAACTCTTTCTATATAAAATCAATATAACAATGCTTTTGAATCCATGTTCTATGAATACAAGAAATGTTGTTGCACCATTTCAATCTTGGCGAACCAGCATCAAAACTAATTATTCCTTTGGATATGAAACTACAGCTCCCAAAAGCACTAAACAACTTTGGATATTAGTTTTTCAAGATCTATCTTATTTCTGAACGGGCGAAGATAAAATCCATGCAACTTTGAGAGATGAAGATCTACAAAAGTGAAACTGCATCAATCTCAGTGTAGATTGCTTATGAGGATCTAGCTTTTTTGGTGCCGCTTACCAACTTGGGGCGTGTGGCTTCTTTGGTTCACCATTGCTCTTTTGTTGTCCTCGGCTCCCGCCGTGGCATGATAATTCAAGCTGTCTGGCGGGAGAGCTCTGCATGTGCTGGATGGCGGCTGTGTCTAGGAGGGAGCGGAGGTTTCGGTAGGCACATCGAGATCCTGGCTAGATGGGTTTAGGCACGCAGCACAGTATTGCATCGCCGGCTGGTTATTTAGCTGAAACAGGAAATGACCGATTTCCAAATAATAGCATCCAATGTGGTGAAGCTTAGCAGTTGGATGGAGATACAAACTCATAAGAACTGGTGCTAATATTTAAGTAATACTTATTAAGCGATACCATGATTAAAGAAAGTACAAAAAGTACGAATGATATGTTTTGTAGGAATTCTAAACCATAGCCCCTAAATACTAAAATTTTATTAATAAGTATGCTAAGATATCAACATTAATGAATACAATCTAATATAAACGTACTTTCCTGATGGACCAAGTTGTCATAAATGCATGTTAAAATATTCTAGTCAACGTGCATAATGAAAATCATTGCGGGTTAAGGATAGTGAACATGCCATATTTGACGTGTAATAGATCTATTTAACAAACGAATGACATAACCTAATCTGCTTGTTAACTGATTAAGCAATAACAGATAATGGACATATGAACCGACAGAGAAGAAATATCGTATGGATATTTAAAAAGATAACCATGACAAATTCTAATATTGTTGGCTAGCAAAAATGTAATAACGGTCATGTATTTAGACTAAGGAGAGATGCATGGCACACAACAAACCTAGACTTACCTACCACATACCTAAACTTGCCCAACATGGAAAGATCGAACACGTTCATCAAGAGATGGTGAGGTATTCGGCAACTAACCTTGCACGGCGCCGTAGATGGAGATGGCTTGGCACGTCGGCATGATGTTGGTGTCGTTTAGCATGGTGCGACACATGATCACCAGCTCCTGGAGAGGCATCAACATTGCCATCAGCTGCATCACCAACTTCATCATCTTCGACGAGAGCTGTGGCTCTTCGATCCGTCCTCCGTGCGCATCTTCTTCCATCATTATGCTGCTGGCTCCCTTCTCCGGCTACTGCAGCGACATGACCAACAGGACTGTTAGTACTCTCCATGGTTGCTGACCACCTTAGCACAGGCGGAAACCGAGTCAAGGGCAGCAGTGGACTGGAGGATGACCAAAGTGCAGGCGCTGCAGGAGCCAGCCCGACGGTTATAAACTCATGATCCCGGGAGTAGTGGACTGCATGCGTGAGACCTCTTCAAAATATGGGTCTTCCCCCAGCATGCAGCCGGCATTTATGGGCATGCAGCAGAGCACCTCAGTGAGAAGGACGAGTAACTCACCCGGATACAGCAACCACCTGCCATGACACAACGGAACGGTTCTCCTTGTCAAGTGGGTTTTGGTGCGACTGCCTCTCATATTTTAGCAGCGATAGCTGCTGTTGATACTGGAACCTAGATCGGGGGGGGGGGGGGGGGGCTTTATTTGACGAGGACGGTGCCACAATTTTTTTTTTTCAAATATAGTAGCGAATTACTTGTTGCCAAAAAATGGAAGCCAGTGAATTACTATAGAGCTTGGCAATTAAAAGATCTGAAAAGGATACTGTTCCATGCTCAATGGCTGGAAACCTGTTCGTAAATAATGAATCCCTGAATGTGAAAAGGTCAAATCGATTGTACTTGGATAAAATTTATTAGAAAGATATCATAGAAGTAAATTTAGATAGGGCTCTTTGTCCGGATGTGGACTAACTGAATATAGGAAAAATAAATTCGTAATTTAGTCACTTAAGGCCCATCACCGTTGATTTCTCACACTACTTTATTATCCAGGCAAAGAATTAAAAAAACGTTATGGAAAGCAACAGCGACTAATATGTATTGCCAGGTAAAACTGCAAATTAAGAATGTCATAAACAAGTGTATTAGCCAATAGTTTAGATAAACTGTTACATCTTCATTACTCACATTCTCGGCAAGCATCACCCACCGCGGGCCAGCTGCAGAGACAAGGGGCCGAACCCAGTCATAAGCTTCAACGTGGGCTGACAAGACCAAGAACATGCTAAGCAAAGGTTTTTGATAATCATTTGTGAAGGGATTATTTGTTTGGAGCCTAGACATGGGTTTCCCCCAAATTTTAATCAATTAAGTAGTTAATTAGTAGCTATAAATATTTTACCCACTCACATAGTCTATTTAAGCCACTAATTGCTCCTTGTATATTCTTTGAGCAAACAATAATTTGAGAGAATTTTTCTGGATTTTCTACACTTTAAAATGTGTTGTTATATGATTTCGTGTACACCCTACTCAGGGGGATCCATGAGCGAGCGCGGTATTTCTTTGTTGCTTTACATTGTTGGAGGCTTTGTTATCGGAGGTCTTTTTAATCCATCTTGTCTAATTGACGGGATGACTGATTGCTTGTTGTTAGCAACTCAAATGTTTGAATGGTTGTAAGGTTGTCATTGAGCAGCTAAGAGGCTCAGCAATAGATGTTTGGTCGTCACGGCATGAGCTCACTCTCAGTTATCCAGGTGAGAATCCTTTCCAGTCTACAAAGTTGGCCAGTGATTGTTCGTGTTTGTTTGTTATATGTCCGGTATGGCAGTTGAGGTTGTTGGTATCTATGTTCCTGTATTGTATTTCTATAATTTACTCATTTAGTAAAAAGATACCACACCCACCAATTGCGTCAAAAAAAAGGTTCCTATCAGTGTCCACCGCCGGTTGAGACTGTGATGTTGTCAGACAAGGGAATCTTTGTAAATACAGTACATATCCGAGTACGAATAAAGGGGTCACTTCCAAAGAAGTGCGATGAATACCTTTTTTTACACGTCATTCTTACATTACGTATAAATGTTTCATTGTCATCAATTTCTTCATAATTTTGGGAACCCCTCACATCCATATATCTGTATGTAAATGTAATTGGTCTGCTCAACAATGGCTTCCTTAACTAGCTGCCAGGAGAAATTCTGTTTTTCCCACAATCTTGCTATTGGTGATCCATTTTGTATTAATGTTTAATTTCAAGGCCCACAGAAGTTGCTTGTGCAGAACAGTAGAGATTGCCTTATCCCATTATTGCTGATAACTTAGGGATGTTTTTGAACGAAGGAAACAAATTTAAAATATTCGCCAGTAAATGAGATCAAATATCTTTAGATTATTTTTGAATACTTCTTGATAAAGGTCTGGTACTTATTAAATGCTGGCCATATAATGGAAGTGAAACATTCATGTATGATCTGGTAGTAAATAAATAGCAGTAATGTAGTACATCGACATGAAGCAACCAAGATCTGACTCTATCATATTTGATATAAATGCAAGGGCCAGGAGATATCTCAAACCATTGGAGCAGCGGCGGCCTCAGAGGAAAGCAGTGGATGACACCATGACATTTAGAGCTTTATAAACCAAGGCAGCACAAGTACGCTGACACAGATGAAAGTGGCCATGGCTAGGAAAAAGAGACCATTGCAGTGGTCTGAAGTGAGTGTACTCTTCCACATGCGGATCCGTAATGCTACTTCACAGTTGCGCTTCAGTGAATCCCACCTCAAGAGCTTTTTCCACAAGAATGACATTTCCCGCTGGCCTGGACAGAAGGTGGATAAACTCTTGCCTTGCTATTTGGCGGAGAAGTATAAACAATTGATAGATTTCCATGTACTCCCTTCGTCCTAAAATATTTATCACTAACCGGTGACAAATATTTGGAAATGAATGGAGCATCAGGCTAAGATTGAGATTTTTTTTCGATTGATCTGTTTAATTTGAATAATTTTGCTGTCCTAGGATAGGAATTCTATAACATGAAATGGTCAATCTATTAGTGTTTTCTGTGATTATCACTAGCTGAAGCCAACATTTTAGTGATTCTTCAGTTCCTTTGTGACATACTGACATGTATACCAGAGACTACTACTGCTTTGTTATTTTTGCCTTGCATAAAGCATGGCCGCTGCGACATACATGAAGACCCCCCTTGTAATGGTAGAGAGACACCAGGGTCTATATCCATATTAAAGTGACATGAAATGGAGAGATACAGAACATGCCTGCTGATATGCAAGCTTTCTACTTCAACTCACATGTTGAGAAAATGCCTGTATATATGAAACTACAGCTCCCAAAAGCGCCACAACCTTGGACATTAGTTTTTCAACATCCATCCTATGGCTGAACGGACAAAGATAAATTCTATGCAAATTTGAGAGATGAAGTCTACAAGACTGAAACTGAATCAATATGAGTATAGGCACCCTTGTTTCTGAAAATGTGGAAACTGGGTTCAAAAGGTTTATTTTCAAGACACTATGGAGTATTCTACAGACAAAAAATGATGCATTATTCTAGACAATTGCTCTTTGAGTCCTCGAATACTTGTCGCTTGTTAGTTCAATATTAAACTAACAAGTGATACGCATTTGGAGACACAAAGAAGAGTTTCGAACTCATAACCTATATGTATGTATGCATGAATTCCTATATTTACGATCAGATAGAAGCAATTCCAACATTCTGAATAATTCCTTTTATTTTAGGACAATTTTGAAAACTGTAGAATGAATTTGCACAAAATTGGCACGATGCCAACTGAAAAGTCTAAGTTGTACTATATGAGGTATTTTGAGACTCTTTTACAACATGGGCCACATGAAAAAGCTAAATGTAAATTTACTTGTCAATAGTAACAGTGTCTTTTAATTTAACTATTAGTTCTTTTTTGAAATTTTCTACCATGTTTTCATTCTCATACTGAACTGGAATTTATAAAAGCGTATGGAAACATAAGAACAAGGAAACCAAAATACCTTTTCTGTTAAAGAAAAATTGTGGCCTTTTGTGCCCGAACCAAAGTCTTTGTATCATGTAGTTTATTCTCTATCAGTTTGATGTCTTGTGAATAAAAATATATATATAATTAGTACTTCCATGTGCATGTAAATATAATACAGGTATTCTTAGTCAATAATACAATTTCTAATGCAGTTATAGTGTCACCCTTTACATTTATCCTTGTATGATATGCTATATTTTGACTCATTTTACACGAAACAAACCAGATATGACTATTTATATCTGTTTGTATCAGTTTCAAGAAAAGTATATTCACTACTTATTTTACTATGGTGAGCAATAAAACATTGATACCTAGCAGTGGCGATGTTGGACAGTATATATATTCGGAATAAACTATGTACTCATAAGATGAGGCTAAATGCATCACTTTGTTTACTTCCCAGTTCACTCGTTGAACTTTCAGCTGATATGCCTCCCCTAACTTGGAATTGATATATCACTATCAAATGTAAGGAATGGAACATTCTTATGATCATCAATCTGGTTTGGCTCTTATAGGGATTGGAATAGGCTCATATACCGAACCAAATCTAATATACAAAACTTGTTATAAACAGACGGTGCCTCTCCCTGCTTACTCTTTTCCCTATCGTCCCTCATCCATCTCCATCTGTCTCTAAATATAATCAGTGTTCTAGGATTTCAGCTCCAACACTTGCACTGGATAAAGTACGGAAATTTACTAAGATTGTCACAGAGTAAAACCAATACAGTAATGCCGCCGTTTCACTGATACATAGTACATAAAAACGATACCGCAGCTTCAGAAAACAACATTTTACCACATAATTCGATATCCTATGCCATGAGAAACAATGGTGCGTCTTCCACAGGGGTCTGACAACATTGAATATTAGATTGTCAGCATCAAACGTATTTGTTTGAACAGAATAAAAATCAAACCAAATCGACTTTCAAAATAAAAAACATGTCCTCTCATATAATTGCTGGCTCAACACGCATGGAGAACTCCAAATCAGTGAGCAGCGATATGTAAAACAACAGCTGCTCATTACTGGTTGCTTATCATATGTGAAATACACTGTTCCAACCTCTTTTCTTTATATATCTTGTACAGATTAAATAATGTTTTGTAGGCAATGAGTTTTGAACACAGTGTCCTATAGACATATTCCAGTATATGTTGTTAGAAGGAAGAAATACAAAATAAGGACAAATTGTTACAGTAATATCTTTTCCTTGGGGCTATTACAAAAAAATAGAATTGCACACAATATGTACTGCAAAATATTTAAAATAAATATGTGGTGTTGTGGGACATTTTTAACTTGAATTTAGTGTTAATAGTAACATTATATTTTAATTTAACACTCCACTTTTTTTTAAAAAAAATTTAGCAATGGTGTTTCAACTCTTATACTGTGAACACAAGCATGAGCTACATTTTGAAACTTTTGAAAACAACGTAAAATACAAAAGGGACAAAGAGGACCTTTTTGTTGAAAAAAATCATGTCCTTTGGTTCCCAAACCAAAGTGACTGCACAATCTCCTTCTGAATAATGTGGAAACTGGGTTCAAAAAGTTTATTTTAAAGACACTATGGAGTGTCCTACAGACAAAGTAATGATTCGTTTTTTACAGGAAAGCAGCAGGAAGACCCTGCTGTGTAATATATTAAATCAAAATAAAGCTGTACAGAGTACATACATAATGGAGCAAAATGAACTCTATGTTGCTTCAAGAAAATCAACCAAGATTTAATTTGCGAAAGTAAGGAAATCTAGCCAGGCATAAAGATCAAGTTTATCAACTTCCTCAAGTCTCACAGCTTGCAGTCTGGATTCCTTAAGGAAAAAAGGATTCTTGATTGTCGATAAGGTGGGTTTGGATCTTTTAAAGATTACCATTCCTGCTTTTCTAAATCACCCAACAAACAATTATAAAACATCCATGCATGAACAATTTATGCTTGAAGTGAAGCTTTGCATGTCTGATCATCTCGAAGAAAGGCTTGTAAGTATTCCAGTACATCCCAATCTATTGCCAAAATTGCTTGCATTGTAGACAATGAGTTTTGAACTCGTGTTCTATATGTCGATGAATCCCATATTAACTGTCAGATAGCAATTCTATATTCTGAATAAATCCTTTTTCTTGAGGGAAATTCTGAAAACAGTAGAATGAATTTGCGCAAAATTGGCACAATGCGTACTGAAAAGTCTAAGGTGTACTATATGAGGTCTTATGAGACTCTTTTACCGCTTGGACCAAAGGAAAACACTAAAGGCCAGTTTATTGTCAATAGTAATAGTGTCTTTTAATTTAACTCGTTTTTGAAATTTGCACCCATGTTTTCACTCATTACTGAACTTGAATTTACTTCCAGGTGCATATAAATATAATACAAGTATGATATATTATATTTTGACTTATTTTGCAGGGAATAAAACAGATATGATTATTGCTAGCTGTTTGTGTCAGTTTCAAGAAAAGTATATTCACTAATCATTTTTATTATAGTGAGCAACAAAATGTTGACAAAGCTAGAAATGGCGGTGTTAGAAAGTGATCTGAATAAACTATATATGCACTCAAAAGATGGGGCAGAAAGAAACACTTTGTTTATTTCCCAGTTCACTCTTTCAACATTCAGCTGTCATGCGTTATCGCCTCCCCGCTGGAATTAAGACCATCCGAACTACCGACCTCTAAAGCATACTCTATCATCTAAATCATACTTTATATACTCTATACTTCCAATATCTGGACTCATCAAAATTTTCCAGTATGCTTTCCAGTATGCTTTCTAGTACGCTTTACAACGTACCACTGCGGATGACCTAATATATCAGAATTAGCAGTAGGTATTAGCCCATTTTTTATGATCATCAATAAGGTCTGGCCCTAAGGTACAATTTTGATAGGTCTAGGAATCACACTTATAGTATACTGATTAGGATATCCCACACCTCCTAAACACATGGTTTCCCCCATCCAGCTCCATATCATAAATATACATAATATGTGTTCTAAGATTCAGCATCATATCCCAAACCTTGCTGCTAATCACCGGGTTTGAAATTGCAAAAAACTAGTACTGCAAAATATGTAAAATGTATATATGGTGTTGTGGGATGCTTTTAACTTTAAGTCATAGTAACAAGTCTTTTATTTGACTATCCTTTCCCTTAAAAAAATAAAGGTTCAACGGTGTTTTTTTTCGAATACGCAAGAGAGATGCACATCTTTGTGTTAAAAGAAGAAAAAGCGGACCCTGTGACAGCAAACCATCACATATAGGGTCCAGATATCAGAGGCTCAATACACCGAACAAAAATATTACAATGGGTTCTCCAACTTAAACCTGGATTAGCTTCCTAACACCTGCTGCAAATTAAGGGCTTGTAGTTTTTTGGTCCCAGCAAAGCACCATAACCTGTATTCATCTCAGAAGGTTCTCATAATCTCACTAATGGAGAGAGACACATTATCGAAAACACAAACGTTTTGCTGTTTCCGGATGAGCCAAGCACCCAAGATGATTAACGACTTTATTCCTTTCTTGTGTTCCTTTGGAACTTTACTAGTAGTGCGGCTCCACTAGTCTCCAAGTGACCTCTCGTTTGTCATAGGTATAGCATGTGACATGTGGATCATCAATAGCAATTTGAACCAAATCTGCCTCGCAAACAAACATGTTAAAAGGATATGTTGGATGATTTCCTCCTCTTGATCACATAGGAGACACTTCTCGGGATGTGAAAGTCCGCGTCTAGAGAGGCGATCAGCTGTCCAACATTTGTTATGGAACACTAACCACAAAAAGAACTTGATCGAATAAAATGTGCTGACAACTTTGGTAATATCCCAGCTGAGGGGACACGGGGAGGAATTCTCCTTGCTAGCAGTAATGCCCACATCAAGCTATCCAATTTTACAACCAGGTCTTACTCCATCTCAGCAATTATCACAGATGATAGAACCTCGGTTCCCTCAATGATCACAGGGTGTATGGCCCTCAATCTAAAGTTGAGGAAGGACTCTTCCTGAACGAGCTTCGTGAGATCTACCTGACAGCGTCTCCGGTGTGGCTCGTATTAGGTGATTTCAACCTGATTTATCGCGATGAAGACAAGTGCAATGGCAGGCTAAATCGACGCATGATGAGGAGCTTTCAACGGACGTTGAACCATATCAAAGTCAAGGAAATTCTCATGTTAGGACATCGCTTCACATGGTCGAGCGAACAACATCATCCCACATTGTCCAGAATTGGCTGCACATTCGCCTCGCCACAATGGGAAAACATTTTTGGTTGCCCTATTCTGCAGGCTCTTTCATCATCGGCATCTGACCACTTCCCTCTGTTATTAGTACCATTTGTAGAGAATTTTAGAAGTCGGTCCTTCCGTTTCGAGGAGCACTGGCTAAACATGCCTGACTTTCGTGAGCGTGTCCATGAGACATAGAATAGACAAGTCTCTCCACAACATAGTGGTCTGCTTACTCTCCACATCAAGCTTTCCAGAACTGGTCGCGCTCTTATAAAATGGTCTCGTGCACAAATTCCTCAAGGCAAGCTGGCCATAATAATATGCAGGAAGGTAATCCTCAGACTCGATGAAGCTATGGAGCTGCGACTCCTGACAGATCAGGAAAGGGAGACTCGTGCACTACTTAAGCAACGGATTTTAGGCCTATGGTTCATAGAAAAATCGAGGGCCAGAGAGCAATCAAGGTTGACATGGATGCATAAGGGAGATGCCAATACCCAATATTTTCATTCTTTTGCGAACTCGAGACGTAAGACCAACTTCATCCAGTCACATCAGGTTGGGGAGGAGGTTGCAGTGACGCAACCTGACAAGCTGTAACACCCGTCATTTCTCCCCATCCCTCTCCCTTTCCCACTGCGTACAGGCCCCGGCTGTCAGCCCTTTATTTCTCCAACCGCACGCCTTGTCGGCATTTCATCAAACAGATCGTGTGCGAGTCGCGCTCCGCCAACCGCTGTGTCGATTCTCGCCCATCTTGCGCCCCTGACCACCACTCTACATGCAACCGCCTCCCCTATATAGCAATGAGAGCGCCCCACTCTTTCCCCCCATTCCCCATTCATTTTCTGAACGCCAAACCGTAGAACCGCCGCACGGGTAAGCCGTGGCGTTCCCATCAATATGCTTCAAACATGTCCTTCCTTTGTGCCTCACGCGTGTTCCATGCCACTGGGAATCCGCTGGGCAAGTTGCCTCGAAGATTTAGCCATCTCGACATCGAGTTCACTGAGCACCGCCAGACACCGTCGCGCCTCCTCGTTGCTGACAAGCCTCCGCGTAGTTTCGGGCAACAAAACTTCATAGGTGAGTTCATAGAGCCTACCTCCTCCATTTCCAGCGATCGCAACCATAGATTAAGCCCCCTAGGCGTACTCTAGCGAGCTCTAGACGCCATTCATGGTGGTACATCCATGTTGGATGGAGGAAGAAGAAGCCCATGGCTTCATTTTGTCCCCAGCTGTCAGATCATCTATCAAGGGTCACGATTAGATCATTTGCATACCCCTTCGTTCATAAAATCTGGTGCGCCCACTTTAAATCCTACGGTCCAAATTAGACGGCTCATACCCCTTCGTCTTTTTGCACGTAAGCCCTCGGATTCTTTCAATCTAACCCCTAGACTTTCTGTTAATTATGGAACAATTATGCAGAATGTGTAAACATTACTAGAAAGCCCATGTTAATATTGATGCAATACTTGTAGAATAGCCCCTGATGACTAAAAGAAATAACATTTAAGCCCTTGTATTATTATTTAATTGTTGAATATTGTTTAAAAATGCATTTAGTGGTGTGAAATGTTTATAAATGGTAGAATAAAATATAGAAAAATGTAGGAAATTAATTATAAATCAGTTTAGGCTGAAATAAAATTATAGATGCATAGAAAATATATTTTGGCTATAGAAAGTTCATTAAAAATAGTTTTAGCTATATTTAAATACTAAAAATGGAGAATAAATGTAGAAATAGTAAGAAACTTATTTAGAAAACCTTTATTGCAGAAATAAAATTATAAAGTGCATATAAAAAAATATTTTGGCTATGGGAAATTCATTAAAAATGTTTTAGCTTATAAATAAATACTAAAAATAGAAAATAAATGATAAATGCATTTCTTTGGCTATGAAAAATAATAAATACTTCGTAGGGTCGTATTGATATAGGATTTTATGCTATGTGTATGTTTTATGTATTGTTCTTGAATGTTTTATATCTCTTTTGATGGTAGTTTGTATGCATTCATATTTGACGAAGAAGCGACATGAAGATATGGAGATCAAAAGTTCAATGAAGAAGAACTGAGCAGCTATAGAAAAACAGGCAAGGACCCTTGACCATGTTGTGCCTATTTTAGGAATTATAGTTAGTTGCATGCTTAATTAATGTGAATCATATTTATTCATCTGTTCCATATAATTCCTTGTTGCCGGGGTTGAATTGGATGGTTCTGGGTATTTCAATCATGCTTAGCCATGCTTATTACATGGGATGGAATTTGGACACATGATTATATTATTAATTATGACCATTATGTTACATTAAAAACCATGGAGTAATTGGTATGAATCTGGCAGTTGGATGGTTATGGTATGGTGCAGTTTGCACGAGACCCGAGATTGGGTTTGGTAGCGCCAGATTCTAAGTACTGGTTTATGGAGGAAGCCACTAAGCTTTATGGTACCACCACGAGACTGAGATGGGGCGGCTTGGTAAATTAATTAGGTTTCTCCCGACGAAATGCTAGTAGTTGGATGGTGCGGGGAATGATGCAGGGGTACAGCTCTGGGAACCGCAAGGCTCAAGAGGGGGCTCTGAGGCGGAGGGTTACTCCGGGAATGCCTCAGTGGTGAAAACCTTAGAGGGCTAGCACTAGTTTGGAGTACCTTTTAAAGACCATGTAGTGATCTCCTGGCCACACACCTACGGTAATGTGTAATGTGGTTGGCCGCCACGGGCATCGGGGAGGTTTACTCAGTCCACCTGGCATCGGGGGATGAAATTAGTGCTTGTGTGTAAAGGGTACATTCTCTGCAGAGATTTGGTAAAACTGTCATGAGAGCTGTGCTCACGGACAGGAGCAGCTTGGGGCTAAATTCATAATTAGATGATGGTTGAGATGATGGTTGAAAATGATATTGATATTATTACATTATTATTATTAATTTTTTGATTGAGAATATTCACCTAGATGTAGGTTGTTAATGAAAGCTAATGATAGGCTTAATGCTTAGTGCTTAAACCACTATTAGCCTTTCCTTTTTGATTGGCCTACATGTCATTTATTTCCCACACTTGCTAAGTACCGCGAGATGGTACTCACACTTGTTTTGTTGTATTTTTGATATGCTGCTCAGTGAAGACAAGATATAATAAGGACGGTGAAAAGTGAAGACGGTGCATAGGTCGCGTTGCTGCCAGTCGATTTGCCTGTGGTTGCCCTAGAGATTTGTCTCTTCCCCTGCTATTCAAAACTCTTTTCAAGGTATTAAGGTTGTTTCTATTCGATATAGAACTGTTTATCACTATTTGTCGTACATGTATGGTGAAACTGATTCTGGCATACATGTATTTGCAGCTGGTTTTATTCTTAATAAAACCGGGTGTGACAAAGTGGTATTAGAGCTATATATCAACTCTAGGCACGTGACCTTAGTTAGAATGGACTTATTAGACATCCCTTGGACCTTGCTCATGAAGACGAAGATTCGACTTAATTGACAAAGCCTAAATATCGACTTATTGAAGATAACACAGAGGGTGAAGAAGATTCTTGAAGATTATTACACATCATTTGCTTAAGTCCCCTTTGGTTAGCAAGTGAATTTCATGCCTTCCTCATAGCGAAATAGAACACGTTGTTTGATGTATTGCAATAAATTAATGATAATAGCAATAACAAATTATAACTTTGTTGTTGTTTAAGGGGGCTAGCCAACTGCTAGTAAATCATATCTTGTCTCCTTCGTTGACCCATTTGAATCTCGTGGGCGAGATTCCTTGTAAGGTGGGTGAGATTGTAACCTCTGTATTATCAAAATTAATCATAATAATATAAAATATTAATCATTACAATGCATTTTAATTGAAAGACTTTAAAAATTTAAAACCCACAAAGTAAATAAAAGGCCAAGTTAAAAATAATAAAAATAATAAGAAGAATGATAATGTAGAATAACATAAAAAAATAGTGTGTGTTGTTTTGTGATAGTACCTTAAATTTAACAATTCTGCCTTTAAAAATGAAAAGAAATAAAAATATACATCATGTTAGTTAATTTAATTGAAAGATATAAAATGGAAGTCACACTAGAAATGTCGATCAAATTCTTATTTTATAAATAAAGAATAGAAGAACAGAAGAAAATGTGTGTTCATTTAAAATGAATAAATTAGACATATCCCCTCATGAGTACTTAGATATTAAAAATAATAATTGAAATTGTTAGAGAATACATTTGGATTCAAATAAAAATTAGGGCACAGTACCGAAAACCAAACCAGACCAAGTGGCACGACATAAAAAATAATAATGTTGGTAATAATAAAATAAATAATTATTTAAAAATAATAATAGAAAATAAAATATAATAACATAATCTGTAGAATTGTGTGATAATGAATGATTTTCTTAAGAATTGAAACAAGTTCGTCATGTTATTCTTGCATTGCGTAAAATATTGAACTTAGAAAAGTTTTAGAATAAAGATTTCAAAATCAAATAAGAAATATAATTATAGAGAGATAGTTTCTAATAGGGTAGCTTTTGAATAACAAAAACATAGATCTCTTTTTAGTCCAACCTAGAATCTCGGGGCGAGATTCTGTTTAATGGGGGTAGAATTGTAACACTCGTCATTTTTCCCCATCCCTCTCCCACTGCGTACGAGCCCCGACTGTCAGCCCTTTATTTCTCCAACCGCACGCCTTGTCGGCATTTCATCAAACAGATCGTGTGCGGGTCGCGCTCCGCCAACCGCAGCGTCGATTCTCGCCCATCTTGCGCCCCTAGCCACCACTTTCCATGCAACCACCTCCCCTATATAGCAATGAGAGCACCCCACTCTTTCCCCCCATTCCCTATTCATTTTCTGAACGCCAAACCATAGAAACGCCGCACGGGTAAGTCGTGGCATTCCCGTCGATTTGCTTCAAATCATTCCTTCCTTTGTGCCTCACGCGCGCTCCATGTAACTGAGATGGACTTCTGAGTCATTCTCTGCAGCTCGGATGATAGTCACATTTTGAAGCTTGGCTATTAAGGACATTATTTCTACTGCCATGAGAGGTTCTAGGGAAAACTCTTTCACGTTTTTCAACCTAGCGTGCAGGTAATACGGTACAATTGCAAGACTATTGGACGGCTCCAGGTCAGCAGTCAGCACTTGTGACATATCTGCCACAGGAGCAGGACCATGGGGATGTCGCCCACTGGGATTCACAGTTTCCGAGTGTTGAAATTCTGGAGTTGCTGTGGCTGAAATTCTGAAAGGTTCACCAAGCGTTGGAAAAATCTTGGCGTCTCTGCCTTTGACGAGGATGGGTGTCACTATCGTCACCCTCTGTGGAGGAAAGGTGATTGCTGCTGGCCGCTGGATAAGTGGGTGCAGACACCGTAATGTCAATATGATATACCAAGGTAGGTTTACCCGGTGGTATCTCAATTATCACGATCGGGGATTCCACGATGTGAAGATCTCATGAATTTGGAATATCCTCCGGCTTAAAACACTGAGCCGACAGGCGGAAGGTACATTAATCTTCCCTGTTCCTAGTAGCCGAGTGGAGAACATGGGGCCATGCATAAGGATTCAACAAATGTTCTGCCGTGGACATTTCCCACGCATGAGCTGGAATACCCCGCAAGTCAATATCAACCAAAATTGGTAGAGTGGCACCCGTGGCTGAAGCATATCTTGTCCATCGACGAAAATGAAAACGATGAGCAGCAGACCCCAACGGGGGTACAGAATCAGCCAACCTTATAGCAGTGTGCTCGTCTCGTACAAACATAATATATAAAGCAGTACCAGAGCATCGGAGGACTAGAGAGTTCAGAGGCATGTCAAATTTGTTTGCTATAATCAAATTAACATCATCGGTAGATAAGTTTGAAGGAGGATCAATAACTGTAACAAAAAGTGCTTTGCGGAGATCAGCTTCTGCCCGTTCCAGCTTATCAGACCAATCAATAATACATGGTGGACCACGGGCCGGTGAGGCACCATCATCCGGAACCAATGGCCCCGAAGAGGCAGCCTCACTGTTGCCCCCGATGTCCCTTGGCGAGGAAGAGCGAGGACCCTGAGCTGGACGACGCCTCCGACGTGGCCGCCGCCGCCGACATCCTCTATGTTCCATGTCCTGCTGCGCCTCAATGGTGGTGGGTGTATCAGCAGCCTTACTGGTTCCACCCTTTTGCTTATCTGATGATGCTGAGATACGTCTCCACAATAAATTTTGTGGTGCAGTCTTGTTTCGCTTCGATGAGGGGATGTTATTCCGGTGAAAAGGGCGTTTATAGGCCGGGGAGGTGCCATCATTCAGAACCATCGGTTCCGAAGAGACAAACTTACCGTTGCCACCATGACCCCTTTGCCAAGAATAGGAAGGTGCAGTCAACGCTGATATACGTCTTCATACTTATTTGCGTTGCAGCGGTGCTATCACAGGATTGTCCCCCAGTAGGAGCGACACGGGCTGGGAAGGCGCCCACATTCAGAACCGAAGTGGCAGCCTTGTCGTTGACCATTTAAGCAACCTGCTGAGAGACAGTAGAAAAGGTCCCTTTCACGGCTTAAGCCAAGCCCTGCTAACGTCTGCGCTAGACACACCACCTCTCCTCTGTGGACAGGAGTAGGATCTGTGTCCAATGTCTCAACATTTGAAGCATCATAGTCATAGGCAACAACTTCTGGAACGATGATCAATAGAGAAACAATTGAAACAACTCGCCCAAATATCCTTCGGAATTGGGCGTCGAGGGCGTTGTGGGGCACAAGCCTGCCGACGATGAACTGACCGGGACACGACCTGCACCAAACCATCTTTGTCAGTACCTGTCTGCACTGGAGGTGGAACTCTCACCACTGATTGATGTAGGTCTGATTGCTGCTTCTTATCTGGTGAAGGCTGGCACAGAGGAGCAGCCGCAACAAATGTACCCAATACCACATCTTTGAAGGAGTTAAAACGGGAGGAAACAAAAGCAGAATCATGGAACGTCCCAGACGCCGGACTCGTATCACTCCAGCGGAGTTCTTTCGAGCGACCACCAGTCCTGACCTCGGGGGAGGAAGCCAGGACTGCCATGACACAGATCACATACACTTCAGCGGGCGATCAGGAGACGAACCGTCCGATACAGGAAAGAGAAGCGAGACGACTGAAAGGGGCGGACACGGGCGGACGAGGCGCGATGCACACATAAACGAAGTCGAGCAGAATGAGCGAGCGAGCGAGCGAGCAAACAAGCGCGCGGTGGATGCCAGGCCCGAGCGGGCACCGCCGAGAAGCGATCGAGGCGAGCGTCGCATAGATCGCCAGAGCGAGGGGAGAGGGCGGGTCAACACTTCTTTTGGCCCAAGATGAAAAGAGGTGTTCAACGGTTTTTTCACTTTATATATTTTTGAGGTGAACCTTATAGTAAAATACATCAGCATTGAGGAACATATACTATGGTTTATTTGAAAATTGTTTAGATCATGAATCCAAACAAATGTGACACAGCTGGTAAAAATTGGTGACATGCATGGATACAACTGAGACGTCAATACCAAGAAAGCAGGTTGCACCATCACTATACACATCGAGACTTCAAGGAACTATATCAAATAACAAATAAGTTAAGGGGATATGTTATTGTTACTCCCTTCATTTTATTTTATTTCACGTTAATTGACTAGTTTAAAAATGAAGTAACGTGCATCAAATAAACGAAACGAAGGGGTATTAGTTAGACTACTTGGTTCAATAATTAATAAATATATAGTAGTGTTTTTAAAATAAGTGAATTCCGTAAATCCCATATTATTAAATGAGAATACCTTGTAGAGGTTACTAAATATTACACTTTGAGGTCATGCATCATCGTTGCGTAGTCTGTAAAATAGAGGCAGTGTACTTCCCTATTTGGGTAGGATGCCGACAAGATGGGCATCAGGACAATGTATGTAGAGGTGTTAAAACCCCTCAATTTAGCCGACACTATACCCGCCATGTTGCAACTAGTTAGACTAGGCAGCAGACATAATGCTTATTACATTGGTAACACCAAATATTTTGTTACAAACCAACTCTTTAATTGCCCATAAGGTTCTATTTATTATATAATTAACGCCAATTCTGTTATGTACTGACTCTTTGGCCCCTACAAGTATACAAGTATCCAAGTATGGGAAGATATACAAGTATACAAGTATCCAAGTATGGGAAGATATACAAGTATACAAGTATCCAAGTATACAAGAAATTGAAAGGAATAAGATATCAGTATACAAGTATGGGAACATATCTAGTTTAAATTACTCTTGTGATGCTAAGATACTAACAACCACCCATGACCATCAGATCCATCATCATGAGAGACTACGATTAGGGGTAGTGGAAGAACCACATATCACTTAATTGGTAGCCCCTGTTTATGATCTATAAAAAAGAATATTTAATTGATACATGAGTCTTCGTCTGTCCCTATCATGTTCTCTCATGATGTATCTAATTATCATAGATGCATGTTAGCACTACAAGAGTCATTTAATCCAGATACATACCGTTCATGTCAAGGTATTTGTTCCTATATGACACTTGTTTTTAGTTAGCGTTTGTGAAGGTTTTGTATATCTAAGTACTAGAGATCTCATTTCAAATCTGAAGCGCATTTATTTACTTATCTAAAGAAAATTGGCAGCCATACAATCTCTAGCTACTACCTACTACCAGTAGCCATTTATAACAGCCAGAAACTATCCATATATCCCTAGTATTAAATACAGCCAAAAAAGCAATACATTGTACCTAAGGAACTCACCAAACGACGCCATGGATAGTAGCACCGTTCAATATGATTCTAATGGCTTCAGGAGAGAACTTAGAACTGTCATCTCGGAGGCTCCCGTGCTATATAAAGGAAAGACCGAGCCCAGCTAGCAATGTATCAAGAAACCTGCTGGCCACCGCATCAACTAGAAGGAAATCCACCAAGTAGTCACCATGGCTCGTAGAGGAGTGGTTTCGCCTCCGCGGTCCAATGTCCTTGGGGTCCTCCACCTGCTTCTGAAAGATGCTGCAGTGGTGCTCGGCGTCTCCACCACCCACCTGCAGCTCATCTTCCGGAGGCATGGTCTCCACCGGTGGCCGTGAAAGACGGTACAGAGAATCAATGGGTAAACCATTATTACTACAGATTCATTTGAATTCCATGATGAGTCTTACAAGGCTGGAGTTTCCTTTGTCTGTTGATTCATAATTGTGCAGATTAGGTCGCTTACTGCTAGACTAAACAAGTTAACACTAGAGGCAGCAATGCAGGGCCCGTTTCCAGTACCAGAGGCAGCGAATCGTCATCATCGTTCTCTAAGCAAGATCAAGCAGGAGACCAGAGAGGTAAGGGAGATGTTGGTTCGCGTCTACAAAAAATCTGGAACCCAGCTGCAGAGCTGTCCGAATCTTGCGGCGATGGCACTGTAAACCTTTTGAACAATGTTGGAGTGTCTCGCAGATGAAGAGCAAATAACTAGGTTCCCGTTTTAATCTGCCATGCAATATGCTATGTTATGTTAAATATGTAGAAATAAAGTGGGATGAAAAGATATTGATTTTATTTATTGAGAATGTGTTGTCACAACAATCTGTAACTTAAAATGCAGTCCATGTTCTTGGACATGGACTCCAGATCTTGCATTGGTCAATAAAATACCGTGATTAACTCTTTCTAGATAAAATCAATATAACAATGCTTTTGAATCCATGTTCTATGAATACAAGAAATGTTGTGGCACCATTTCAATCTTGGCGAACCAGCATCAAAACTAATTATTCCTATGGATATGAAACTACAGCTCCCAAAAGCACTAAAAAACTTTGGATATTAGTTTTTCAAGATCTATCTTATTTCTGAGTGGGCAAAGGTAATATCCATGCAACTTTGAGAGATGAAGATCTACAAAAGTGAAACTGCATCAATCTCAGTGTAGATTGCTTATGAGGATCTAGCTTTTTTGGTGCCGCTTACCAACTTGGGGCGTGAGGCTTCTTTGGTTCACCATTGCTCTTTTGTTGTCCTCGGCTCCCGCCGTGGCATGATAATTCAATCTGTCTGGCGAGAGAGCTCTGCGTGTGCTGGATGGCGGCTGTGTCTAGGAGGGAGCGGAGGTTTCAGTAGGCACATCAAGATCCTGGCTAGATGGGTTTAGGCACGCAGCACAGTATTGCATCGCCGGCTGCCAAGTTTTGGCTTGGTTGTTTCAAGCGTGGCGGGGCATCTTCCTTGGCGAAGGGGGTGGCCTAGACGGCTTGAAAACTTGTGGTGTCTGAGATTGGAGTCAGGCTGGGTTTTATTCGGATGGCAGCCCCAACCGCATTCAAGTGCTCTCTCTCTCTCTCGCCGTTGAGAGTGGTGCGTTGTGCTTGGAGCAGGCCAACCAGTTTGGTGGTGCGCGCTTGATCCTTCCCAAGGATTAGCCATGGGGTTCTTTCTGCGCGGGAGTGAGTCATGGAGGTGTGTCAGCTATAGTCGCATCCTGAACCTCATCGCTAGCTCCTACAACATAAAATTTGATAAGGAGGGAGTTACTTAACTTGGTACAAGCATTATCGGAGTCGGAATTGAAGCTGGTGGTTTCCTCCGAGATTTTTAGAAGGAGGGCATGGTGTGGTCAATCATTCCGATCCGACGAAGGAAGCCTCTAGAGCATTGTTAGCATGGTCGTCGCAGATTCTCTGAAGGACGCCGCCGCCTTTGGTGAAGAATTACAGGCTTTCTAAGCAAAAAGCCGGATGTGGGGCGAATATGGGGTTAGCCTTGAGCCCCCTGTTGTTGTGGACGAGGGACTTTAAGCTGCCGGTACAATCCTCCTCGGCGGAGATAATGGTTGAAGTCAATGAAGCCATCACGGAGCTGATAAAGAACACGTAACAACATTACTCTACTTGGCATGCCAACTGTCGGTGTTTCGTATACTGACTAGTAAATCCTATTGAGAAACATTTGTCTCCATATGGCTACCTGCAAAAGACAAGCTTATCCTAGTTTGGGCAAAAAAAGGCCTACGTCTAGAGGGAGTCAATCCATGATCTTTATTAGCACAAAAGGCGTAGAGAATAGATTACAGGCAAACCTTGTTGTAGAGATCTCTAGAAAATGTAATGCGTAAGTTAAATGCGTATGTAAGTGCGTAAGTAAAGCACGTATGTAAATGCGTAAGGAAATTTGTATGTAAAATATAGTACTACGTGAATTGGACAATCTCGAAGGTGGCCTTGGGGCCCCTTTATAGAGGGTCGAGCGGTCCTATCTGTGGGGACCGGAGTCCACACTTTCCAAGAATTGCATTGGGTGGTGCCATGCGATGCGACACCCAACAGCACAGATGTAAAGGAACGCGTATTACATAAATCATTTGCTGAAATTAACAAAGATGTTCAGTTTACAAATAGTTTATAAAAATAAACTATAGCGGAAGATAAGATTAAAACTCTCGTACTCCAGTCTGATAAGCAAAAGAGAAGCCGTCCAGCCCACAGACGCTCCTCACTAGCCACGAAAACCAAACAACAGCGGCATGGTTCCCACATGAGTATATTACTTGGAGAGTCCCAAATCTCATCGGACAACCATAATCATAAGCATCGAGGTTAGTACCTGCAAAACAACTTATATAGCAACCGTGAGCACAAAGGCTCAACAAGACTTAACCGTCTCACCTGAACATGAGACTCTACATGAGGGTACGAACATAAACATATGATGGAAGATTTGCATAATGGACTCGCATAAAAGTGGGTCCTTATTTTCAGATTTATAGCAGCAGCTTAAACCTTGTGCGGGGCAACATCGTAACTCCACAATCAAACAAGAAACGCTTCATCACGATGCTGCATGCCCAAGGTGGAAATTAAATTTAGTGAGCCCTATACTAATACATACAACATAGCAATATTGGTAAGCATATCTGTAGCTGGGATTTTGAACTACTCTACATGTACTGTGTCTAGATGTTGTACCGCTTAGGTTGTAATTCTCTCTTCCTTCTTAATGCATTGGCAGCGCTCCTGCCTATTATTACAAAAAAAAAGTGCTCAAGTATTTGTTTGTGAAATTACTCCCGTACTAAAATACATTGTGTATGGTGCACAAAGAAAGTGGTTGACCCATAAAAATAAATATACATCTACCAACCGAACATGTATCGGTATAAGTGACGACATATATAAAACACTTGTTAAACTTGAACTGATAAAAAAGTTAGTAGAACCAAAAGAGCAACTATTTCTAGATAGCTGAAACAGGAAATGACCGATTTCCAAATAATAGCATCCAATGTGGTGAAGCTTAGCAGTTGGATGGAGATACAAACTCATAAGAACTGGTGCTAATATTTAAGTAATACTTATTAAGCGATACCATGATTAAAGAAAGTACAAAAAGTACGAATGATATGTTTTGTAGGAATTCTAAACCATAGCCCCTAAATACTAAAATTTTATTAATAAGTATGCTAAGATATCAACATTAATGAATACAATCTAATATAAACGTACTTTCCTGATGGACCAAGTTGTCATAAATGCATGTTAAAATATTCTAGTCAACGTGCATAATGAAAATCATTGCGGGTTAAGGATAGTGAACATGCCATATTTTACGTGTAATAGATCTATTTAACAAACGAATGACATAACCTAATCTGCTTGTTAACTGATTAAGCAATAACAGATAATGGACATATGAACCGACAGAGAAGAAATATCGTATGGATATTCAAAAAGATAACCATGACAAATTCTAATATTGTTGGCTAGCAAAAATGTAATAACGGTCATGTATTTAGACTAAGGAGAGATGCATGGCACACAACAAACCTAGACTTACCTACCACATACCTAAACTTGCCCAACATGGAAAGATCGAACACGTTCATCAAGAGATGGTGAGGTATTCGGCAACTAACCTTGCACGGCGCCGTAGATGGAGATGGCTTGGCACGTCGGCATGATGTTGGTGTCGTTTAGCATGGTGCGACACATGATCACCAGCTCCTGGAGAGGCATCAACATTGCCATCAGCTGCATCACCAACTTCATCATCTTCGACGAGAGCTGTGGCTCTTCGATCCGTCCTCCGTGCGCATCTTCTTCCATCATTATGCTGCTGGCTCCCTTCTCCGGCTACTGCAGCGACATGACCAACAGGACTGTTAGTACTCTCCATGGTTGCTGACCACCTTAGCACAGGCGGAAACCGAGTCAAGGGCAGCAGTGGACTGGATGATGACAAAAGTGCAGGCGCTGCAGGAGCCAGCCCGACTGTTATAAACTCATGATCCCGGGAGTAGTGGACTGCATGCGTGAGACCTCTTCAAAATATGGGTCTTCCCCCAGCATGCAGCCGGCATTTATGGGCATGCAGCAGAGCACCTCAGTGAGAAGGACGAGTAACTCACCCAGATACAGCAACCACCTGCCATGACACAACGGAACGGTTCTCCTTGTCAAGTGGGTTTTGGTGCGACTGCCTCTCATATTTTAGCAGCGATAGCTGCTGTTGATACTGGAACCTAGATCGGGGGGGGGGGGGGGGGGGCTTTATTTGACGAGGACGGTGCCACAATTTTTTTTTTCAAATATAGTAGCGAATTACTTGTTGCAAAAAAATGGAAGCCAGTGAATTACTATAGAGCTTGGCAATTAAAAGATCTGAAAAGGATACTGTTCCATGCTCAATGGCTGGAAACCTGTTCGTAAATAATGAATCCCTGAACGTGAAAAGGTCAAATCGATTGTACTTGGATAAAATTTATTAGAAAGATATCATAGAAGTAAATTTAGATAGGGCTCTTTGTCCGGATGTGGACTAACTGAATATAGGAAAAATAAATTCGTAATTTAGTCACTTAAGGCCCATCACCGTTGATTTCTCACACTACTTTATTATCCAGGCAAAGAATTAAAAAACGTTATGGAAAGCAACAGCGACTAATATGTATTGCCAGGTAAAACTGCAAATTAAGAATGTCATAAACAAGTGTATTAGCCAATAGTTTAGATAAACTGTTACATCTTCATTACTCACATTCTCGGCAAGCATCACCCACCGCGGGCCAGCTGCAGAGACAAGGGGCCGAACCCAGTCATAAGCTTCAACGTGGGCTGACAAGACCAAGAACATGCTAAGCAAAGGTTTTTGATAATCATTTGTGAAGGGATTATTTGTTTGGAGCCTAGACATGGGTTTCCCCCAAATTTTAATCAATTAAGTAGTTAATTAGTAGCTATAAATATTTTACCCACTCACATAGTCTATTTAAGCCACTAATTGCTCCTTGTATGTTCTTTGAGCAAACAATAATTTGAGAGAATTTTTCTGGATTTTCTACACTTTAAAATGTGTTGTTATATGATTTCGTGTACACCCTACTCAGGGGGATCCATGAGCGAGCGCGGTATTTCTTTGTTGCTTTACATTGTTGGAGGCTTTGTTATCGGAGGTCTTTTTAATCCATCTTGTCTAATTGACGGGATGACTGATTGCTTGTTGTTAGCAACTCAAATGTTTGAATGGTTGTAAGGTTGTCATTGAGCAGCTAAGAGGCTCAGCAATAGATGTTTGGTCGTCACGGCATGAGCTCACTCTCAGTTATCCAGGTGAGAATCCTTTCCAGTCTACAAAGTTGGCCAGTGATTGTTCGTGTTTGTTTGTTATATGTCCGGTATGGCAGTTGAGGTTGTTGGTATCTATGTTCCTGTATTGTATTTCTATAATTTACTCATTTAGTAAAAAGATACCACACCCACCAATTGCGTCAAAAAAAAGGTTCCTATCAGTGTCCACCGCCGGTTGAGACTGTGATGTTGTCAGACAAGGGAATCTTTGTAAATACAGTACATATCCGAGTACGAATAAAGGGGTCACTTCCAAAGAAGTGCGATGAATACCTTTTTTTACACGTCATTCTTACATTACGTATAAATGTTTCATTGTCATCAATTTCTTCATAATTTTGGGAACCCCTCACATCCATATATCTGTATGTAAATGTAATTGGTCTGCTCAACAATGGCTTCCTTAACTAGCTGCCAGGAGAAATTCTGTTTTTCCCACAATCTTGCTATTGGTGATCCATTTTGTATTAATGTTTAATTTCAAGGCCCACAGAAGTTGCTTGTGCAGAACAGTAGAGATTGCCTTATCCCATTATTGCTGATAACTTAGGGATGTTTTTGAACGAAGGAAACAAATTTAAAATATTCGCCAGTAAATGAGATCAAATATCTTTAGATTATTTTTGAATACTTCTTGATAATGGTCTGGTACTTATTAAATGCTGGCCATATAATGGAAGTGAAACATTCATGTATGATCTGGTAGTAAATAAATAGCAGTAAAGTAGTACATCGACATGAAGCAACCAAGATCTGACTCTATCATATTTGATATAAATGCAAGGGCCAGGAGATATCTCAAACCATCGGAGCAGCGGCGGCCTCAGAGGAAAGCAGTGGATGACACCATGACATTTAGAGCTTTATAAACCAAGGCAGCACAAGTACGCTGACACAGATGAAAGTGGCCATGGCTAGGAAAAAGAGACCATTGCAGTGGTCTGAAGTGAGTGTACTCTTCCACATGCGGATCCGTAATGCTGCTTCACGGTTGCGCTTCAGTGAATCCCACCTCAAGAGCTTTTTCCACAAGAATGACATTTCCCGCTGGCCTGGACAGAAGGTGGATAAACTCTTGCCTTGCTATTTGGCGGAGAAGTATAAACAATTGATAGATTTCCATGTACTCCCTTCGTCCTAAAATATTTATCACTAACCGGTGACAAATATTTAGAAATGAATGGAGCATCAGGCTAAGATTGAGATTTTTTTCGATTGATCTGTTTAATTTGAATAATTTTGCTGTCCTAGGATAGGAATTATATAACATGAAATGGTCAATCTATTAGTGTTTTCTGTGATTATCACTAGCTGAAGCCAACATTTTAGTGATTCTTCAGTTCCTTTGTGACATACTGACATGTATACCAGAGACTACTGCTGCTTTGTTATTTTTGCCTTGCATAAAGCATGGCCGCTGCGACATACATGAAGACCCCCCTTGTAATGGTAGAGAGACACCAGGGTCTATATCCATATTAAAGTGACATGAAATGGAGAGATACAGAACATGTCTGCTGATATGCAAGCTTTCTACTTCAACTCACATGTTGAGAAAATGCCTGTATATATGAAACTACAGCTCCCAAAAGCGCCACAACCTTGGACATTAGTTTTTCAACATCCATCCTATGGCTGAACGGACAAAGATAAATTCTATGCAAATTTGAGAGATGAAGTCTACAAGACTGAAACTGAATCAATCTGAGTATAGGCACCCTTGTTTCTGAAAATGTGGAAACTGGGTTCAAAAGGTTTATTTTCAAGACACTATGGAGTATTCTACAGACAAAAAATGATGCATTATTCTAGACAATTGCTCTTTGAGTCCTCGAATACTTGTCGCTTGTTAGTTCAATATTAAACTAACAAGTGATACGCATTTGGAGACACAAAGAAGAGTTTTGAACTCATAACCTATATGTATGTATGCATGAATTCCTATATTTACGATCAGATAGAAGCAATTCCAACATTCTGAATAATTCATTTTATTTTAGGACAATTTTGAAAACTGTAGAATGAATTTGCACAAAATTGGCACGATGCGAACTGAAAAGTCTAAGTTGTATTATATGAGGTATTTTGAGACTCTTTTACAACATGGGCCACATGAAAAAGCTAAATGTAAATTTACTTGTCAATAGTAACAGTGTCTTTTAATTTAACTATTAGTTCTTTTTTGAAATTTTCTACCATGTTTTCGTTCTCATACTGAACAGGAATTTATAAAAGCGTATGGAAACATAAGAACAAGGAAACCAAAATACCTTTTCTGTTAAAGAAAAATTGTGGCCTTTTGTGCCCGAACCAAAGTCTTTGTATCATGTAGTTTATTCTTTATCAGTTTGATGTCTTGTGAATAAAAAAATATATATAATTAGTACTTCCATGTGCATGTAAATATAATACAGGTATTCTTAGTCAATAATACAATTTCTAATGCAGTTATAGTGTCACCCTTTACATTTATCCTTGTATGATATGCTATATTTTGACTCATTTTACACGAAACAAACCAGATATGACTATTTATATCTGTTTGTATCAGTTTCAAGAAAAGTATATTCACTACTTATTTTACTATGGTGAGCAATAAAACATTGATACCTAGCAGTGGCGATGTTGGATAGTATATATATTCGGAATAAACTATGTACTCATAAGATGAGGCTAAATGCATCACTTTGTTTACTTCCCAGTTCACTCGTTGAACTTTCAGCTGATATGCCTCCCCTAACTTGGAATTGATATATCACTATCAAATGTAAGGAATGGAACATTCTTATGATCATCAATCTGGTTTGGCTCTTATAGGGATTGGAATAGGCTCATATACCGAACCAAATCTAATATACAAAACTTGTTATAAACAGACGGTGCCTCTCCCTGCTTACTCTTTTCCCTATCGTCCCTCATCCATCTCCATCTGTCTCTAAATATAATCAGTGTTCTAGGATTTCAGCTCCAACACTTGCACTGGATAAAGTACGGAAATTTACTAAGATTGTCACAGAGTAAAACCAATACAGTAATGCCGCCGTTTCACTGATACATAGTACATAAAAACGATACCGCAGCTTCAGAAAACAACATTTTACCACATAATTCGATATCCTATGCCATGAGAAACAATGGTGCGTCTTCCACAGGGGTCTGACAACATTGAATATTAGATTGTCAGCATCAAACGTATTTGTTTGAACAGAATAAAAATCAAACCAAATCGACTTTCAAAATAAAAAACATGTCCTCTCATATAATTGCTGGCTCAACACGCATGGAGAACTCCAAATCAGTGAGCAGCGATATGTAAAACAACAGCTGCTCATTACTGGTTGCTTATCATATGTGAAATACACTGTTCCAACCTCTTTTCTTTATATATCTTGTACAGATTAAATAATGTTTTGTAGGCAATGAGTTTTGAACACAGTGTCCTATAGACATATTCCAGTATATGTTGTTAGAAGGAAGAAATACAAAATAAGGACAAATTGTTACAGTAATATCTTTTCCTTGGGGCTATTACAAAAAAATAGAATTGCACACAATATGTACTGCAAAATATTTAAAATAAATATGTGGTGTTGTGGGACATTTTTAACTTGAATTTAGTGTTAATAGTAACATTATATTTTAATTTAACACTCCACTTTTTTTAAAAAAAATTTAGCAATGGTGTTTCAACTCTTATACTGTGAACACAAGCATGAGCTACATTTTGAAACTTTTGAAAACAACGTAAAATACAAAAGGGACAAAGAGGACCTTTTTGTTGAAAAAAAATCATGTCCTTTGGTTCCCAAACCAAAGTGACTGCACAATCTCCTTCTGAATAATGTGGAAACTGGGTTCAAAAAGTTTATTTTAAAGACACTATGGAGTGTCCTACAGACAAAGTAATGATTCGTTTTTTACAGGAAAGCAGCAGGAAGACCCTGCTGTGTAATATATTAAATCAAAATAAAGCTGTATAGAGTACATACATAATGGAGCAAAATGAACTCTATGTTGCTTCAAGAAAATCAACCAAGATTTAATTTGCGAAAGTAAGGAAATCTAGCCAGGCATAAAGATCAAGTTTATCAACTTCCTCAAGTCTCACAGCTTGCAGTCTGGATTCCTTAAGGAAAAAAGGATTCTTGATTGTCGATAAGGTGGGTTTGGATCTTTTAAAGATTACCATTCCTGCTTTTCTAAATCACCCAACAAACAATTATAAAACATCCATGCATGAACAATTTATGCTTGAAGTGAAGCTTTGCATGTCTGATCATCTCGAAGAAAGGCTTGTAAGTATTCCAGTACATCCCAATCTATTGCCAAAATTGCTTGCATTGTAGACAATGAGTTTTGAACTCGTGTTCTATATGTCGATGAATCCCATATTAACTGTCAGATAGCAATTCTATATTCTGAATAAATCCTTTTTCTTGAGGGAAATTCTGAAAACAGTAGAATGAATTTGCGCAAAATTGGCACAATGCGTACTGAAAAGTCTAAGGTGTACTATATGAGGTCTTATGAGACTCTTTTACCGCTTGGACCAAAGGAAAACACTAAAGGCCAGTTTATTGTCAATAGTAATAGTGTCTTTTAATTTAACTCGTTTTTGAAATTTGCACCCATGTTTTCACTCATTATTGAACTTGAATTTACTTCCAGGTGCATATAAATATAATACAAGTATGATATATTATATTTTGACTTATTTTGCAGGGAATAAAACAGATATGATTATTGCTAGCTGTTTGTGTCAGTTTCAAGAAAAGTATATTCACTAATCATTTTTATTATAGTGAGCAACAAAATGTTGACAAAGCTAGAAATGGCGGTGTTAGAAAGTGATCTGAATAAACTATATATGCACTCAAAAGATGGGGCAGAAAGAAACACTTTGTTTACTTCCCAGTTCACTCTTTCAACATTCAGCTGTCATGCGTTATCGCCTCCCCGCTGGAATTAAGACCATCCGAACTACCGACCTCTAAAGCATACTCTATCATCTAAATCATACTTTATATACTCTATACTTCCAATATCTGGACTCATCAAAATTTTCCAGTATGCTTTCCAGTATGCTTTCTAGTACGCTTTACAACGTACCACTGCGGATGACCTAATATATCAGAATTAGCAGTAGGTATTAGCCCATTTTTTATGATCATCAATAAGGTCTGGCCCTAAGGTACAATTTTGATAGGTCTAGGAATCACACTTATAGTATACTGATTAGGATATCCCACACCTCCTAAACACATGGTTTCCCCCATCCAGCTCCATATCATAAATATACATAATATGTGTTCTAAGATTCAGCATCATATCCCAAACCTTGCTGCTAATCACCGGGTTTGAAATTGCACAAAACTAGTACTGCAAAATATGTAAAATGTATATATGGTGTTGTGGGATGCTTTTAACTTTAAGTCATAGTAACAAGTCTTTTATTTGACTATCCTTTCCCTTAAAAAAATAAAGGTTCAACGGTGTTTTTTTTCGAATACGCAAGAGAGATGCACATCTTTGTGTTAAAAGAAGAAAAAGCGGACCCTGTGACAGCAAACCATCACATATAGGGTCCAGATATCAGAGGCTCAATACACCGAACAAAAATATTACAATGGGTTCTCCAACTTAAACCTGGATTAGCTTCCTAACACCTGCTGCAAATTAAGGGCTTGTAGTTTTTTGGTTCCAGCAAAGCACCATAACCTGTATTCATCTCAGAAGGTTCTCATAATCTCACTAATGGAGAGAGACACATTATCGAAAACACAAACGTTTTGCTGTTTCCGGATGAGCCAAGCACCCAAGATGATTAACGACTTTATTCCTTTCTTGTGTTCCTTTGGAACTTTACTAGTAGTGCGGCTCCACTAGTCTCCAAGTGACCTCTCGTTTGTCATAGGTATAGCATGTGACATGTGGATCATCAATAGCAATTTGAACCAAATCTGCCTCGCAAACAAACATGTTAAAAGGATATGTTGGATGATTTCCTCCTCTTGATCACATAGGAGACACTTCTCGGGATGTGAAAGTCCGCATCTAGAGAGGCGATCAGCTGTCCAACATTTGTTATGGAACACTAACCACAAAAAGAACTTGATCGAAAAAAATGTGCTGACAACTTTGGTAATATCCCAGCTGAGGGGACACGGGGAGGAATTCTCCTTGCTAGCAGTAATGCCCACATCAAGCTATCCAATTTTACAACCAGGTCTTACTCCATCTCAGCAATTATCACAGATGATAGAACCTCGGTTCCCTCAATGATCACAGGGTGTATGGCCCTCAATCTAAAGTTGAGGAAGGACTCTTCCTGAACGAGCTTCGTGAGATCTACCTGACAGCGTCTCCGGTGTGGCTCGTATTAGGTGATTTCAACCTGATTTATCGCGATGAAGACAAGTGCAATGGCAGGCTAAATCGACGCATGATGAGGAGCTTTCAACGGACGTTGAACCATATCAAAGTCAAGGAAATTCTCATGTTAGGACATCGCTTCACATGGTCGAGCGAACAACATCATCCCACATTGTCCAGAATTGGCTGCACATTCGCCTCGCCACAATGGGAAAACGTTTTTGGTTGCCCTATTCTGCAGGCTCTTTCATCATCGGCATCTGACCACTTCCCTCTGTTATTAGTACCATTTGTAGAGAATTTTAGAAGTCGGTCCTTCCGTTTCGAGGAGCACTGGCTAAACATGCCTGACTTTCGTGAGCGTGTCCATGAGACATAGAATAGACAAGTCTCTCCACAACATAGTGGTCTGCTTACTCTCCACATCAAGCTTTCCAGAACTGGTCGCGCTCTTATAAAATGGTCTCGTGCACAAATTCCTCAAGGCAAGCTGGCCATAATAATATGCAGGGAGGTAATCCTCAGACTCGATGAAGCTATGGAGCTGCGACTCCTGACAGATCAGGAAAGGGAGACTCGTGCACTACTTAAGCAACGGATTTTAGGCCTATGGTTCATAGAAAAATCGAGGGCCAGAGAGCAATCAAGGTTGACATGGATGCATAAGGGAGATGCCAATACCCAATATTTTCATTCTTTTGCGAACTCGAGACGTAAGACCAACTTCATCCAGTCACATCAGGTTGGGGAGGAGGTGGCAGTGACGCAACCTGACAAGCTGTAACACCCGTCATTTCTCCCCATCCCTCTCCCTTTCCCACTGCGTACAGGCCCCGGCTGTCAGCCCTTTATTTCTCCAACCGCACGCCTTGTCGGCATTTCATCAAACAGATCGTGTGCGAGTCGCGCTCCGCCAACCGCTGTGTCGATTCTTGCCCATCTTGCGCCCCTGACCACCACTCTACATGCAACCGCCTCCCCTATATAGCAATGAGAGCGCCCCACTCTTTCCCCCCATTCCCCATTCATTTTCTGAACGCCAAACCGTAGAACCGCCGCACGGGTAAGCCGTGGCGTTCCCATCAATATGCTTCAAACATGTCCTTCCTTTGTGCCTCACGCGTGTTCCATGCCACTGGGAATCCGCTGGGCAAGTTGCCTCGAAGATTTAGCCATCTCGACATCGAGTTCACTGAGCACCGCCAGACACCGTCGCGCCTCCTCGTTGCTGACAAGCCTCCGCGTAGTTTCGGGCAACAAAACTTCATAGGTGAGTTCATAGAGCCTACCTCCTCCATTTCCAGCGATCGCAACCATAGATTAAGCCCCCTAGGCGTACTCTAGCGAGCTCTAGACGCCATTCATGGTGGTACATCCATGTTGGTTGGAGGAAGAA
This sequence comes from Tuctoria greenei, assembly GCA_036927565.1. Classification (NCBI taxonomy): domain Eukaryota; kingdom Viridiplantae; phylum Streptophyta; class Magnoliopsida; order Poales; family Poaceae; genus Tuctoria; species Tuctoria greenei. Next base: position 67,744 of record JAYESD010000064.1, on the reverse strand, counting down.
GAAGCCCATGGCTTCATTTTGTCCCCAGCTGTCAGATCATCTATCAAGGGTCACGATTAGATCATTTGCATACCCCTTCGTTCATAAAATCTGGTGCGCCCACTTTAAATCCTACGGTCCAAATTAGATGGCTCATACCCCTTCGTCTTTTTGCACGTAAGCCCTCGGATTCTTTCAATCTAACCCCTAGACTTTCTGTTAATTATGGAACAATTATGCAGAATGTGTAAACATTACTAGAAAGCCCATGTTAATATTGATGCAATACTTGTAGAATAGCCTCTGATGACTAAAAGAAATAATATTTAAGCCCTTGTATTATTATTTAATTGTTGAATATTGTTTAAAAATGCATTTAGTGGTGTGAAATGTTTATAAATGGTAGAATAAAATATAGAAAAATGTAGGAAATTAATTATAAATCAGTTTAGGCTGAAATAAAATTATAGATGCATAGAAAATATATTTTGGCTATAGAAAGTTCATTAAAAATAGTTTTAGCTATATTTAAATACTAAAAATGGAGAATAAATGTAGAAATAGTAAGAAACTTATTTAGAAAACCTTTATTGCAGAAATAAAATTATAAAGTGCATATAAAAAAATATTTTGGCTATGGGAAATTCATTAAAAATGTTTTAGCTTATAAATAAATACTAAAAATAGAAAATAAATGATAAATGCATTTCTTTGGCTATGAAAAATAATAAATACTTCGTAGGGTCGTATTGATATAGGATTTTATGCTATGTGTATGTTTTATGTATTGTTCTTGAATGTTTTATATCTCTTTTGATGGTAGTTTGTATGCATTCATATTTGACGAAGAAGCGACATGAAGATATGGAGATCAAAAGTTCAATGAAGAAGAACTGAGCAGCTATAGAAAAACAGGCAAGGACCCTTGACCATGTTGTGCCTATTTTAGGAATTATAGTTAGTTGCATGCTTAATTAATGTGAATCATATTTATTCATCTGTTCCATATAATTCCTTGTTGCCGGGGTTGAATTGGATGGTTCTGGGTATTTCAATCATGCTTAGCCATGCTTATTACATGGGATGGAATTTGGACCATTATGTTACATTAAAAACCATGGAGTAATTGGTATGAATCTGGCAGTTGGATGGTTATGGTATGGTGCAGTTTGCACGAGACCCGAGATTGGGTTTGGTAGCGCCAGATTCTAAGTACTGGTTTATGGAGGAAGCCACTAAGCTTTATGGTACCACCACGAGACTGAGATGGGGCGGCTTGGTAAATTAATTAGGTTTCTCCCGACGAAATGCTAGTAGTTGGATGGTGCGGGGAATGATGCAGGGGTACAGCTCTGGGAACCGCAAGGCTCAAGAGGGGGCTCTGAGGCGGAGGGTTACTCCGGGAATGCCTCAGTGGTGAAAACCTTAGAGGGCTAGCACTAGTTTGGAGTACCTTTTAAAGACCATGTAGTGATCTCCTGGCCACACACCTACGGTAATGTGTAATGTGGTTGGCCGCCACGGGCATCGGGGAGGTTTACTCAGTCCACCTGGCATCGGGGGATGAAATTAGTGCTTGTGTGTAAAGGGTACATTCTCTGCAGAGATTTGGTAAAACTGTCATGAGAGCTGTGCTCACGGACAGGAGCAGCTTGGGGCTCAATTCATAATTAGATGATGGTTGAGATGATGGTTGAAAATGATATTGATATTATTACATTATTATTATTAATTTTTTGATTGAGAATATTCACCTAGATGTAGGTTGTTAATGAAAGCTAATGATAGGCTTAATGCTTAGTGCTTAAACCACTATTAGCCTTTCCTTTTTGATTGGCCTACATGTCATTTATTTCCCACACTTGCTAAGTACCGCGAGATGGTACCCACACTTGTTTTGTTGTATTTTTGATATGCTGCTCAGTGAAGACAAGATATAATAAGGACGGTGAAAAGTGAAGACGGTGCATAGGTCGCGTTGCTGCCAGTCGATTTGCCTGTGGTTGCCCTAGAGATTTGTCTCTTCCACTGCTATTCAAAACTCTTTTCAAGGTATTAAGGTTGTTTCTATTCGATATAGAAATGTTTATCACTATTTGTCGTACATGTATGGTGAAACTGATTCTGGCATACATGTATTTGCAGCTGTTTTTATTCTTAATAAAACCGGGTGTGACAAAGTGGTATTAGAGCTATATATCAACTCTAGGCACGTGACCTTAGTTAGAATGGACTTATTAGACATCCCTTGGACCTTGCTCATGAAGACGAAGATTCGACTTAATTGACAAAGCCTAAATATCGACTTATTGAAGATAACACAGAGGGTGAAGAAGATTCTTGAAGATTATTACACATCATTTGCTTAAGTCCCCTTTGGTTAGCAAGTGAATTTCATGCCTTCCTCATAGCGAAATAGAACACGTTGTTTGATGTATTGCAATAAATTAATGATAATAGCAATAACAAATTATAACTTTGTTGTTGTTTAAGGGGGCTAGCCAACTGCTAGTAAATCATATCTTGTCTCCTTCGTTGACCCATTTGAATCTCGTGGGCGAGATTCCTTGTAAGGTGGGTGAGATTGTAACCTCTGTATTATCAAAATTAATCATAATAATATAAAATATTAATCATTACAATGCATTTTAATTGAAAGACTTTAAAAATTTAAAACCCACAAAGTAAATAAAAGGCCAAGTTAAAAATAATAAAAATAATAAGAAGAATGATAATGTAGAATAACATAAAAAAATAGTGTGTGTTGTTTTGTGATAGTACCTTAAATTTAACAATTCTGCCTTTAAAAATGAAAAGAAATAAAAATATACATCATGTTAGTTAATTTAATTGAAAGATATAAAATGGAAGTCACACTAGAAATGTCGATCAAATTCTTATTTTATAAATAAAGAATAGAAGAACAGAAGAAAATGTGTGTTCATTTAAAATGAATAAATTAGACATATCCCCTCATGAGTACTTAGATATTAAAAATAATAATTGAAATTGTTAGAGAATACATTTGGATTCAAATAAAAATTAGGGCACAGTACCGAAAACCAAACCAGACCAAGTGGCACGACATAAAAAATAATAATGTTGGTAATAATAAAATAAATAATTATTTAAAAATAATAATAGAAAATAAAATATAATAACATAATCTGTAGAATTGTGTGATAATGAATGATTTTCTTAAGAATTGAAACAAGTTCGTCATGTTATTCTTGCATTGCGTAAAATATTGAACTTAGAAAAGTTTCAGAATAAAGATTTCAAAATCAAATAAGAAATATAATTATAGAGAGATAGTTTCTAATAGGGTAGCTTTTGAATAACAAAAACATAGATCTCTTTTTAGTCCAACCTAGAATCTCGGGGCGAGATTCTGTTTAATGGGGGTAGAATTGTAACACTCGTCATTTTCCCCATCCCTCTCCCACTGCGTACGAGCCCCGACTGTCAGCCCTTTATTTCTCCAACTGCACGCCTTGTCGGCATTTCATCAAACAGATCGTGTGCGGGTCGCGCTCCGCCAACCGCAGCGTCGATTCTCGCCCATCTTGCGCCCCTAGCCACCACTTTCCATGCAACCACCTCCCCTATATAGCAATGAGAGCACCCCACTCTTTCCCCCCATTCCCTATTCATTTTCTGAACGCCAAACCATAGAACCGCCGCACGGGTAAGTCGTGGCATTCCCGTCGATTTGCTTCAAATCATTCCTTCCTTTGTGCCTCACGCGCGCTCCATGTAACTGAGATGGACTTCTGAGTCATTCTCTGCAGCTCGGATGATAGTCACATTTTGAAGCTTGGCTATTAAGGACATTATTTCTACTGCCATGAGAGGTTCTAGGGAAAACTCTTTCACGTTTTTCAACCTAGCGTGCAGGTAATACGGTACAATTGCAAGACTATTGGACGGCTCCAGGTCAGCAGTCAGCACTTGTGACATATCTGCCACAGGAGCAGGACCATGGGGATGTCGCCCACTGGGATTCACAGTTTCCGAGTGTTGAAATTCTGGAGTTGCTGTGGCTGAAATTCTGAAAGGTTCACCAAGCGTTGGAAAAATCTTGGCGTCTCTGCCTTTGACGAGGATGGGTGTCACTATCGTCACCCTCTGTGGAGGAAAGGTGATTGCTGCTGGCCGCTGGATAAGTGGGTGCAGACACCGTAATGTCAATATGATATACCAAGGTAGGTTTACCCGGTGGTATCTCAATTATCACGATCGGGGATTCCACGATGTGAAGATCTCATGAATTTGGAATATCCTCCGGCTTAAAACACTGAGCCGACAGGCGGAAGGTACATTAATCTTCCCTGTTCCTAGTAGCCGAGTGGAGAACATGGGGCCATGCATAAGGATTCAACAAATGTTCTGCCGTGGACATTTCCCACGCATGAGCTGGAATACCCCGCAAGTCAATATCAACCAAAATTGGTAGAGTGGCACCCGTGGCTGAAGCATATCTTGTCCATCGACGAAAATGAAAACGATGAGCAGCAGACCCCAACGGTGGTACAGAATCAGCCAACCTTATAGCAGTGTGCTCGTCTCGTACAAACATAATATATAAAGCAGTACCAGAGCATCGGAGGACTAGAGAGTTCAGAGGCATGTCAAATTTGTTTGCTATAATCAAATTAACATCATCGGTAGATAAGTTTGAAGGAGGATCAATAACTGTAACAAGAAGTGCTTTGCGGAGATCAGCTTCTGCCCGTTCCAGCTTATCAGACCAATCAATAATACATGGTGGACCACGGGCCGGTGAGGCACCATCATCCGGAACCAATGGCCCCGAAGAGGCAGCCTCACTGTTGCCCCCGATGTCCCTTGGCGAGGAAGAGCGAGGACCCTGAGCTGGACGACGCCTCCGACGTGGCCGCCGCCGCCGACATCCTCTATGTTCCATGTCCTGCTGCGCCTCAATGGTGGTGGGTGTATCAGCAGCCTTACTGGTTCCACCCTTTTGCTTATCTGATGATGCTGAGATACGTCTCCACAATAAATTTTGTGGTGCAGTCTTGTTTCGCTTCGATGAGGGGATGTTATTCCGGTGAAAAGGGCGTTTATAGGCCGGGGAGGTGCCATCATTCAGAACCATCGGTTCCGAAGAGACAAACTTAGCGTTGCCACCATGACCCCTTTGCCAAGAATAGGAAGGTGCAGTCAACACTGATATACGTCTTCATACTTATTTGCGTTGCAGCGGTGCTATCACATGATTGTCCCCCAGTAGGAGCGACACGGGCTGGGAAGGCGCCCACATTCAGAACCGAAGTGGCAGCCTTGTCGTTGACCATTTAAGCAACCTGCTGAGAGACAGTAGAAAAGGTCCCTTTCACGGCTTAAGCCAAGCCCTGCTAACGTCTGCGCTAGACACACCACCTCTCCTCTGTGGACAGGAGTAGGATCTGTGTCCAATGTCTCAACATTTGAAGCATCATAGTCATAGGCAACAACTTCTGGAACGATGATCAATAGAGAAACAATTGAAACAACTCGCCCAAATATCCTTCGGAATTGGGCGTCGAGGGCGTTGTGGGGCACAAGCCTGCCGACGATGAACTGACCGGGACACGACCTGCACCAAACCATCTTTGTCAGTACCTGTCTGCACTGGAGGTGGAACTCTCACCACTGATTGATGTAGGTCTGATTGCTGCTTCTTATCTGGTGAAGGCTGGCACAGAGGAGCAGCCGCAACAAATGTACCCAGTACCACATCTTTGAAGGAGTTAAAACGGGAGGAACCAAAAGCAGAATCATGGAACGTCCCAGACGCCGGACTCGTATCACTCCAGCGGAGTTCTTTCGAGCGACCACCAGTCCTGACCTCGGGGGAGGAAGCCAGGACTGCCATGACACAGATCACATACACTTCAGCGGGCGATCAGGAGACGAACCGTCCGATACAGGAAAGAGAAGCGAGACGACTGAAAGGGGCGGACACGGGCGGACGAGGCGCGATGCACACATAAACGAAGTCGAGCAGAATGAGCGAGCGAGCGAGCGAGCAAACAAGCGCGCGGTGGATGCCAGGCCCGAGCGGGCACCGCCGAGAAGCGATCGAGGCGAGCGTCGCATAGATTGCCAGAGCGAGGGGAGAGGGCGGGTCAACACTTCTTTTGGCCCAAGATGAAAAGAGGTGTTCAACGGTTTTTTCACTTTATATATTTTTGAGGTGAACCTTATAGTAAAATACATCAGCATTGAGGAACATATACTATGGTTTATTTGAAAATTGTTTAGATCATGAATCCAAACAAATGTGACACAGCTGGTAAAAATTGGTGACATGCATGGATACAACTGAGACGTCAATACCAAGAAAGCAGGTTGCACCATCACTATACACATCGAGACTTCAAGGAACTATATCAAATAACAAATAAGTTAAGGGGATATGTTATTGTTACTCCCTTCATTTTATTTTATTTCACGTTAATTGACTAGTTTAAAAATGAAGTAACGTGCATCAAATAAACGAAACGAAGGGGTATTAGTTAGACTACTTGGTTCAATAATTAATAAATATATAGTAGTGTTTTTAAAATAAGTGAATTCCGTAAATCCCATATTATTAAATGAGAATACCTTGTAGAGGTTACTAAATATTACACTTTGAGGTCATGCATCATCGTTGCGTAGTCTGTAAAATAGAGGCAGTGTACTTCCCTATTTGGGTAGGATGCCGACAAGATGGGCATCAGGACAATGTATGTAGAGGTGTTAAAACCCCTCAATTTAGCCGACACTATACCCGCCATGTTGCAACTAGTTAGACTAGGCAGCAGACATAATGCTTATTACATTGGTAACACCAAATATTTTGTTACAAACCAACTCTTTAATTGCCCATAAGGTTCTATTTATTATATAATTAATGCCAATTCTGTTATGTACTGACTCTTTGGCCCCTACAAGTATACAAGTATACAAGTATCCAAGTATGGGAAGATATACAAGTATACAAGTATCCAAGTATGGGAAGATATACAAGTATACAAGTATCCAAGTATACAAGAAATTGAAAGGAATAAGATATCAGTATACAAGTATGGGAACATATCTAGTTTAAATTACTCTTGTGATGCTAAGATACTAACAACCACCCATGACCATCAGATCCATCATCATGAGAGACTACGATTAGGGGTAGTGGAAGAACCACATATCACTTAATTGGTAGCCCCTGTTCATGATCTATAAAAAAGAATATTTAATTGATACATGAGTCTTCGTCTGTCCCTATCATGTTCTCTCATGATGTATCTAATTATCATAGATGCATGTTAGCACTACAGGAGTCATTTAATCCAGATACACACCGTTCATGTCAAGGTATTTGTTCCTATATGACACTTGTTTTTAGTTAGCGTTTGTGAAGGTTTTGTATATCTAAGTACTAGAGATGTCATTTCAAATCTGAAGCGCATTTATTTACTTATCTAAAGAAAATTGGCAGCCATACAATCTCTAGCTACTACCTACTACCAGTAGCCATTTATAACAGCCAGAAACTATCCATATATCCCTAGTATTAAATACAGCCAAAAAAGCAATACATTGTACCTAAGGAACTCACCAAACGACGCCATGGATAGTAGCACCGTTCAATATGATTCTAATGGCTTCAGGAGAGAACTTAGAACTGTCATCTCGGAGGCTCCCGTGCTATATAAAGGAAAGACCGAGCCCAGCTAGCAATGTATCAAGAAACCTGCTGGCCACCGCATCAACTAGAAGGAAATCCACCAAGTAGTCACCATGGCTCGTAGAGGAGTGGTTTCGCCTCCGCGGTCCAATGTCCTTGGGGTCCTCCACCTGCTTCTGAAAGATGCTGCAGTGGTGCTCGGCGTCTCCACCACCCACCTGCAGCTCATCTTCCGGAGGCATGGTCTCCACCGGTGGCCGTGAAAGACGGTACAGAGAATCAATGGGTAAACCATTATTACTACAGATTCATTTGAATTCCATGATGAGTCTTACAAGGCTGGAGTTTCCTTTGTCTGTTGATTCATAATTGTGCAGATTAGGTCGCTTACTGCTAGACTAAACAAGTTAACACTAGAGGCAGCAATGCAGGGCCCGTTTCCAGTACCAGAGGCAGCGAATCGTCATCATCGTTCTCTAAGCAAGATCAAGCAGGAGACCAGAGAGGTAAGGGAGATGTTGGTTCGCGTCTACAAAAAATCTGGAACCCAGCTGCAGAGCTGTCCGAATCTTGCGGCGATGGCACTATAAACCTTTTGAACAATGTTGGAGTGTCTCGCAGATGAAGAGCAAATAACTAGGTTCCCGTTTTAATCTGCCATGCAATATGCTATGTTATGTTAAATATGTAGAAATAAAGTGGGATGAAAAGATATTGATTTTATTTATTGAGAATGTGTTGTCACAACAATCTGTAACTTAAAATGCAGTCCATGTTCTTGGACATGGACTCCAGATCTTGCATTGGTCAATAAAATACCGTGATTAACTCTTTCTAGATAAAATCAATATAACAATGCTTTTGAATCCATGTTCTATGAATACAAGAAATGTTGTGGCACCATTTCAATCTTGGCGAACCAGCATCAAAACTAATTATTCCTATGGATATGAAACTACAGCTCCCAAAAGCACTAAAAAACTTTGGATATTAGTTTTTCAAGATCTATCTTATTTCTGAGTGGGCAAAGGTAATATCCATGCAACTTTGAGAGATGAAGATCTACAAAAGTGAAACTGCATCAATCTCAGTGTAGATTGCTTATGAGGATCTAGCTTTTTTGGTGCCGCTTACCAACTTGGGGCGTGGGGCTTCTTTGGTTCACCATTGCTCTTTTGTTGTCCTCGGCTCCCGCCGTGGCATGATAATTCAATCTGTCTGGCGAGAGAGCTCTGCGTGTGCTGGATGGCGGCTGTGTCTAGGAGGGAGCGGAGGTTTCGGTAGGCACATCAAGATCCTGGCTAGATGGGTTTAGGCACGCAGCACAGTATTGCATCGCCGGCTGCCAAGTTTTGGCTTGGTTGTTTCAAGCGTGGCGGGGCATCTTCCTTGGCGAAGGGGGTGGCCTAGACGGCTTGAAAACTTGTGGTGTCTGAGATTGGAGTCAGGCTGGGTTTTATTCGGATGGCAGCCCCAACCGCATTCAAGTGCTCTCTCTCTCTCTCGCCGTTGAGAGTGGTGCGTTGTGCTTGGAGCAGGCCAACCAGTTTGGTGGTGCGCGCTTGATCCTTCCCAAGGATTAGCCATGGGGTTCTTTCTGCGCGGGAGTGAGTCATGGAGGTGTGTCAGCTATAGTCGCATCCTGAACCTCATCGCTAGCTCCTACAACATAAAATTTGATAAGGAGGGAGTTACTTAACTTGGTACAAGCATTATCGGAGTCGGAATTGAAGCTGGTGGTTTCCTCCGAGATTTTTAGAAGGAGGGCATGGTGTGGTCAATCATTCCGATCCGACGAAGGAAGCCTCTAGAGCATTGTTAGCATGGTCGTCGCAGATTCTCTGAAGGACGCCGCCGCCTTTGGTGAAGAATTACAGGCTTTCTAAGCAAAAAGCCGGATGTGGGGCGAATATGGGGTTAGCCTTGAGCCCCCTGTTGTTGTGGACGAGGGACTTTAAGCTGCCGGTGCAATCCTCCTCGGCGGAGATGATGGTTGAAGTCAATGAAGCCATCACGGAGCTGATGAAGAACACGTAACAACATTACTCTACTTGGCACGCCAACTGTCGGTGTTTCGTATACTGACTAGTAAATCCTATTGAGAAACATTTGTCTCCATATGGCTACCTGCAAAAGACAAGCTTATCCTAGTTTGGGCAAAAAAAGGCCTACGTCTAGAGGGAGTCAATCCATGATCTTTATTAGCACAAAAGGCGTAGAGAATAGATTACAGGCAAACCTTGTTGTAGAGATCTCTAGAAAATGTAATGCGTAAGTTAAATGCGTATGTAAGTGCGTAAGTAAAGCACGTATGTAAATGCGTAAGGAAATTTGTATGTAAAATATAGTACTACGTGAATTGGACAATCTCGAAGGTGGCCTTGGGGCCCCTTTATAAAGGGTCGAGCGGTCCTATCTGTGGGGACCGGAGTCCACACTTTCCAGGAATTGCATTGGGTGGTGCCATGCGATGCGACACCCAACAGCACAGATGTAAAGGAACGCGTATTACATAAATCATTTGCTGAAATTAACAAAGATGTTCAGTTTACAAATAGTTTATAAAAATAAACTATAGCGGAAGATAAGATTAAAACTCTCGTACTCCAGTCTGATAAGCAAAAGAGAAGCCGTCCAGCCCACAGACGCTCCTCACTAGCCACGAAAACCAAACAACAGCGGCATGGTTCCCACATGAGTATATTACTTGGAGAGTCCCAAATCTCATCGGACAACCATAATCATAAGCATCGAGGTTAGTACCTGCAAAACAACTTATATAGCAACCGTGAGCACAAAGGCTCAACAAGACTTAACCGTCTCACCTGAACATGAGACTCTACATGAGGGTACGAACATAAACATATGATGGAAGATTTGCATAATGGACTCGCATAAAAGTGGGTCCTTATTTTCAGATTTATAGCAGCAGCTTAAACCTTGTGCGGGGCAACATCGTAACTCCACAATCAAACAAGAAACGCTTCATCACGATGCTGCATGCCCAAGGTGGAAATTAAATTTAGTGAGCCCTATACTAATACATACAACATAGCAATATTGGTAAGCATATCTGTAGCTGGGATTTTGAACTACTCTACATGTACTGTGTCTAGATGTTGTACCGCTTAGGTTGTAATTCTCTCTTCCTTCTTAATGCATTGGCAGCGCTCCTGCCTATTATTACAAAAAAAAAGTGCTCAAGTATTTGTTTGTGAAATTACTCCCGTACTAAAATACATTGTGTATGGTGCACAAAGAAAGTGGTTGACCCATAAAAATAAATATACATCTACCAACCGAACATGTATCGGTATAAGTGACGACATATATAAAACACTTGTTAAACTTGAACTGATAAAAAAGTTAGTAGAACCAAAAGAGCAACTATTTCTAGATAGCTGAAACAGGAAATGACCGATTTCCAAATAATAGCATCCAATGTGGTGAAGCTTAGCAGTTGGATGGAGATACAAACTCATAAGAACTGGTGCTAATATTTAAGTAATACTTATTAAGCGATACCATGATTAAAGAAAGTACAAAAAGTACGAATGATATGTTTTGTAGGAATTCTAAACCATAGCCCCTAAATACTAAAATTTTATTAATAAGTATGCTAAGATATCAACATTAATGAATACAATCTAATATAAACGTACTTTCCTGATGGACCAAGTTGTCATAAATGCATGTTAAAATATTCTAGTCAACGTGCATAATGAAAATCATTACGGGTTAAGGATAGTGAACATGCCATATTTTACGTGTAATAGATCTATTTAACAAACGAATGACATAACCTAATCTGCTTGTTAACTGATTAAGCAATAACAGATAATGGACATATGAACCGACAGAGAAGAAATATCGTATGGATATTTAAAAAGATAACCATGACAAATTCTAATATTGTTGGCTAGCAAAAATGTAATAACGGTCATGTATTTAGACTAAAGAGAGATGCATGGCACACAACAAACCTAGACTTACCTACCACATACCTAAACTTGCCCAACATGGAAAGATCGAACACGTTCATCAAGAGATGGTGAGGTATTCGGCAACTAACCTTGCACGGCGCCGTAGATGGAGATGGCTTGGCACGTCGGCATGATGTTGGTGTCGTTTAGCATGGTGCGACACATGATCACCAGCTCCTGGAGAGGCATCAACATTGCCATCAGCTGCATCACCAACTTCATCATCTTCGACGAGAGCTGTGGCTCTTCGATCCGTCCTCCGTGCGCATCTTCTTCCATCATTATGCTGCTGGCTCCCTTCTCCGGCTACTGCAGCGACATGACCAACAGGACTGTTAGTACTCTCCATGGTTGCTGACCACCTTAGCACAGGCGGAAACCGAGTCAAGGGCAGCAGTGGACTGGAGGATGACAAAAGTGCAGGCGCTGCAGGAGCCAGCCCGACTGTTATAAACTCATGATCCCGGGAGTAGTGGACTGCATGCGTGAGACCTCTTCAAAATATGGGTCTTCCCCCAGCATGCAGCCGGCATTTATGGGCATGCAGCAGAGCACCTCAGTGAGAAGGACGAGTAACTCACCCGGATACAGCAACCACCTGCCATGACACAACGGAACGGTTCTCCTTGTCAAGTGGGTTTTGGTGCGACTGCCTCTCATATTTTAGCAGCGATAGCTGCTGTTGATACTGGAACCTAGATCGGGGGGGGGGGGGGGGGGGCTTTATTTGACGAGGACGGTGCCACAATTTTTTTTTTCAAATATAGTAGCGAATTACTTGTTGCCAAAAAATGGAAGCCAGTGAATTACTATAGAGCTTGGCAATTAAAAGATCTGAAAAGGATACTGTTCCATGCTCAATGGCTGGAAACCTGTTCGTAAATAATGAATCCCTGAACGTGAAAAGGTCAAATCGATTGTACTTGGATAAAATTTATTAGAAAGATATCATAGAAGTAAATTTAGATAGGGCTCTTTGTCCGGATGTGGACTAACTGAATATAGGAAAAATAAATTCGTAATTTAGTCACTTAAGGCCCATCACCGTTGATTTCTCACACTACTTTATTATCCAGGCAAAGAATTAAAAAACGTTATGGAAAGCAACAGCGACTAATATGTATTGCCAGGTAAAACTGCAAATTAAGAATGTCATAAACAAGTGTATTAGCCAATAGTTTAGATAAACTGTTACATCTTCATTACTCACATTCTCGGCAAGCATCACCCACCGCGGGCCAGCTGCAGAGACAAGGGGCCGAACCCAGTCATAAGCTTCAACGTGGGCTGACAAGACCAAGAACATGCTAAGCAAAGGTTTTTGATAATCATTTGTGAAGGGATTATTTGTTTGGAGCCTAGACATGGGTTTCCCCCAAATTTTAATCAATTAAGTAGTTAATTAGTAGCTATAAATATTTTACCCACTCACATAGTCTATTTAAGCCACTAATTGCTCCTTGTATGTTCTTTGAGCAAACAATAATTTGAGAGAATTTTTCTGGATTTTCTACACTTTAAAATGTGTTGTTATATGATTTCGTGTACACCCTACTCAGGGGGATCCATGAGCGAGCGCGGTATTTCTTTGTTGCTTTACATTGTTGGAGGCTTTGTTATCGGAGGTCTTTTTAATCCATCTTGTCTAATTGACGGGATGACTGATTGCTTGTTGTTAGCAACTCAAATGTTTGAATGGTTGTAAGGTTGTCATTGAGCAGCTAAGAGGCTCAGCAATAGATGTTTGGTCGTCACGGCATGAGCTCACTCTCAGTTATCCAGGTGAGAATCCTTTCCAGTCTACAAAGTTGGCCAGTGATTGTTCGTGTTTGTTTGTTATATGTCCGGTATGGCAGTTGAGGTTGTTGGTATCTATGTTCCTGTATTGTATTTCTATAATTTACTCATTTAGTAAAAAGATACCACACCCACCAATTGCGTCAAAAAAAAGGTTCCTATCAGTGTCCACCGCCGGTTGAGACTGTGATGTTGTCAGACAAGGGAATCTTTGTAAATACAGTACATATCCGAGTACGAATAAAGGGGTCACTTCCAAAGAAGTGCGATGAATACCTTTTTTTACACGTCATTCTTACATTACGTATAAATGTTTCATTGTCATCAATTTCTTCATAATTTTGGGAACCCCTCACATCCATATATCTGTATGTAAATGTAATTGGTCTGCTCAACAATGGCTTCCTTAACTAGCTGCCAGGAGAAATTCTGTTTTTCCCACAATCTTGCTATTGGTGATCCATTTTGTATTAATGTTTAATTTCAAGGCCCACAGAAGTTGCTTGTGCAGAACAGTAGAGATTGCCTTATCCCATTATTGCTGATAACTTAGGGATGTTTTTGAACGAAGGAAACAAATTTAAAATATTCGCCAGTAAATGAGATCAAATATCTTTAGATTATTTTTGAATACTTCTTGATAATGGTCTGGTACTTATTAAATGCTGGCCATATAATGGAAGTGAAACATTCATGTATGATCTGGTAGTAAATAAATAGCAGTAAAGTAGTACATCGACATGAAGCAACCAAGATCTGACTCTATCATATTTGATATAAATGCAAGGGCCAGGAGATATCTCAAACCATCGGAGCAGCGGCGGCCTCAGAGGAAAGCAGTGGATGACACCATGACATTCAGAGCTTTATAAACCAAGGCAGCACAAGTACGCTGACACAGATGAAAGTGGCCATGGCTAGGAAAAAGAGACCATTGCAGTGGTCTGAAGTGAGTGTACTCTTCCACATGCGGATCCGTAATGCTGCTTCACAGTTGCGCTTCAGTGAATCCCACCTCAAGAGCTTTTTCCACAACAATGACATTTCCCGCTGGCCTGGACAGAAGGTGGATAAACTCTTGCCTTGCTATTTGGCGGAGAAGTATAAACAATTGATAGATTTCCATGTACTCCCTTGGTCCTAAAATATTTATCACTAACCGGTGACAAATATTTGGAAATGAATGGAGCATCAGGCTAAGATTGAGATTTTTTTCGATTGATCTGTTTAATTTGAATAATTTTGCTGTCCTAGGATAGGAATTCTATAACATGAAATGGTCAATCTATTAGTGTTTTCTGTGATTATCACTAGCTGAAGCCAACATTTTAGTGATTCTTCAGTTCCTTTGTGACATACTGACATGTATACCAGAGACTACTGCTGCTTTGTTATTTTTGCCTTGCATAAAGCATGGCCGCTGCGACATACATGAAGACCCCCCTTGTAATGGTAGAGAGACACCAGGGTCTATATCCATATTAAAGTGACATGAAATGGAGAGATACAGAACATGTCTGCTGATATGCAAGCTTTCTACTTCAACTCACATGTTGAGAAAATGCCTGTATATATGAAACTACAGCTCCCAAAAGCGCCACAACCTTGGACATTAGTTTTTCAACATCCATCCTATGGCTGAACGGACAAAGATAAATTCTATGCAAATTTGAGAGATGAAGTCTACAAGACTGAAACTGAATCAATCTGAGTATAGGCACCCTTGTTTCTGAAAATGTGGAAACTGGGTTCAAAAGGTTTATTTTCAAGACACTATGGAGTATTCTACAGACAAAAAATGATGCATTATTCTAGACAATTGCTCTTTGAGTCCTCGAATACTTGTCGCTTGTTAGTTCAATATTAAACTAACAAGTGATACGCATTTGGAGACACAAAGAAGAGTTTTGAACTCATAACCTATATGTATGTATGCATGAATTCCTATATTTACGATCAGATAGAAGCAATTCCAACATTCTGAATAATTCCTTTTATTTTAGGACAATTTTGAAAACTGTAGAATGAATTTGCACAAAATTGGCACAATGCGAACTGAAAAGTCTAAGTTGTATTATATGAGGTATTTTGAGACTCTTTTACAACATGGGCCACATGAAAAAGCTAAATGTAAATTTACTTGTCAATAGTAACAGTGTCTTTTAATTTAACTATTAGTTCTTTTTTTGAAATTTTCTACCATGTTTTCGTTCTCATACTGAACTGGAATTTATAAAAGCGTATGGAAACATAAGAACAAGGAAACCAAAATACCTTTTCTGTTAAAGAAAAATTGTGGCCTTTTGTGCCCGAACCAAAGTCTTTGTATCATGTAGTTTATTCTTTATCAGTTTGATGTCTTGTGAATAAAAATATATATATAATTAGTACTTCCATGTGCATG
Organism: Tuctoria greenei; assembly: GCA_036927565.1. Lineage (NCBI taxonomy): Eukaryota > Viridiplantae > Streptophyta > Magnoliopsida > Poales > Poaceae > Tuctoria > Tuctoria greenei. The sequence goes on along the minus strand of JAYESD010000064.1, from coordinate 51,909 downwards.
TAAATATAATACAGGTATTCTTAGTCAATAATACAATTTCTAATGCAGTTATAGTGTCACCCTTTACATTTATCCTTGTATGATATGCTATATTTTGACTCATTTTACACGAAACAAACCAGATATGACTATTTATATCTGTTTGTATCAGTTTCAAGAAAAGTATATTCACTACTTATTTTACTATGGTGAGCAATAAAACATTGATACAAACATTGATACCTAGCAGTGGCGATGTTGGACAGTATATATATTCGGAATAAACTATGTACTCATAAGATGAGGCTAAATGCATCACTTTGTTTACTTCCCAGTTCACTCGTTGAACTTTCAGCTGATATGCCTCCCCTAACTTGGAATTGATATATCACTATCAAATGTAAGGAATGGAACATTCTTATGATCATCAATCTGGTTTGGCTCTTATAGGGATTGGAATAGGCTCATATACCGAACCAAATCTAATATACAAAACTTGTTATAAACAGATGGTGCCTCTCCCTGCTTACTCTTTTCCCTATCGTCCCTCATCCATCTCCATCTGTCTCTAAATATAATCAGTGTTCTAGGATTTCAGCTCCAACACTTGCACTGGATAAAGTACGGAAATTTACTAAGATTGTCACAGAGTAAAACCAATACAGTAATGCCGCCGTTTCACTGATACATAGTACATAAAAACGATACCGCAGCTTCAGAAAACAACATTTTACCACATAATTCGATATCCTATGCCATGAGAAACAATGGTGCGTCTTCCACAGGGGTCTGACAACATTGAATATTAGATTGTCAGCATCAAACGTATTTGTTTGAACAGAATAAAAATCAAACCAAATCGGCTTTCAAAATAAAAAACATGTCCTCTCATATAATTGCTGGCTCAACACGCATGGAGAACTCCAAATCAGTGAGCAGCGATATGTAAAACAACAGCTGCTCATTACTGGTTGCTTATCATATGTGAAATACACTGTTCCAACCTCTTTTCTTTATATATCTTGTACAGATTAAATAATGTTTTGTAGGCAATGAGTTTTGAACACAGTGTCCTATAGACATATTCCAGTATATGTTGTTAGAAGGAAGAAATACAAAATAAGGACAAATTGTTACAGTAATATCTTTTCCTTGGGGCTATTACAAAAAAATAGAATTGCACACAATATGTACTGCAAAATATTTAAAATAAATATGTGGTGTTGTGGGACATTTTTAACTTGAATTTAGTGTGAATAGTAACATTATATTTTAATTTAACACTCCACTTTTTTTTTAAAAAAAAATTAGCAATAGTGTTTCAACTCTTTTACTGTGAACACAAGCATGAGCTACATTTTGAAACTTTTGAAAACAACGTAAAATACAAAAGGGACAAAGAGGACCTTTTTGTTGAAAAAAATCATGTCCTTTGGTTCCCAAACCAAAGTGACTGCACAATCTCCTTCTGAATAATGTGGAAACTGGGTTCAAAAAGTTTATTTTAAAGACACTATGGAGTGTCCTACAGACAAAGTAATGATTCGTTTTTTACAGGAAAGCAGCAGGAAGACCCTGCTGTGTAATATATTAAATCAAAATAAAGCTGTACAGAGTACATACATAATGGAGCAAAATGAACTCTATGTTGCTTCAAGAAAATCAACCAAGATTTAATTTGCGAAAGTAAGGAAATCTAGCCAGGCATAAAGATCAAGTTTATCAACTTCCTCAAGTCTCACAGCTTGCAGTCTGGATTCCTTAAGGAAAAAAGGATTCTTGATTGTCGATAAGGTGGGTTTGGATCTTTTAAAGATTACCATTCCTGCTTTTCTAAATCACCCAACAAACAATTATAAAACATCCATGCATGAACAATTTATGCTTGAAGTGAAGCTTTGCATCTCTGATCATCTCGAAGAAAGGCTTGTAAGTATTCCAGTACATCCCAATCTATTGCCAAAATTGCTTGCATTGTAGACAATGAGTTTTGAACTCGTGTTCTATATGTCGATGAATCCCATATTAACTGTCAGATAGCAATTCTATATTCTGAATAAATCCTTTTTCTTGAGGGAAATTCTGAAAACAGTAGAATGAATTTGCGCAAAATTGGCACAATGCGTACTGAAAAGTCTAAGGTGTACTATATGAGGTCTTTTGAGACTCTTTTACCGCTTGGACCAAAGGAAAACACTAAAGGCCAGTTTATTGTCAATAGTAATAGTGTCTTTTAATTTAACTCGTTTTTGAAATTTGCACCCATGTTTTCACTCATTACTGAACTTGAATTTACTTCCAGGTGCATATAAATATAATACAAGTATGATATATTATATTTTGACTTATTTTGCAGGGAATAAAACAGATATGATTATTGCTAGCTGTTTGTGTCAGTTTCAAGAAAAGTATATTCACTAATCATTTTTATTATAGTGAGCAACAAAATGTTGACAAAGCTAGAAATGGCGGTGTTAGAAAGTGATCTGAATAAACTATATATGCACTCAAAAGATGGGGCAGAAAGAAACACTTTGTTTACTTCCCAGTTCACTCTTTCAACATTCAGCTGTCATGCGTTATCGCCTCCCCGCTGGAATTAAGACCATCCGAACTACCGACCTCTAAAGCATACTCTATCATCTAAATCATACTTTATATACTCTATACTTCCAATATCTGGACTCATCAAAATTTTCCAGTATGCTTTCCAGTATGCTTTCTAGTACGCTTTACAACGTACCACTGCGGATGACCTAATATATCAGAATTAGCAGTAGGTATTAGCCCATTTTTTATGATCATCAATAAGGTCTGGCCCTAAGGTACAATTTTGATAGGTCTAGGAATCACACTTATAGTATACTGATTAGGATATCCCACACCTCCTAAACACATGGTTTCCCCCATCCAGCTCCATATCATAAATATACATAATATGTGTTCTAAGATTCAGCATCATATCCCAAACCTTGCTGCTAATCACCGGGTTTGAAATTGCACAAAACTAGTACTGCAAAATATGTAAAATGTATATATGGTGTTGTGGGATGCTTTTAACTTTAAGTCATAGTAACAAGTCTTTTATTTGACTATCCTTTCCCTTAAAAAAATAAAGGTTCAACGGTGTTTTTTTTCGAATACGCAAGAGAGATGCACATCTTTGTGTTAAAAGAAGAAAAAGCGGACCCTGTGACAGCAAACCATCACATATAGGGTCCAGATATCAGAGGCTCAATACACCGAACAAAAATATTACAATGGGTTCTCCAACTTAAACCTGGATTAGCTTCCTAACACCTGCTGCAAATTAAGGGCTTGTAGTTTTTTGGTTCCAGCAAAGCACCATAACCTGTATTCATCTCAGAAGGTTCTCATAATCTCACTAATGGAGAGAGACACATTATCGAAAACACGAACGTTTTGCTGTTTCCAGATGAGCCAAGCACCCAAGATGATTAACGACTTTATTCCTTTCTTGTGTTCCTTTGGAACTTTACTAGTAGTGCGGCTCCACCAGTCTCCAAGTGACCTCTCGTTTGTCATAGGTATAGCATGTGACATGTGGATCATCAATAGCAATTTGAACCAAATCTGCCTCGCAAACAAACATGTTAAAAGGATATGTTGGATGATTTCCTCCTCTTGATCACATAGGGGACACTTCTCGGGATGTGAAAGTCCGCGTCTAGAGAGGCGATCAGCTGTCCAACATTTGTTATGGAACACTAACCACAAAAAGAACTTGATCGAATAAAATGTGCTGACAACTTTGGTAATATCCCAGCTGAGGGGACACGGGGAGGAATTCTCCTTGCTAGCAGTAATGCCCACATCAAGCTATCCAATTTTACAACCAGGTCTTACTCCATCTCAGCAATTATCACAGATGATAGAACCTCGGTTCCCTCAATGATCTCAGGGTGTATGGCCCTCAATCTAAAGTTGAGGAAGGACTCTTCCTGAACGAGCTTCGTGAGATCTACCTGACAGCGTCTCCGGTGTGGCTCGTATTAGGTGATTTCAACCTGATTTATCGCGATGAAGACAAGTGCAATGGCAGGCTAAATCGACGCATGATGAGGAGCTTTCAACGGACGTTGAACCATATCAAAGTCAAGGAAATTCTCATGTTAGGACATCGCTTCACATGGTCGAGCGAACAACATCATCCCACATTGTCCAGAATTGGCTGCACATTCGCCTCGCCACAATGGGAAAACGTTTTTGGTTGCCCTATTCTGCAGGCTCTTTCATCATCGGCATCTGACCACTTCCCTCTGTTATTAGTACCATTTGTAGAGAATTTTAGAAGTCGGTCCTTCCGTTTCGAGGAGCACTGGCTAAACATGCCTGACTTTCGTGAGCGTGTCCATGAGACATAGAATAGACAAGTCTCTCCACAACATAGTGGTCTGCTTACTCTCCACATCAAGCTTTCCAGAACTGGTCGCGCTCTTATAAAATGGTCTCGTGCACAAATTCCTCAAGGCAAGCTGGCCATAATAATATGCAGGGAGGTAATCCTCAGACTCGATGAAGCTATGGAGCTGCGACTCCTGACAGATCAGGAAAGGGAGACTCGTGCACTACTTAAGCAACGGATTTTAGGCCTATGGTTCATAGAAAAATCGAGGGCCAGAGAGCGATCAAGGTTGACATGGATGCATAAGGGAGATGCCAATACCCAATATTTTCATTCTTTTGCGAACTCGAGACGTAAGACCAACTTCATCCAGTCACATCAGGTTGGGGAGGAGGTTGCAGTGACGCAACCTGACAAGCTGTAACACCCGTCATTTCTCCCCATCCCTCTCCCTTTCCCACTGCGTACAGGCCCCGGCTGTCAGCCCTTTATTTCTCCAACCGCACGCCTTGTCGGCATTTCATCAAACAGATCGTGTGCGAGTCGCGCTCCGCCAACCGCTGTGTCGATTCTCGCCCATCTTGCGCCCCTGACCACCACTCTACATGCAACCGCCTCCCCTATATAGCAATGAGAGCGCCCCACTCTTTCCCCCCATTCCCCATTCATTTTCTGAACGACAAACCGTAGAACCGCCGCACGGGTAAGCCGTGGCGTTCCCATCAATATGCTTCATACATGTCCTTCCTTTGTGCCTCACGCGTGTTCCATGCCACTGGGAATCCGCTGGGCAAGTTGCCTCGAAGATTTAGCCATCTCGACATCGAGTTCACTGAGCACCGCCAGACACCGTCGCGCCTCCTCTTTGCTGACAAGCCTCCTCGTAGTTTCGGGCAACAAAACTTCATAGGTGAGTTCATAGAGCCTACCTCCTCCATTTCCAGCGATCGCAACCATAGATTAAGCCCCCTAGGCGTACTCTAGCGAGCTCTAGACGCCATTCATGGTGGTACATCCATGTTGGTTGGAGGAAGAAGAAGCCCATGGCTTCATTTTGTCCCCAGCTGTCAGATCATCTATCAAGGGTCACGATTAGATCATTTGCATACCCCTTCGTTCATAAAATCTGGTGCGCCCACTTTAAATCCTACGGTCCAAATTAGACGGCTCATACCCCTTCGTCTTTTTGCACGTAAGCCCTTGGATTCTTTCAATCTAACCCCTAGACTTTCTGTTAATTATGGAACAATTATGCAGAATGTGTAAACATTACTAGAAAGCCCATGTTAATATTGATGCAATACTTGCAGAATAGCCCCTGATGACTAAAAGAAATAATATTTAAGCCCTTGTATTATTATTTAATTGTTGAATATTGTTTAAAAATGCATTTAGTGGTGGGAAATGTTTATAAATGGTAGAATAAAATATAGAAAAATGTAGGAAATTAATTATAAATCAGTTTAGGCTGAAATAAAATTATAGATGCATAGAAAATATATTTTGGCTATAGAAAGTTCACTAAAAATAGTTTTAGCTATATTTAAATACTAAAAATGGAGAATAAATGTAGAAATAGTAAGAAACTTATTTAGAAAACCTTTATTGCAGAAATAAAATTATAAAGTGCATATAAAAAAATATTTTGGCTATGGGAAATTCATTAAAAATGTTTTAGATTATAAATAAATACTAAAAATAGAAAATAAATGATAAATGCATTTCTTTGGCTATGAAAAATAATAAATACTTCGTAGGGTCGTATTGATATAGGATTTTATGCTATGTGTATGTTTTATGTATTGTTCTTGAATGTTTTATATCTCTTTTGATGGTAGTTTGTATGCATTCATATTTGACGAAGAAGCGACATGAAGATATGGAAATCAAAAGTTCAATGAAGAAGAACTGAGCAGCTATAGAAAAACAGGCAAGGACCCTTGACCATGTTGTGCCTATTTTAGGAATTATAGTTAGTTGCATGCTTAATTAATGTGAATCATATTTATTCATCTGTTCCATATAATTCCTTGTTGCCGGGGTTGAATTGGATGGTTCTGGGTATTTCAATCATGCTTAGCCATGCTTATTACATGAGATGGAATTTGGACACATGATTATATTATTAATTATGACCATTATGTTACATTAAAAACCATGGAGTAATTGGTATGAATCTGGCAGTTGGATGGTTATGGTATGGTGCAGTTTGCACGAGACCCGAGATTGGGTTTGGTACCGCCAGATTCTAAGTACCGGTTTATGGAGGAAGCCACTAAGCTTTATGGTACCACCACGAGACTGAGATGGGGCGGCTTGGTAAATTAATTAGGTTTCTCCCGACGAAATGTTAGTAGTTGGATGGTGCGGGGAATGATGCAGGGGTACAACTCTGGGAACCGCAAGGCTCAAGAGGGGGCTCTGAGGCGGAGGGTTACTCCGGGAATGCCTCAGTGGTGAAAACCTTAGAGGGCTAGCACTAGTTTGAAGTACCTTTTAAAGACCATGTAGTGATCTCCTGGCCACACACCTACGGTAATGTGTAATGTGGTTGGCCGCCACGGGCATCGGGGAGGTTTACTCAGTCCACCTGGCATCGGGGGATGAAATTAGTGCTTGTGTGTAAAGGGTACATTCTCTGCAGAGATTTGGTAAAACTGTCATGAGAGCTGTGCTCACGGACAGGAGCAGCTTGGGGCTAAATTCATAATTAGATGATGGTTGAGATGATGGTTGAAAATGATATTGATATTATTACATTATTATTATTAATTTTTTGATTGAGAATATTCACCTAGATGTTGGTTGTTAATGAAAGCTAATGATAGGCTTAATGCTTAGTGCTTAAACCACTATTAGCCTTTCCTTTTTGATTGGCCTACATGTCATTTATTTCCCACACTTGCTAAGTACCGCGAGATGGTACTCACACTTGTTTTGTTGTATTTTTGATATGCTGCTCAGTGAAGACAAGATATAATAAGGACGGTGAAAAGTGAAGACGGTGCATAGGTCGCGTTGCTACCAGTCGATTTGCCTGTGGTTGCCCTAGAGATTTGTCTCTTCCACTGCTATTCAAAACTCATTTCAAGGTATTAAGGTTGTTTCTATTCGATATAGAACTGTTTATCACTATTTGTCGTACATGTATGGTGAAACTGATTCTGGCATACATGTATTTGCAGCTGGTTTTATTCTTAATAAAACCGGGTGTGACAAAGTGGTATTAGAGCTATATATCGACTCTAGGCACGTGACCTTAGTTAGAATGGACTTATTAGACATCCCTTGGACCTTGCTCATGAAGACGAAGATTCGACTTAATTGACAAAGCCTAAATATCGACTTATTGAAGATAACACAGAGGGTGAAGAAGATTCTTGAAGATTATTACACATCATTTGCTTAAGTCCCCTTTGGTTAGCAAGTGAATTTCATGCCTTCCTCATAGCGAAATAGAACACGTTGTTTGATGTATTGCAATAAATTAATGATAATAGCAATAACAAATTATAACTTTGTTGTTGTTTAAGGGGCTAGCCAACTGCTAGTAAATCATATCTTGTCTCCTTCGTTGACCCATTTGAATCTCGTGGGCGAGATTCCTTGTAAGGTGGGTGAGATTGTAACCTCTGTATTATCAAAATTAATCATAATAATATAAAATATTAATCATTACAATGCATTTTAATTGAAAGACTTTAAAAATTTAAAACCCACAAAGTAAATAAAAGGCCAAGTTAAAAATAATAAAAATAATAAGAAGAATGATAATGTAGAATAACATAAAAAAATAGTGTGTGTTGTTTTGTGATAGTACCTTAAATTTAACAATTCTGCCTTTAAAAATGAAAAGAAATAAAAATATACATCATGTTAGTTAATTTAATTGAAAGATATAAAATGGAAGTCACACTAGAAATGTCGATCAAATTCTTATTTTATAAATAAAGAATAGAAGAACAGAAGAAAATGTATGTTCATTTAAAATGAATAAATTAGACATATCCCCTCATGAGTACTTAGATATTAAAAATAATAATTGAAATTGTTAGAGAATACATTTGGATTCAAATAAAAATTAGGGCACAGTACCGAAAACCAAACCAGACCAAGTGGCACGACATAAAAAATAATAATGTTGGTAATAATAAAATAAATAATTATTTAAAAATAATAATAGAAAATAAAATATAATAACATAATCTGTAGAATTGTGTGATAATGAATGATTTTCTTAAGAATTGAAACAAGTTCTTCATGTTATTCTTGCATTGCGTAAAATATTGAACATAGAAAAGTTTTAGAATAAAGATTTCAAAATCAAATAAGAAATATAATTATAGAGAGATAGTTTCTAATAGGGTAGCTTTTGAATAACAAAAACATAGATCTCTTTTTAGTCCAACCTAGAATCTCGGGGCGAGATTCTGTTTAATGGGGGTAGAATTGTAACACTCGTCATTTTTCCCCATCCCTCTCCCACTGCGTACGAGCCCCGACTGTCAGCCCTTTATTTCTCCAACCGCACGCCTTGTCGGCATTTCATCAAACAGATCGTGTGCGGGTCGCGCTCCGCCAACCGCAGCGTCGATTCTCGCTCATCTTGCGCCCCTAGCCACCACTTTCCATGCAACCACCTCCCTTATATAGCAATGAGAGCACCCCACTCTTTCCCCCCATTCCCTATTCATTTTCTGAACGCCAAACCATAGAACCGCCGCACGGGTAAGTCGTGGCATTCCCGTCGATTTGCTTCAAATCATTCCTTCCTTTGTGCCTCACGCGCGCTCCATGTAACTGGGAATCCACTGGGCAAGTTGCCTCAAAGATTTAGCCATCTCGACATTGAGTTCACCGAGTGCCAGTAGACACCATCACACCTCCTCGTTGCAAACAAGCCTCCGCGTCGTTTTGGGCTACGAAACTTCCTAGGTGAGTTCACAGAGCCTACCTCCTTCATTTCCAGCTATCGCAGCCACGGATTAAGCCCCCTAGGTGTACTCCGGCGAGCTCTAGACGCCATCCATGGTGGTACAACCATGTTGGCTGGAGGAAGAAGAAGCCCATGGCTTCATTTTGTCCCCAACCGTCAGATCATCTATCAACGATCACGATTAGATCATGTGCATACCCCTTCGTTCATAAAATCTGGTGCGCCCACTTTAAATCCTACGGTCCAAATTAGAAGGCTCATACCCCTTCGTCTTTTTGCACGTAAGCCCTCGGACTCTTTCAATCTAACACCTAGACTTTCTGTTAATTATGGAACAATTATGCAGAATGTGTAAAAATAACTAGAAAGCCCATGTTAATTTTGAAAATTGTATTTTATCTTCTAATTAATGTAATACTTGCAGAATAGCCCCTGATTACTAAACGAAATAATATTTAAGCCCTTGTACTATTATTTAATTGTTGAATATTGTTTAAAAATGCATTTAGTGGTGGGAAATGTTTATAAATGGTAGAATAAAATATATAAAAATGTAGCAAATTAATTATAAATCATTTTAGGCTGAAATAAAATTATAGATGCATAGAAAATATATTTTGACTATAGAAAATTCATTAAAAATAGTTTTAGCTATAATTAAATGCTAAAAATGGAGAATAAATGTAGAAATAGTAAGAACCTTATTTAGAAAACCTTTATTGTAGAAATAAAATAACAAAGTGCATATAAAAATATATTTTGGCTATGGGAAATTCATTAAAAATGTTTTTACCTTATAAATAAATACTACAAATAGAAAATAAACGATTAATGCATTTCTTTGGCTATGAAAAATAATAAGTACTTCGTAGGGACGTATTGGTATAGGATTTTATGCTATGTGTATATTTGGTGTATTGTTCTTGAATGTTTTATTTCTCTTTTGACGGTAGTTTGTACGCATTTGTATCTCGACGAAGAAGCGACATGAAGATATGGAGATCAAAAGTTCGATGAAGAAGAACTGAGCAGCTATAGAAAAACAGGCAAGTGCCCTTGACCATCTTGTGCCTATTTTAGGAATTATAGTTAGTTGCATGCTTAATTAATGTGAATCATATTTATTCATCTGTTCAATATAATTCCTTGTCGCCCGGGTTGAATCGGATGGTTTTGGGTATTTCAATCACACATAGCCATGCTTATTAGTTGGGATGGAAATTTGGACACATGATTATATTGACCACTATGTTACATTAAAAACGATGAAGTAATTGGTATGAATCTGGCGGTTGGATGGTTATGGTATGGTGCAGTTTGCACGAGACCCGAGATTGGGTTTGGTACCACCGGATTCTAAGGACCGGTTTATGGAGGAAGCCACTAAGCTTTATAGTACCACCACGAGACTGAGATGGGACGGCTTGGCCAATTAATTAGGTTTCTCCCAATGAAATTCTAGTAGTTGGATGGTGCGGGGAATGATGTAGGAGTACTGCTCTTGGAACCGCAAGGCTCAAGAGGGGGCTCTGAGGCGGAGGGTTACTCCGGTAATGCCTCAGTGGTGGATACCTTAGAGGGCTAGCACTAGTTGGGAGTACCTTTGTAAATACAATGTAGTGATCTCCTGGCCACACTCCTACGGTAGTGTGTAATGTGGTTGGCCGCCATGGGCATCAGGGCGGTTTACTCAGTCCACCTAGCATCAGGGCATGAAATCACTGCTTGTGGCTAAAGGGTACATTCTCTGTAGAGATTTGGTAAAATTGTCATGACGGCCGCGCTCACGGACAAGAGCGGCTTGGGGTTAGGATTATAATTAGATGATGGTTGAGATGATGGTTGGAAATGATATTGATATTATTACATTGTTATTATTAATTTTATGATTGAGAATATTCACCTAGATGTAGGTTGTTAATGAAAGCTAAGGATAGGTTTAATGCTTAGTGCTTAAACCACTATCAACCTTTCCTTTTTGATTGGCTTACATGTTATTTATTTCCCACACTTGCTGAGTACCACGAGATGGTACTCACACTTATTTTGTTGTATTTTTGATATGATACTTAGTGAAGACAAGATATAATAAGGTCGGTGACAAGTGAAGACGGTGCATAGGTCGTGTTGTTGCCAGTCGATTTGCCTGTGGTTGCCCTAGAGATTTGTCTCTTCCGATGCTATTCAAAACTCTTTTCAATGTATTAAGGCTGTTTCCATTCGATATAGAACTGTTTATCACTATTTGTCGTACATGTATGGTGAAACTGATCCTGGCATACATGTATTTGCAGCTGGTTTTATTCTTAATAAAACCGGGTGTGACAAAGTGGTATCAGAGCTATATATCAATTCTAGGCACGTGACCTTAGTTAGAATGGACTTATTAGATATCCCTTGGACCTTGCTCATGAAGACGAAGATTTGACTTAATTGACGAAGCCTAACGATTGACTCATTGAAGATAACATAGAGGGTGAAGAAGATTCTTGAAGATTATTACACATCATTTGCTTAAGTCCCCTTTGGTTAGCAAGTGAATTTCATGCCTTCCTCATAGCGAATTAGAACACGTTGTTTGATGTATTGCAATAAATTAATGATAATAACAATAATAAATTATAACTTTGTCCTTGTTTAAGGAGGGTAGCCGACTGCTAGTAAATCATATCTTGTCTCCTTCGTTGACCTATTTGAATCTTGTGGGCGAGATTCCTTGTAAGGTGGGTGAGATTGTAACCTCCGTATTATCAAAATTAATCATAATAATAACAAATATTAATCATTACAATGCATTTAAATGGAAAGACTTTAGAAATTTAAAACCCACAAAGTAAATTAAATGCCAAGTTCAAAATAATAAAATAAGAAGAAGAATGATAATGCAGAATAACATAAAAAAATAGTGTGTGTTGTTTTGTGATAGTACCGTAAATTTAACAACTGTGCCTTTAAAAATGAAAAGAAATAAAAATATACATCATGTTATTTAATTTAGTTGAAAGATATAAAATGGAAGTCGCACTAGAAATGTTGATCAAATTCTTATTTTAAAAATAAAGAATAGAAGAACAGAAGAAAATGTGTGTTCATTTAAAATGAAAAAATTAGACATATCCCCTTATGAGTACTTAGATGTTAAAAATAATAATTGAAATTGTTAGAGTATACATTTGGATTCAAATAAAAATTAGGGCACAGTACTGAAAACCATACCAGACCTAGTGGCACTCCATAAAAAATAATGTTGGTAATAATAAAATAAATAATTATTTAAAAATAATAATAGAAAATAAAATATAATAACATAATAAGGTGTAGAATTGTGTGATAATGAATGATTTTCTTAAGATTGTTTAAAACAAGTTCATCTTGTTATTCTTGCACTGTGTGAAATATTGAACTTAGAAAATTTTTAGAATAAAGATTTCAAAATCAAATAAGAAATATAATTATAGAGAGATAGTTTCTAATAGGGTAGCTTTTGAATAACAAAAACATAGATCTCTTTTTAGTCCAACCTAGAATCTCAGGGCGAGATTCCGTTTAAGGGGGGTAGAATTGTAACACCCGTCATTTTTCCCCACCCCTCTCCCTCTCCCTCTGCGTACGGGCTCCGGCTGTCAGCCCTTTATTTCTCCAACCGCACGCCTTGTCGGCATTTCATCAAACAGATCGTGTGCAAGTCGCGCTCCGCCAACCGCTGCGTGTATACTCGCCCATCTTGTGCCCCTATCCACCACTTTCCATCCAACCGCCTCCCCTATATAGCAATGAGAGCGCCCCACTCTTTCCCCCCATTCCCCATTCATTTTCTGAACGCCAAACCATAGAACCGCGCACGGGTAAGCCGTGGCGTTCACGTCGATTTGCTTCAATTTGTCCTTCCTTTGTGCCTCACGAGTGTTCCATGCCACTGGGAATTCGGTGGGCAAGTTGCCTCGAAGATTTAGCCACCTCGACATCGAGTACACCGAGCGCCGCCAGACACCATCGCGCCTCCACATTGCTGACAAGCCTCCACGTCATTTCGGGCCACGAAACTTCCTAGGTGAGTTCACAAAGCCTACCTCCTTCATTTCCAGTGATCGCATCCATGGTTTAAGCCCCCTAGGCATACTCCGGCGAGCTCTAGACGCCATGCATGGTGGTACAGCCATGTTGGCTGGAGGAAGAAAAAGCCCATGGATACATTTTGTCCCCAGCCGTCAGATCATCTATCAAGAGTCACGATTAGATCATGTGCATACCCCTCCGATCATAAAATCTGGTGCGCCCACTTTAAATCCTACGGTCCAAATTAGAAGGCTCATACCCCTTCGTCTTTTTGCACGTAAGCCCTCAGATTCTTTCAATCCAACCCCTACACTTTCTGTTAATTATGGAACAATTATGCAGAATGTGTAAAAATAACTAGAAAGCCCATGTTAATATTAAAAACTGTATTTTATCTTCTAATTAATGTAATACTTGCAGAATAGCCCCTGATTACTAAAAGAAATAATATTTAAGCCCTTGTATTATTATTTAATTGTTGAATATTGTTTAAAAATGCATTTAGTGGTGGCAAATGTTTATAAAAGGTAGAATAAAATATAGAAAAATGTAGGAAATTAATTATAAATCATTTAGGGCTGAAATAAAATTATAGATGCATAGAAAATATATTTTGACTATAGAAAACTCATTAAAAATAGTTTTAGCTTTAATTAAATACTAAAAATGGAGAATAAATGTAGAAATAGTAAGAACCTTATTTAGAAAACCTTTATTGCAGAAATAAAATAATAAAGTGCATATTATAATATATTTTGGCTATGGGAAATTCATGAAAAATGTTTTTATCTTATAAATAAATACTAAAAATATAAAATAAACAATAAATGTATTTCTTTGGCTATGAAAAATAATAAATACTTCGTAGGGACGTATTGATATAGGAGTTTATGCTATGTGTATGTTTGGTGTATTGTTCTGGAATGTTTTATTTCTCTTTTGACGGTAGTTTGTACGCATTCGTATCTCGACGAAGAAGCGACATGAATATATGGAGATTAAAAGTTCAATGAAGAAGAACAGAGCAGCTATAGAAAAAGAGGCAAGTGCCCTTGACCATCTTTTGGCTTTCCTTAGGAATTATAGTTTGTTGCATGCTTAATTAATGTGAATCATATTTATTCATCTGTTCCATATAATTCCTTGTCGTCCGGGTTGAATTGGATGGTTTTGCATATTCCAATCACGCTTACCATGCTTATTAGTTGGGATGGAAATTTGGACACATGATTATATTATTAATTATGACCATTATGTTACATTAAAAACGATGAAGTAATTTGTATGAATCTGGCGGTTGGATGGTTATGGTATGGTGCAGTTTGCACGAGACCCGAGATTGGGTTCGGTACCACCAGATTCTAAGGACCGATTTATGGAGGAATCCAATAAGCTTTATAGTACCACCATGAGACTGAGATGGGGCGGCTTGGTCAATTAGTTAGGTTTCTCTCGATGAAATGCTAGTAGTTGGATGGTGCGGGGAATGATGCAGGGATACTGCACTGGGAACCGCAAGGCTCAAGAGGGGGCTCTGAGGCAGAGGGTTACTCCGACAATGCCTCAGTGGTGGAAACCTTAGAGGGCTAACACTAGTTGGGAGTACCTTTGTAAAAACCATGTAGTGATCTCCTAGCCACACACCTACGATAGTGTGTAATGTGGTTGGCCGCCACGGGCATCAGGGAGGTTTACTCAATCCACCTGGCATTAGGGGATGAAATCACTGCTTGTGGGTAAAGGGTACATTCTCTGCAAGGATTTGGTAAAACTGTCATGACAGCCGTGCTCACGGACAAGAGTGGCTTGGGGTTTAGTTCATAATTAGATGATGGTTGGAAATTATATTGATATTATTACATTGTTATTATTAATTTTTTGATTGATAATATTCACCTAGATGTAGGGTGTTAATGAAAGCTAAGGATAGGTTTAATGCTTAGTGCTTAAAGCACTATCAACCTTTCCTTTTTGATTGGCCTACATGTCATTTATTTCCCACACTTGCTGAGTACCACGGGATGGTACTCACACTTGTTTTGTTCTATTTTTGATACGATGCTCAGTGAAGACAAGATATAATAAGGACGGTGACAAGTGAATACAATGCATAGGTTGCATTGCCGCCAGTCGATTTGCTTGTGGTTGCCCTAGAGATTTGTCTCTTCCGCTGCTATTCAAAACTCTTTTTAAGGTATTAAGGTTGTTTCTATTCGATATAGAATTGTTTATCACTATTTGTCGTACATGTATGGTGAAACTGATCCTGGCATACATGTATTTACAGCTGGTTTTATTCTTAAAAAATCGGGTGTGACACAAGCACAGGGCAATCCTCCAACACTTCAAGCATCAATCAGGAACCCACCATCCTAGGAGTCTTGCTCTTGATCTCTCCCGGTTAGGATGGCAGAGAAGAGACCTCCATCATCTTGATCAACAAATTTCAGAGGAGGAGGTCTTCAAAGTAGTCAAGGAAATGCCCAAGTGTAAGACGCAAGGGCCGGATGGCTACATGGGTCACTTTTTCTCCTCATGTTGGGACATTATCAAAACAGACCTGCTTGCTGTGGTGTCTCAATTTTGCCTGTATTATCAACAGAATCTGAATATACTTAATACAGCCTGGGTTGTTCTAATCCCAAAAAAGCTGATCCTAGAAGGATAACAAATTATCGTCCTATCAGCTTAATCCACGCCTTTGCCAAGATCATTTCAAAAGTTCTAGCAAACAGATTGGCTCCACAGCTAGATCAGATCATCTCCTTACACCAGAATGCGTTCATTAAGCGGAGATGTATTCAGGATAATTTTTTGTTTGTCCAGCAAACAGTGAGGCACTTGGACAAGAAAAAATGCCCCACACTGTTCATTAAGTTGGACATCTCCCAGGCGTTTGACACAGTCAGCTGGCCATATTTGATGGATATCATGCGACACCTTTGCTTCGGGGATTAATGGCGTAATTGGATAGCAGCACTTCGGGGAACCTCCTAACCTTCTTTCCTCCTCAATGGCACCCCGGGATCAAAGATCGCCCATGCAAGAGGGGTTCGCCAGGGGGACCCCCTCTCTCTGATGATCTTTCTACTAGCCATGGAGCCCTTGATTAAGCTGTTCCACCATGCACAGAAAAAGGACTTACTCACCCCCGTGCCCAAACTTGGAGACCAGTTGAGAGTATCACTATTTGCTCATGATGCTGCTATCTTTATCCGACCCACCTTTCATGACATAATGACCACAAAGCTCATCCTATTCATCTTCGGGCAAGCATCAGGTCTAATCACGGATCTGGATAAGACAAAAAAAATTTTGATCAGCTGCCAAGAGATTGATGTCGCTGCAGTAGTAGGAAATAACTCCCGTATCAGCTCCCTTCCCTGTACATACTTGAGTTTGCCCCTCCATTACCGCAAATTACCCAGAACGGCAGTGGAGCTTGTGGTACAGAAAGTGGCTTAAAGACTAGCTGGGTGGAAGAAGAATTTGCTATCTTACTCCGGGAGAGAACTCTTAATCAGGTCAGTTTTAACAACCATGCCAACATACTTCATGACCATGTTCCAATTGCCAGCTTGGGCTTGTCAACAGATCGACAAAATTAGACGATGTTTTCTCTGGAAGGGTGAGGATCATGATTCAGTTTGTGGTGGCAAATGCTTGGTACGATGGAAGATGTGCACTTGGCCGAAAAAAATGGGCGGCCTCGGCATCAAGGATTTAGAGAAATTCGGGAGAGCTCTCAGGCTTCGATGGCTATGGCATGCCTGGGATCATCGCGCTAGATCCTGGAAGACCTTGTTTGGTCACCATGATAAAATTGACCGCCAGCTCTTCTTTGCTTCCACTATATTCACTGTTGGGGACGGCCAAAACACCCCGTTCTGGGAGGCTCGGTGGCTGCACGAACAGGCCCCAGAGGTTCTTGCACCACTTCAGTTCTAGCAGGCATGATTCAAGTAACATACTGTGGCAAAGGAACTATCAACCTTCAATTGGATTAAAAATATAAGCTCTCTACACAACACTGGACTATTGGAGGAGTTGGTCCTGCTGTACCAGACGCTTAGTGATATCAATCTCTCAACTAATAGGGATAGCATTTCTTGCAGATGGACACAAAGTGGGGTGTAATAAGCAGCTTCGGCTTGTGAAATTCAGTTCCTGGGGGGTATCTCCTCTAGCTGGGCTCCATTGCTTTGGGCGGCAAAAACTCAACCCAAATGTCATTTCTTCGCCTGGCTGGTATTGCACAACAAGGCTCTCACGGCAGATAACCTCGCAAAAAGAAATTGGTCCCATCAAACTAATTGTGTGCTTTGCTCTTTGGCACCAGAGACAGCCAATCATCTCTTGTCCCAGTGCCCCTACACGTGCATGGTATGGCGCTGGCTATCTCAATTCCTGCAGCTTCCTGAGACCTTGTGCCAGGTTCCTCCAGAAGGTGTCTTGAGTTGGGTCCAGACCGTGGCTCAACTCTGCTCTATAAATCAATGCAAGAAAGGTTTGGGCTTTATCATTTCATTCTGGTGGCAAATATGGAAGGAGCGGAATAGACATATCGTCCAGCATCAAGACCTCCCTCATTTGCAAGTGCCCCGCTTAACATTGGAGGAAATCAATTTACAGAAGTCTGCCTTGCTGCTTTGAGACTCCAGTAGTCTTTGGTAGATACTTTTCAGTAGGCAAATATTGGTAAGCATATCTGTAGCTGGGATTTTGAACTACTCTACATGTACTGTGTCTAGATGTTGTACCCCTTAGGCTGTAATTCTCTCTTCCGTCTTACATTGGCAGCGCTCCTGCCTATTATTTCAAAAAAAAAGTGCTCAAGTATTTGTTTGTGAAATTACACCCGTACTAAAATACAATGTGTATGGAGCGCAAAGAAAGTGGTTGACCCATAAAAATAAATATACATCTGCCAACAGCGGCGAATGCGGCGGAGGCCCCGGCGAGCGGCATACGCGGCGGCTCCTAGACGACACGTAAGCCATAATTGGCGACGGTAACCGTCGTTTTCTCCTGTTCATTCCTAATATTTGGTTCTTTCCTCGCCCCCTCCATCGTTGTTGTACAGTTGACCCCAATGCTTGAAGAAATGCATCATTTTGGGGGTGTAGTGTAAAACAAGCGATGTTATGCTGCCGGAATTTTGTTCGGATTCATGTTTTGTGTCTCGTCAAAAGTAGGATAAATCTTGCATACATTAACGATAATTTCTTCAGCTTTAAATTGCAGAGTCAAACATGGGTGAAGACCACTGTTAAATGTATACTAGCTAGAAGAGCAGAACTGGTGGTCACTCGGATGAGACGTACATCAAGCTAGATAAATTTTTCGATCAAGCATTTTCATTGTAAATGGACAAAATGCCAGAACACCAAGTTTTTGAGCATAATGGATCTTTTGTTTCACTTATGTTGAAACGGTTTTACGACATGTTATAAGGTGTTGACCTTCCACAGTGAGACTAAATCTCGAATCATAGTAGAAGTGGATGAGGATGATGATATAACGGGGGTTCATAGGATGGATGAGATGTTAGAAGCTCTAGAAGCGGAGAGTCCTCTTACAAACGAGGTAGACTAGTTCTTCGAGGAGCTCAAGAAATCCCAACAGTCGTTGCATGAACACACGGATGTGACCATCCTTGCTTCCTTGACCAGATTTATGACAACTAACTCTAAGTACTTTTTTTTCCATCATCTACTACAATGATCTCATGAAATTAATCTGTGATATCCTTCCACAACCTCACAAAGTGCCTAAAGATATGTACCAGTCAATGATCCGGATATCTGGTCTCGATGAATTATGAGAAAATCGATGTGTGCCCGAACAACTGCATGCCATTCGGGAAAGAGCACGCCAACGAGAACTTGTGCTTGAAATATGGTAACCTGAGGTATGTCAAAGATGTTGATGAAGATGGCAATAATGTGATCATAGATGTCACACATAAGCAGCTTTGTGACTTGCCTGTGACACCTCGGTTGAAGTAGTTGATTCTTTCAAAAAGAACCGCACGACACATGTGATGGCACAAAGAAGGTAAACATGAGCACAAAGAGTTCTTGACGCATCCGTTCGATGGTGATGCTTGGAAGGCACTAGATGTTTGGATACAGATTTTTCTCATAATGCGAGAAATGTTCGCATCAGGTTAGCGACAGACGAATTCTCACCGTTCAGTACAAACGCCATGCCATACAAAGCTTTGTGTATGAAGAACAAGTTCATGTTACTCAGCCTCATCGTACCTGGACCTAATCATCCTGGGCCACATCTCAACGTGATGTTAAAACTGCTGATCGAAGAATTGAAAGTGTTGTGGATAGGAGTCGAAGCGTACGACAGTTACAAGAAGCAGAAATTCAGCCTTTGAGATACTTATTTGTGGCCTGTCCATGATTCGATGGCATACGACATATTTTCTAGATGGATCATGTAAGACCTATGTGTGCTAAATACATTGGCTTGTCGTGAATACACTTGGCCTTGATAATAAAAGTTTTAAATATCACCGAAACACCTTTTTATCAAGGTCCGACTCTAGCACTGGCTTTTGGGTTTACTAGTTCCGACTAGTTCTGGTTAGCTCTGGCGCTAGGTCCTGCTAGTTTTGTAAGCTCCGAGCTACAGCAAAGTCCGACTAGCTTTGGTCACCTCCGGTGAAGTTTGGTCTTTAGCTCCAGCGTGTCTTTATTAGCTCCGACATGTTTTTGATAGCTCTGCCGTGTTTTTGCTAAGCTCTGAAGTTGATTTTTATAGCTCCGGCTTTTGGGTTTACTAGTTCCGACTAGTTCTGGTTAGCTCCGACGCTAGGTCCTGCTAGTTTTGTAAGCTCCGGCGGGAGCTTGGTTGTACTAGTTTTGGTAAGCTCCGGCGCTAGGTTCTACTAGCTTTTGTTAGCTCCGGCTCAAGGTCCGAGTTGCTCTGGCAAGGTCCGGAACAGACCGTAGTACTTCTGCTTTTCATTTGCAATGTTTCGTACTTGCTTTACATTGTTGGAAAGATTGCTTAGTATTCATTTGCTAAGTTTTTGGTGCGTTTTGGTTGATATGGATGATATCGTGTTACTGTGGTTTTGCAACATTCTTATTTGAGGTTCTCACATAGGTTGTTGTGTTCGGAACTAACTTGAGTCAGGTCGAGGACTTGGCCTCGTATGGATTGGTTGTTTATTCATGTGCAGGTGTTGCTTGAGTTCAAGACATGGCTGGTGACGGGATCCATTGGACTAGTCTCAGGGAGGATATGAGGTTCCAACAACCAAATTCAGGAGGAATTGTGGTTGAGCTGATCAGGAGGTTGCGCAACATGATTGAATCAAGAACAATGCATATGAAGGTATCGTGGACATCATTGGAATATGTTTGCACATGTGCAAGGAGTGCATGGACGTGGCTACATGGTTCCAAGACGTGATGAAGAGATGTGGACGTAAAGAGTTGGTCGGAAAGGTCCAACCGACTAGGTTATGGACTCTGGTTGCGGCTGAGTCGGGTTTGACTCAAATATGGAAAGATTTGAGTTGGTTATGATAGGATTTCGTGTGGGTCACGAATTTGAGTTGTTTAGGAATGCGGGATACGTTCCTAAGGTGTTTGGAAGTCTTAAGATTGCTTCTATCTGCGTATAGAAGAATCTTGAGCAGTTATGGAAAGTTACGATTCGTGATCTGAGTAGGATTCGAGTCCTAGTTGATATTGGGTTGGTCTAAGGGCTGGTTATATAAGCAAGGGAGCCCAGAGCTCATGGGGCACGACTTTGGGGATGTTCCTCTTGTGTTCTATTGAATAAAATTCGTAGTTTGAAGGAACTTTTGTGCCTTGTTCGTCCAACTTGTTCCAGACATGTTTTACTCATCGAGTTTCTGGACAGCACCACCTTTCGTCGGTGGTTTTATCATATCTCGAGTTTTACCTGGACGTGATTCTTTTTGTGTTGTCTTCACAACTTGATTATCTATCATCTGTCAAAATTTCACGGTCATTGGATTTGTGGTTTCTTTTCTACACGAGTTTCTCTGCAGTGTTCCAGAACTGTTTTTTCTCGGGTAGGGCAGATTGACCATTGTTTGATCTTTCGATCATAACTTGAGTTTTTCTCGACGGATTTGAGTGATTCTTTTTTTGTTGTCTTCGTGACTTGATTCTCTCTGATATCTATCACATTTGTCATGGTGAAACACGTTTATATTAGTCTCACACACGATTTCTTTAACAGATCGTTTTCTGCCAAAAGGGTTTGGGGTTTAATTGTTTCCGCCGCGTAAGATTTTTAAATCTACCATTCACCCCCCCTCTAGTAGATTTTCACTCGCTCTTCGATCCTACAATTTGTATCAGAGCCACGATGCTCTAATCTTTGTGATTTGCGCGTGTTTTTGACTAATCATCATGGAGAAGTACTCCGCCAAACCTTGTGTGTTTGTTGGTATTGATTTTCAGGTTTGGAAGGCACACATGGAGGCTTTCATCCAGGCACAAGGCTTTGCAATATGGGAGAAGGTTTACAAGCCTTACGAAGTGCCATCAAATGATCAAGTTACAGCTACAAATCTGAGAGATGTCGACAACAACAACAAGGCTAGAATCTCGGGGCGAGATTCTGTTTAATGGGGGTCGAATTGTAACACCCGTCATTTTTCCCCATCCCTCTCCCTCTCCCACTGCGTACGAGCCCCGACTATCAGCCCTTTATTTCTCCAACCGCACGCCTTGTCGGCATTTCATCAAACGGATCGTGTGCGAGTCGCACTCCGCCAACCACTGTGTCGATTCTCGCCCATCTTGCGCCCCTGACCACCACTCTCCATGCAACCGACTCCCCTATATAGCAATGAGAGCGCCCCACTCTCCCCCCCATTCCCCATTCATTTTCTGAATGCCAAACCATAGAACCGCCGCACGGGTAAGCCGTGGCGTTCCCATCGATATGCTTCAAACCTGTCCTTCCTTTTTGCCTCACGCGTGTTCCATGCCACTGGGAATCCGCTGGGAAAGTTGCCTCGAAGATTTAGCCATCTCGACATCGAGTTCACCGAGCACCACCAGACACCGTCGCGCCTCCTCGTTGCTGACAAGCCTCCGCGTCATTTCGGGCAACAAAACTTCCTAGGTGAGTTCACAGAGCCTACCTCCTCCATTTCCAGCGATTGCAACCATGGATTAAGCCCCCTAGGCGTACTCCGGCGAGCTCTAGAGGCCATCCATGGTGGTACATCCATGTTGGTTGGAGGAAGAAGAAGCCCATGGCTTCATTTTGTCCCCAGCCATCAGATCATCTATCAAGGGTCACGATTAGATCATTTGCATACCCCTTCGTTCATAAAATCTGGTGCGCCCACTTTAAATCCTACGGTCCACATTAGAAGGCTCATACCCCTTCGTCTTTTTGCACGTAAGCCCTCGGATTCTTTCAATCTAACCCCTAGACTTTCTGTTAATTATGGAACAATTATGCAAAATGTGTAAAAATAACTAGAAAGCCCATGTTAATATTGATGCAATACGTGCAGAATAGCCCCTGGTTACAAAAAGAAATAATATTTAAGCCCTTGTATTATTATTTAATTGTTGAATATTGTTTAAAAATGCATTTAGTGGTGGGAAATGTTTATAAATGGTAGAATAAAATAAAGAAAAATTTAGGAATTTAATTATAAATCATTTTAGGATGAAATAAAATAGATGCATAGAAAATATATTTTGGTTATAGAAAATTCATTAAAAATAGTTTTAGCTATAATTAAATACTAAAAATGGAGAATAAATGTAGAAATAGTAAGAACCTTATTTAGAAAACCTTTATTGCAGATATAAAATAATAAAGTGCATATAAAAATATATTTTAGCAATGGGAAATTCATTAAAAGTGTTTTTAGCTTATAAATAAATACTAAAAATAGAAAATAAACGATAAATGCATTTCTTTGGCTATGAAAAATAATAAATACTTCGTAGGGACGTATAGATATAGGATTTTATGCTATGTGTATGTTTTATGTATTGTTCTTGAATGTTTTATTTCTCTTTTGACGGTAGTTTGTACACATTCGTATTCGACGAAAAAGCGACATAAAGATATGGAGATCAAAAGTTCAATGAAGAAGAACTGAGCAGCTATAGAAAAACAGGCAAGGTCCCTTGACCATGTTGTGCCTATTTTAGGAATTATAGTTAGTTGCATGCTTAATTAGTGTGAATCATATTTATTCATCTGTTCCATATAATTCCTTGTTGCCCGGGTTGAATTGGATGGTTCTGGGTATTTCAATCATGCTTAGCCATGCTTATTACTTGAGATGGAATTTGGACACATGATTTTATTATTAATTATGACCATTATGTTACATTAAAAACGATGAAGTAATTGATATGAATCTGGCAGTTGGATGGTTATCGTATGGTGCAGTTTGCACGAGACTCGAGATTGGGTTTGGTACCGCCAGATTCTAAGGATCGGTTTATGGAGGAAGCCACTAAGCTTTATGGTACCACCACGAGACTGAGATGGGGTGGCTTGGTCAATTAATTAGGTTTCTCACGATGAAATGCTAGTAGTTGGATGGTGCGGGGAATGATGCAGGAGTACTGCTCTGGGAACCGCAAGGCTCAAGAGGGGGCTCTGAGGCGGAGGGTTACTTCGGGAATGCCTCAGTTGTGGAAACCTTAGAGGGCTAGCACTAGTTGGGAGTACCTTTGTAAAGACCATGTAGTGATCTCCTGGCCACACACCTATGGTAGTGTGTAATGTGGTTGGCCGCCACGGGCATTGGGGAGGTTTACTCAGTCCACCAGGCATCAGGGGATGAAATCACTGCTTGTGTGTAAAGGGTACATTCTCTGCAGAGATTTGGTAAATCTGTCATGACAGCCGTGCTCATGGACAGGAGCGGCTTGGGGCTGAATTCATAATTAGATGATGGTTGAGATGATGGTTGGAAATGATATTGATATTGTTACATTGTTATTATTAATTTTATGATTGAGAATATTCACCTAGAGTGGCACCCGTGGCTGAAGCATATCTTGTCCATCGACGAAAATGAAAACGAGGAGCAGCAGACCCCAACGGTGGTACAGAATCAGCCAACCTTATAGCAGTGTGCTCGTCTTGTACAAACATAATATATAAACCAGTACCAGAGCATCGGAGGACTAGAGAGTTCAGAGGCATGTCAAATTTGTTTGCTATAATCAAATTAACATCATCGGTAGATACGTTTGAAGGAGGATCAATAACTGTAACAAAAAGTGCTTTGCGGAGATCAGCTTCTGCCCATTCCAGCTTATCAGACCAATCAATAATACATGGTGGACCACGGGCCGGTGAGGCACCATCATTCGGAACCAATGGCTCCGAAGAGGCAGCCTTACTGTTGCCCCTGATGTCCCTTGGCGAGGAAGAGCGAGGATCCTGAGCTGGACGACGCCTCCGAGGTGGCCGCCGCCGCCGACATCCTCTATGTTCCATGTCCTGCTGCGCCTCAATGGTGGTGGGTGTATCAGCAGCCTTACTGGTTCCACCCTTTTGCTTAGCTGATGATGCTGAGATACGTCTCCACAATAAATTTTGTGGTGCAGTCTTGTTTCGCTTGGATGAGGGGATGTTATTCCGGTGAAAAGGGCGTTTATAGGCCGGGGAGGTGCTATCATTCAGAACCATCGGTTCCGAAGAGACAAACTTACCGTTGCCACCATGACCCCTTCGCCAAGAATAGGAAGGTGCAGTCAACGCTGATATACGTCTTCATACTTATTTGCGTTGCGGCGGTGCTATCACAGGATTGTCCCCCAGTAGGAGCGACACGGGCTGGGAAGGCGCCCACATTCAGAACCGAAGTGGCAGCCTTGTCGTTGACCATTTAAGCAACCTGCTGAGAGACAGTAGAAAAGGTCCCTTTCACGGCTTAAGCCAAGCCCTGCTAACGTCTGCGCTAGACACACCACCTCTCCTCTGTGGACAGGAGTAGGATCTGTGCCCAATGTCTCAACATTGAAGCATCATAGTCATAGGCAACAACTTCTGGAACGATGATCAATAGAGAAACAATTGAAACAACTCGCCCAAATATCCTTCGGAATTGGGCGTCGAGGGCGTTGTGGGGCACAAGCCTGCCGACGATGAACTGACCGGGACACGACCTGCACCAAACCATCTTTGTCAGTACCTGTCTGCACTGGAGGTGGAACTCTCACCACTGATTGATGTAGGTCTGATTGCTGCTTCTTATCTGGTGAAGGCTGGCACAGAGGAGCAGCCGCAACAAATGTACCCAGTACCACATCTTTGAAGGAGTTAAAACGGGAGGAACCAAAAGCAGAATCATGGAACGTCCCAGACACCGGACTCGTATCACTCCAGCGGAGTTCTTTCGAGCGACCACCAGTCCTGACCTCGGGAGAGGAAGCCAGGACTGCCATGACACAGATCACATACACTTCAGCGGGCGATCAGGAGACGAACCGTCTGATACAGGAAAGAGAAGCGAGACGACTGAAAGGGGCGGACACGGGCGGACGAGGCGCGATGCACACATAAACGAAGTCGAGCAGAATGAGCGAGCGAGCGAGCGAGCAAACAAGCGCGCGGTGGATGCCAGGCCCGAGCGGGCACCGCCGAGAAGCGATCGAGGCGAGCGTCGCATAGATCGCCAGAGCGAGGGGGGAGGGCGGGTCAACACTTCTTTTGGCCCAAGATGAAAAGAGGTGTTCAACGGTTTTTTCACTTTATATATTTTTGAGGTGAACCTTATAGTAAAATACATCAGCATTGAGGAACATATACTATGGTTTATTTGAAAATTGTTTAGATCATGAATCCAAACAAATGTGACACAGCTGGTAAAAATTGGAGACATGCATGGATACAACTGAGACGTCAATACCAAGAAAGCAGGTTGCACCATCACTATACACATCGAGACTTCAAGGAACTATATCAAATAACAAATAAGTTAAGGGGATATGTTATTGTTACTCCCTTCATTTTATTTTATTTCACGTTAATTGACTAGTTTAAAAATGAAGTAACGTGCATCAAATAAACGAAACGAAGGGGTATTAGTTAGACTACTTGGTTCAATAATTAATAAATATATAGTAGTGTTTTTAAAATAAGTGAATTCCGTAAATCCCATATTATTAATTGAGAATACCTTGTAGAGGTTACTAAATATTACACTTTGAGGTCATGCATCATCGTTGCGTAGTCTGTAAAATAGAGGCAGTGTACTTCCCTATTTGGGTAGGATGCCGACAAGATGGGCATCAGGACAATGTATGTAGAGGTGTTAAAACCCCTCAATTTAGCCGACACTATACCCGCCATGTTGCAACTAGTTAGACTAGGCAGCAGACATAATGCTTATTACATTGGTAACACCAAATATTTTGTTACAAACCAACTCTTTAATTGCCCATAAGGTTCTATTTATTATATAATTAACGCCAATTCTGTTATGTACTGACTCTTTGGCCCCTACAAGTATACAAGTATACAAGTATACAAGTATGGGAAGATATACAAGTATACAAGTATCCAAGTATGGGAAGATATACAAGTATACAAGTATCCAAGTATACAAGAAATTGAAAGGAATAAGATATCAGTATACAAGTATGGGAACATATCTAGTTTAAATTACTCTTGTGATGCTAAGATACTAACAACCACCCATGACCATCAGATCCATCATCATGAGAGACTACGATTAGGGGTAGTGGAAGAACCACATATCACTTAATTGGTAGCCCCTGTTCATGATCTATAAAAAAGAATATTTAATTGATACATGAGTCTTCGTCTGTCCCTATCATGTTCTCTCATGATGTATCTAATTATCATAGATGCATGTTAGCACTACAGGAGTCATTTAATCCAGATACATACCGTTCATGTCAAGGTATTTGTTCCTATATGACACTTGTTTTTAGTTAGCGTTTGTGAAGGTTTTGTATATCTAAGTACTAGAGATCTCATTTCAAATCTGAAGCGCATTTATTTACTTATCTAAAGAAAATTGGCAGCCATACAATCTCTAGCTACTACCTACTACCAGTAGCCATTTATAACAGCCAGAAACTATCCATATATCCCTAGTATTAAATACAGCCAAAAAAGCAATACATTGTACCTAAGGAACTCACCAAACGACGCCATGGATAGTAGCACCGTTCAATATGATTCTAATGGCTTCAGGAGAGAACTTAGAACTGTCATCTCGGAGGCTCCCGTGCTATATAAAGGAAAGACCGAGCCCAGCTAGCAATGTATCAAGAAACCTGCTGGCCACCGCATCAACTAGAAGGAAATCCACCAAGTAGTCACCATGGCTCGTAGAGGAGTGGTTTCGCCTCCGCGGTCCAATGTCCTTGGGGTCCTCCACCTGCTTCTGAAAGATGCTGCAGTGGTGCTCGGCGTCTCCACCACCCACCTGCAGCTCATCTTCCGGAGGCATGGTCTCCACCGGTGGCCGTGAAAGACGGTACAGAGAATCAATGGGTAAACCATTATTACTACAGATTCATTTGAATTCCATGATGAGTCTTACAAGGCTGGAGTTTCCTTTGTCTGTTGATTCATAATTGTGCAGATTAGGTCGCTTACTGCTATACTAAACAAGTTAACACTAGAGGCAGCAATGCAGGGCCCGTTTCCAGTACCAGAGGCAGCGAATCGTCATCATCGTTCTCTAAGCAAGATCAAGCAGGAGACCAGAGAGGTAAGGGAGATGTTGGTTCGCGTCTACAAAAAATCTGGAACCCAGCTGCAGAGCTGTCCGAATCTTGCGGCGATGGCACTGTAAACCTTTTGAACAATGTTGGAGTGTCTCGCAGATGAAGAGCAAATAACTAGGTTCCCGTTTTAATCTGCCATGCAATATGCTATGTTATGTTAAATATGTAGAAATAAAGTGGGATGAAAAGATATTGATTTTATTAATTGAGAATGTGTTGTCACAACAATCTGTAACTTAAAATGCAGTCCATGTTCTTGGACATGGACTCCAGATCTTGCATTGGTCAATAAAATACCGTGATTAACTCTTTCTAGATAAAATCAATATAACAATGCTTTTGAATCCATGTTCTATGAATACAAGAAATGTTGTTGCACCATTTCAATCTTGGCGAACCAGCATCAAAACTAATTATTCCTATGGATATGAAACTACAGCTCCCAAAAGCACTAAAAAACTTTGGATATTAGTTTTTCAAGATCTATCTTATTTCTGAGTGGGCAAAGGTAAAATCCATGCAACTTTGAGAGATGAAGATCTACAAAAGTGAAACTGCATCAATCTCAGTGTAGATTGCTTATGAGGATCTAGCTTTTTTGGTGCCGCTTACCAACTTGGGGCGTGCGGCTTCTTTGGTTCACCATTGCTCTTTTGTTGTCCCCGGCTCCCGCCGTGGCATGATAATTCAAGCTGTCTGGCGAGAGAGCTCTGCGTGTGCTGGATGGCGGCTGTGTCTAGGAGGGAGCGGAGGTTTCGGTAGGCACATCAAGATCCTGGCTAGATGGGTTTAGGCACGCAGCACAGTATTGCATCGCCGGCTGCCACGTTTTGGCTTGGTTGTTTCAAGCGTGGCGGGGCATCTTCCTTGGCGAAGGGGGTGGCCTAGACGGCTTGAAAACTTGTGGTGTCTGAGATTGGAGGCAGGCTGGGTTTTATTCGGATGGCAGCCCCAACCGCATTCAAGTGCTCTCTCTCTCTCTCGCCGTTGAGAGTGGTGCGTTGTGCTTGGAGCAGGCCAACCAGTTTGGTGGTGCGCGCTTGATCCTTCCCAAGGATTAGCCATGGGGTTCTTTCTGCGTGGGAGTGAGTCATGGAGGTGTGTCAGCTATAGTCGCATCCTGAACCTCATCGCTAGCTCCTACAACATAAAATTTGATAAGGAGGGAGTTACTTAACTTGGTACAAGCATTATCGGAGTCGGAATTGAAGCTGGTGGTTTCCTCCGAGATTTTTAGAAGGGGGGCGTGGTGTGGTCAATCATTCCGATCCGACGAAGGAAGCCTCTAGAGCATTGTTAGCATGGTCGTCGCAGATTCTCTGAAGGACGCCGCCGCCTTTGGTGAAGAATTACAGGCTTTCTAAGCAAAAAGCCGGATGTGGGGCGAATATGGGGTTAGCCTTGAGCCCCCTGTTGTTGTGGACGAGGGACTTTAAGCTGCCGGTGCAATCCTCCTCGGCGGAGATGATGGTTGAAGTCAATGAAGCCATCACGGAGCTGATGAAGAACACGTAACAACATTACTCTACTTGGCACGCCAACTGTCGGTGTTTCGTATACTGACTAGTAAATCCTATTGAGAAACATTTGTCTCCATATGGCTACCTGCAAAAGACAAGCTTATCCTAGTTTGGGCAAAAAAAGGGCTACGTCTAGAGGGAGTCAATCCATGATCTTTATTAGCACAAAAGGCGTAGAGAATAGATTACAGGCAAACCTTTTTGTAGAGATCTCTAGAAAATGTAATGCGTAAGTTAAATGCGTATGTAAGTGCGTAAGTAAAGCACGTATGTAAATGCGTAAGGAAATTTGTATGTAAAATATAGTACTACGTGAATTGGACAATCTCGAAGGTGGCCTTGGGGCCCCTTTATAGAGGGTCGAGCGGTCCTATCTGTGGGGACCGGAGTCCACACTTTCCAGGAATTGCATTGGGTGGTGCCATGCGATGCGACACCCAACAGCACAGATGTAAAGGAACGCGTATTACATAAATCATTTGCTGAAATTAACAAAGATGTTCAGTTTACAAATAGTTTATAAAAATAAACTATAGCGGAAGATAAGATTAAAACTCTCGTACTCCAGTCTGATAAGCAAAAGAGAAGCCGTCCAGCCCACAGACGCTCCTCACTAGCCACGAAAACCAAACAACAGCGGCATGGTTCCCACATGAGTATATTACTTGGAGAGTCCCAAATCACATCGGACAACCATAATCATAAGCATCGAGGTTAGTACCTGCAAAACAACTTATATAGCAACCGTGAGCACAAAGGCTCAACAAGACTTAACCGTCTCACCTGAACATGAGACTCTACATGAGGGTACGAACATAAACATATGATGGAAGATTTGCATAATGGACTCGCATAAAAGTGGGTCCTTATTTTCAGATTTATAGCAGCAGCTTAAACCTTGTGCGGGGCAACATCGTAACTCCACAATCAAACAAGAAACGCTTCATCACGATGCTGCATGCCCAAGGTGGAAATTAAATTTAGTGAGCCCTATACTAATACATACAACATAGCAATATTGGTAAGCATATCTGTAGCTGGGATTTTGAACTACTCTACATGTACTGTGTCTAGATGTTGTACCGCTTAGGTTGTAATTCTCTCTTCCTTCTTAATGCATTGGCAGCGCTCCTGCCTATTATTACAAAAAAAAAAGTGCTCAAGTATTTGTTTGTGAAATTACTCCCGTACTAAAATACATTGTGTATGGTGCACAAAGAAAGTGGTTGACCCATAAAAATAAATATACATCTACCAACCGAACATGTATCGGTATAAGTGACGACATATATAAAACACTTGTTAAACTTGAACTGATAAAAAAGTTAGTAGAACCAAAAGAGAAACTATTTCTAGATAGCTGAAACAGGAAATGACCGATTTCCAAATAATAGCATCCAATGTGGTGAAGCTTAGCAGTTGGATGGAGATACAAACTCATAAGAACTGGTGCTAATATTTAAGTAATACTTATTAAGCGATACCATGATTAAAGAAAGTACAAAAAGTACGAATGATATGTTTTGTAGGAATTCTAAACCATAGCCCCTAAATACTAAAATTTTATTAATAAGTATGCTAAGATATCAACATTAATGAATACAATCTAATATAAACGTACTTTCCTGATGGACCAAGTTGTCATAAATGCATGTTAAAATATTCTAGTCAACGTGCATAATGAAAATCATTGTGGGTTAAGGATAGTGAACATGCCATATTTTACGTGTAATAGATCTATTTAACAAACGAATGACATAACCTAATCTTCTTGTTAACTGATTAAGCAATAACAGATAATGGACATATGAACCGACAGAGAAGAAATATCGTATGGATATTTAAAAAGATAACCATGACAAATTCTAATATTGTTGGCTAGCGAAAATGTAATAACGGTCATGTATTTAGACTAAGGAGAGATGCATGGCACACAACAAACCTAGACTTACCTACCACATACCTAAACTTGCCCAACATGGAAAGATCGAACACGTTCATCAAGAGATGGTGAGGTATCCGGCAACTAACCTTGCACGGCGCCGTAGATGGAGATGGCTTGGCACGTCGGCATGATGTTGGTGTCGTTTACCATGGTGCGACACATGATCACCAGCTCCTGGAGAGGCATCAACATTGCCATCAGCTGCATCACCAACTTCATCATCTTCGACGAGAGCTGTGGCTCTTCGATCCGTCCTCCGTGCGCATCTTCTTCCATCATTATGCTGCTGGCTCCCTTCTCCGGCTACTGCAGCGACATGACCAACAGGACTGTTAGTACTCTCCATGGTTGCTGACCACCTTAGCACAGGCGGAAACCGAGTCAAGGGCAGCAGTGGACTGGAGGATGACAAAAGTGCAGGCGCTGCAGGAGCCAGCCCGACTGTTATAAACTCATGATCCCGGGAGTAGTGGACTGCATGCGTGAGACCTCTTCAAAATATGGGTCTTCCCCCAGCATGCAGCCGGCATTTATGGGCATGCAGCAGAGTAACTCACCCGGATACAGCAACCACCTGCCATGACACAACGGAACGGTTCTCCTTGTCAAGTGGGTTTTGGTGCGACTGCCTCTCATATTTTAGCAGCGATAGCTGCTGTTGATACTGGAACCTAGATCGGGGGGGGGGGGGGGGGGGGGGGCTTTATTTGACGAGGACGGTGCCACAATTTTTTATAAATGGTAGAATAAAATATAGAAAAATGTAGTAAATTAATTATAAATCATTTTTGGCTGAAATAAAATTATAGATGCATAGAAAATTCATTAAAAATAGTTTTAGCTATAATTAAATATTGAAAATGGAGAATAAATGTAGAAATAGTAAGAACCTTATTTAGAAAACCTTTATTGCAGAAATAAAATAATAAAGTGCATATAAAATTATATTTTGGCTATGGGAAATTCATTAAAAATGTTTTTTAGCTTATAAATAAATACTAAAAATAGAAAATAAACGATAAATGCATTTCTTTGGCTATGAAAAATAATAAATACTTCGTAGGGACGTATTGATATAGGATTTTATGCTATGTGTATGTTTTATGTATTGTTCTTGAATGTTTTATTTCTCTTTTGACGGTAGTTTATACGCATTCGTATTGGACGAAGAAGCGACATGAAGATACGGAGATCAAAAGTTCAATGAAGAAGAACTGAGCAGCTATAGAAAAACAGGCAAGGTCCCTTGACCATGTTGTGCCTATTTTAGGAATTATAGTTAGTTGCATGCTTAATTAATGTGAATCATATTTATTCATCTGTTCCATATAATTCCTTGTTGCCGGGGTTGAATTGGATGGTTCTGGGTATTTCAATCATGCTTAGCCATGCTTATTACTTGGGATGGAATTTGGACACATGATTATATTATTAATTATGACCATTATGTTACATTAAAAACGCTAAAGTAATTGGTATGAATTTGGCAGTTGGATAGTTATGGTATGGTGCAGTTTGCACGAGACACGAGATTGGGTTTGGTAACGCCAAATTCTAAGTACCGGTTTATGGAGGTAGCCACTAAGCTTTATGGTACCACCACGAGACTGAGATGGGGCGGCTTGGTAAATTAATTAGGTTTCTCCTGACGAAATGCTAGTAGTTGGATGGTGCGGGGAATGATGTAGGGGTACAGCTCTGGGAACCGCAAGGCTCAAGAGGGGGCTCTGAGGCGGAGGTTTACTCCGGGAATGCCTCAGTGGTGGAAACCTTAGAGGGCTAGATCTAGTTGAGAGTACCTTTGTAAATACCATGTAGCGATCTCCTGGCCACACACCTACGGTAGTGTGTAATGTGGTTGGCCGCCACGGGCATCGGGGAGGTTTACTCAGTCAACCTGGCATCAGGGGATGAAATCACTGCTTGTGTGTAAAGGGTACATTCTCTGCAGAGATTTGGTAAAACTGTCATGACAGCCGTGCTCACGGACAGGAGCAGCTTGGGGCTAAATTCATAATTAGATGATGGTTGAGATGATGGTTTAAAATGATATTGATATTATTACATTATTATTATTAATTTTTTGATTGAGAATATTCACCTAGATGTAGGTTGTTAATGAAAGCTAATGATAGGCTTAATTCTTAGTGCTTAAACCACTATCAGCCTTTCCTTTTTTATTGGCCTACATGTCATTTATTTCCCACACTTGCTGAGTACCACGAGATGGTACTCACACTTGTTTTGTTGTATTTTTGATATGCTACTCAGTGAAGACAAGATATAATAAGGACGGTGAAAAGAGAAGACAGTGCATAGGTCGCGTTGCTGCCAGTCGATTTGCCTGTGGTTGCCCTAGAGATTTGTCTCTTCCGCTGCTATTCAAAACTCTTTTCAAGGTATTAAGGTTGTTTCTATTCGATATAGAACTGTTTATCACTATTTGTCGTACATGTACGGTGAAACCGATTCTGGCATACATGTATTTGCAGTTGGTTTTATTCTTAATAAAACCAGGTGTGATAAAGTGGTATCAGAGCTATATATCGACTCTAGGCACGTGACCTTAGTTAGAATGGACTTATTAGACATCCCTTGGACCTTGCTCATGAAGACGAAGATTCGACTTAATTGACAAAGCCTAAAGATCGACTTATTGAAGATAACACAGAGGGTGAAGAAGATTCTTGAAGATTATTACACATTATTTGCTTAAGTCCCCTTTGGTTAGCAAGTGAATTTCATGCCTTCCTCATAGAGAAATAGAACACGTTGTTTGATATATTGCAATAAATTAATGATAATAACAATAACAAATTATAACTTTGTCGTTGTTTAAGGAAGCTAGCCAACTGCTAGTAAATCATACCTTGTCTCCTTCGTTGACCCATTTGAATCTCGTGGGCGAGATTCCTTGTAAGGTGGGTGAGATTGTAACCTCCGTATTATCAAAATTAATCATAATAACATAAAATATTAATCATTACAATGCATTTTAATTGAAAGACTTTAAAAATTTAAAACCCACAAACTAAATAAAAGGCCAAGTTCAAAATAATAAAAATAATAAGAAGAATGATAATGTAGAATAACATAAAAAATAGTGTGTGTTGTTTTGTGATAGTACCTTAAATTTAACAATTCTGCCTTTAAAAATGAAAAGAAATAAAGATATACATCATGTTAGTT
Source organism: Tuctoria greenei (assembly GCA_036927565.1). Lineage (NCBI taxonomy): Eukaryota > Viridiplantae > Streptophyta > Magnoliopsida > Poales > Poaceae > Tuctoria > Tuctoria greenei. The sequence goes on along the minus strand of JAYESD010000064.1, from coordinate 17,165 downwards.
AATTTAATTGAAAGATATAAAATGGAAGTCACACTAGAAATGTCGATCAAATTCTTATTTTATAAATAAAGAATAGAAGAACAGAAGAGAATCTGTGTTCATTTAAAATGAATAAATTAGACATATCCCCTCATGAGTACTTAGATGTTAAAAATAATAATTGAAATTGTTAGAGAATACATTTGGATTCAAATAAAAATTAGGGCACAGTACCGAAAACCAAACCAGACCAAGTGGCACGACATAAAAAATAATAATGTTGGTAATAATAAAATAAATAATTATTTAAAAATAATAATAGAAAATAAAATATAATAACATAATGTGTAGAATTGTGTGATAATGAATGATTTTCTTAAGAATTGAAACAAGTTTGTCATGTTATTCTTGCACTGTGTGAAATATTGAACTTAGAAAACTTTTAGAATAAAGATTTCATAATGAAATAAGAAATATAATTATAGAGAGACAGTTTCTAATAGGGTAGCTTTTGAATAACAAAAACATAGATCTCTTTTTAGTCCAACCTAGAATCTCGGGGTGAGATTTTGTTTAATGGGGGTAGAATTGTAACACCCATCATTTTTCCCCATCCCTCTCCCTCTCCCACTGCGTACGAGCCTCGACTGTCAGCCCTTTATTTCTCCAACCTCATGCCTTGTCGGCATTTCATTAAACAGATCGTGTGCGGGTCGCGCTCCGCCAATCGCAGCGTCGATTCTCGCCCATCTTGCGCCCCTAGCCACCACTTTCCATGCAAACGCCTCCCCTATATAGCAATGAGAGCACCCCACTCTTTCCCCCCATTCCCCATTCATTTTCTGAATGCCAAACCATAGAACCACCGCACGGGTAAGTCGTGGCATTCCCGTCGATTTGCTTCAAATCAGTCCATCCTTTGTGCCTCACGCGCGCTCCATGTAACTAGGAATCCACTGGGCAAGTTGCCTCGAAGATTTAGCCATCTCAACATTGAGTTCACCGAGTGCCAGCAGACACAATCAAACCTCCTCGTTGCAAACAAGCCTCCTCGTCGTTTCGGGCTACGAAACTTCCTAGGTGAGTTCACAGAGCCTACCTCCTTCATTTCCAGCGATCGCGGCCATGGATTAAGCCCCCTAGGCGTACTCCGACGAGCTCTAGACGCCATCCATGGTGGTACAACCATGTTGGCTGGAGGAAGAAGAAGCCCATGGCTTCATTTTGTCCCCAACCGTCAGATCATCTATCAAGGGTCACGATTAGATCATGTGCATACCCCTTCGTTCATAAAATCTAGTGCGCCCACTTTAAATCCTACGGTCCAAATTAGAAGGATCATACCCCTTCGTCTTTTTGCACGTAAGCCCTCGGATTCTTTCAATCTAACCCCTAGACTTTCTCTTAATTATGGAACAATTATGCAGAATGTGTAAAAATAACTAGAAAGCCCATGTTAATATTGAAAATTCTATTTTATCTTCTAATTAATGTAATACTTGCAGAATAGCCCCTGATTACTAAACGAAATAATATTTTTTAAGCCCTTGTATTATTATTTAATTGTTGAATATTGTTTAAAAATGCATTTAGTGGTGGGAAATGTTTATAAATGGTAGAATAAAATATAGAAAAATGTAGAAAATTAATTATAAATCATTTTAGGCTGAAATAAAATTATAGATTCATGGAAAATATATTTTGACTATAGAAAATTCATTAAAAATAGTTTTAGCTATAATTAAATTCTAAAAATGGAGAATAAATGTAGAAATAGTAAGAACCTTATTTAGAAAACCTTTATTGCAGAAATAAAATAACAAAGTGCATATAAAAATATATTTTGGCTATGGGAAATTCATTAAAAATGTTTTTACCTTATAAATAAATACTAAAAATAGAAAATAAACGATAAATGCATTTCTTTGGCTATGAAAAACAATAAGTACTTCGTAGGGACGTATTGGTATAGGATTTTATGCTATGTGTATGTTTGGTGTATTGTTCTTGAATGTTTAGTTCTCTTTTGATGGTAGTCTGTACGCATTCGTATATCAATGAAAAAGCAACATGAAGATATGGAGATCAAAAGTTCGATGAAGAAGAACTGAGCAGCTATAGAAAAACAGGCAAGTGCCCTTGACCATCTTGTGCCTATTTTAGGAATTATAGTTAGTTGCATGCTTAATTAATGTGAATCATATTTATTCATCTGTTCAATATAATTCCTTGTTGCCCGGGTTGAATCGGATGGTTTTGGGTATTTGAGTCACACTTAGCCATGCTTATTAGTTGGGATGGAAATTTGGACACATGATTATATTATTAATTATGACCACTATGTTACATTAAAAACGATGAAATAATTGGTATGAATCTGGTGGTTGGATGGTTATAGTATGGTGCAGTTTGCACGAGACCCGGGATTGGGTTTGGTACCGCCGGATTCTAAGGACCGGTTTATGGAGGAAGCCACTAAGCTTTATAGTACCACCACGAGACTGAGATGGGGCGGCTTGGCCAATTCATTAGGTTTCTCCCAACGAAATGCTAGTAGTTGGATGGTGCGGGGAATGATGCAGGAGTACTGCTCTTGGAACCGCAAGGCAAAAGAGGGGGCTCTGAGGCGGAGGGTTACTCTGGTAATGCCTCAGTGGTGGATACCTTAGAGGGCTAGCACTAGTTGGGAGTACCTTTGTAAAGACAATGTAGTGATCTCCTGGCCACACACCTATGGTAGTGTGTAATGTGGTTGGCCACCATGGGCATCAGGGCGGTTTACTCAGTCCACCTAGCATCAGGGTATGAAATCACTACTTGTGGCTAAAGGGTACATTCTCTGTAGAGATTTGGTAAAATTGTCATGACAGCCGCGCTCACGGACAAGAGCGGCTTGGGGCTAAGTTTATAATTAGATGATGGTTGAGATGATGGTTGGAAATGATATTGATATTATTACATGGTTATTATTAATCTTATGATTGAGAATATTCACCTAGATGTAGGTTGTTAATGAAACTAAGGATAGGTTTAATGCTTAGTGCTTAAACCACTATCAACCTTTCCTTTTTGATTGGCTTACATGTTATTTATTTCCCACACTTGCTGAGTAATATAGGCTGAATTCAGGAGCTCCAATCTCCTCGCATCTTCATGTTGTATGGAAACAATTGCAGTCATGTAATCACATTTTATTATGGACCAGTAGGCTTTATAAAAATGCCGAATGTAAACGTCTGGTCCTGGTGCTCTATCTGCTGGCTGTTCCTTAATAGTTTTCCATACTTCTTCTTCAGTAATTAGAACATCCAAATGAGCTAATTCCAAGCCAGCTCTGTGGAAGTAAGACAGATCAAAAGTAACTGACTCTTGGGTTGCAGTTCTAATGAGATTCTCATAAAATTGAAACATGATATGTTGCTTCTATTCTTTCAATGTAGCAATATGGTCATCATCCATCAATTTTGGGATAAATTTTTTCCTTTTGCGAAAACCAGCCTGCCTATGAAAGAAGGAAGTGTTTGCAACGCCGTCCTTCAGATAGCGGATTCTGGACCTGAGTCTCGCCATTGTTCTCTCTAGGGATGCAAGAGTGAGGCAATGTTGCTTTAATTTCTTCCTGAGCCAGTCCTCCCCTATGCTCAAAGATCATTGATCCTATGCCACCTCGAGATAATGTAGCACTTCACGTGTCACAGCAAGCTAAGATTTCATATGTCCTACTTGTTTTGCACTCCAAGATTGAAGTTCCCTTGTTAGTCTTTTCAACTTGATGAAAATGCGCTTCGTAGGACAAAGACATGACACAGGTTTGTTCCTCGAATCCGCTACTATATCTTGGAAGCCTGAAAGCCTGGTCCAAAAAATTTCAAAATGAAAGCGCTATGTCCCACCGACCCAATATTTGAGTCCTAGAATAAGAGGACAATGATCTGACATCTCTGAGGCATAGCTTTGTAGGATACAATTAGGATATAATCCCTACCAGTCTGATGTACACATAACTCTATCTAACTTCACAAGTGTAGGTTGTTCTCTATCATTTGACCATGTATACCTCCTGCCCATAAGCGAGACCTCTTTCAGTTCAAGATCATTGACGAAACAACGGAAACTTCCCATCAAAGTTCTATTAATATTATTATTATTGTCATCTGAGCTATAAATCATGTTAAAATCCCCTGCCACCAACTATGTACCAGTACAGTAGCTTCTGACTTCTCTTAACTCAATAAGAAAGGAAGGCTTCTCAACATCTATGTGAGGACCATACACAGCAGTAAACCACCATGGCGGTCCACCATCAAATGGCAGATTAATTGAGATATAGTGTCGGTGCACACGATGCGAGAGAGTTGTAAAGAGATTGTGCCATGCCACAAATATGCCTCCTCTGGTTTGTTAAGCTGGGAGGTATACAAAGGAGCTGAAATCAGGTCCCAGAATAGGAAGAATGTCCCTTTCTGAAATGTGAGTAAGCTTGGTTTCTTGGAAGCAAATTACAGCAGGTCGACTAGCATCCACTATCTTCCGAACCATATCACACCGCGCTCTACTATTCAGACCACGCACGTTCCAAATCAAGATATTGTTCTTATCCATTAGAATAAACTTTAGTAAAAGACGACTAGCAGCCAGTACCTTTAGTTGACGGTGATAAAATCCGTCGACCTGACCTCATCATGTGTAGGAGCATCCCACCCAAAAATAGCAGCGAGCGCCATGATGTGTGCACTACTAAGTGGCTGTTCAAACACTTGGGAATATTTTTCCATGACAGAAGGCCCGTGGCTATCAACATGATCTTGGAGACCCAATTGACGACGAACTGTTGTTGCCGCACTAGTATCTATCTCAGGTGGTAATTTAGCCATTCGGGGGCTCCTTCCTAGCTTTATGTCAGAGGGTATCACCTTCATTCGCCTTTTTGGAACTGTAGGATCCTGCAAAATCCCTTCTACTGGCTTAGATATCTTGGGTAGGAAGAGTGCCTTGGGTGATGACGGTGTCTGAGTTGCCCTCGTCCTCCTGGTATAAACCCTTGTAACTGAACCGGTTGTAGCTGATGTTTCATCGCTGTCTACCATATCAGGGGATGCGGGAGGCCGATTTAAGACATGAGGGTGTTGTATCATTGCTGGTACTAATGTCCGGGCAGCGGAGAAAAATGCAGTCTAAACGTAGCATTTGTTGGAGCACTGTTGGGGATAGCATGAGAACACTGTAGCACAGCTATCTGAGACCCCATCCGCATAGAAATGGAAGAGTCCACCACGGTATGTGCTACGCACTCTGGTGGCGTAATATCATTCATCACTGTTGGCAGTGCCATCTTTGCTGGGGGCGAAGGACTGAGATGGACTTCTGAGTCATTCTCTGCAGCTCGGATGATAGTCACATTTTGAAGCTTGGCTATTAAGGACATTATTTCTACTGCCATGAGAGGTTCTAGGGAAAACTCTTTCACGTTTTTCAACCTAGCGTGCAGGTAATACGGTACAATTGCAAGACTATTGGACGGCTCCAGGTCAGCAGTCAGCACTTGTGACATATCTGCCACAGGAGCAGGACCATGGGGATGTCGCCCACTGGGATTCACAGTTTCCGAGTGTTGAAACTCTGGAGTTGCTGTGGCTGAAATTCTGAAAGGTTCACCAAGCGTTGGAAAAATCTTGGCGTCTCTGCCTTTGACGAGGATGGGTGTCACTATCGTCACCCTCTGTGGAGGAAAGGTGATTGCTGCTGGCCGCTGGATAAGTGGGTGCAGACACCGTAATGTCAATATCATATACCAAGGTAGGTTTACCCGGTGGTATCTCAATTATCACGATCGGGGATTCCACGATGTGAAGATCTCATGAATTTGGAATATCCTCCGGCTTAAAACACTGAGCCGACAGGCGGAAGGTAGATTAATCTTCCCTGTTCCTAGTAGCCGAGTGGAGAACATGGGGCCATGCATAAGGATTCAACAAATGTTCTGCCGTGGACATTTCCCACGCATGAGCTGGAATACCCCGCAAGTCAATATCAACCAAAATTGGTAGAGTGGCACCCGTGGCTGAAGCATATCTTGTCCATCGACGAAAATGAAAACGATGAGCAGCAGACCCCAACGGTGGTACAGAATCAGCCAACCTTATAGCAGTATGCTCGTCTCGTACAAACATAATATATAAAGCAGTACCAGAGCATCGGAGGACTAGAGAGTTCAGAGGCATGTCAAATTTGTTTGCTATAATCAAATTAACATCATCGGTAGATAAGTTTGAAGGAGGATCAATAACTGTAACAAAAAGTGCTTTGCGGAGATCAGCTTCTGCCCGTTCCAGCTTATCAGACCAATCAATAATACATGGTGGACCACGGGCCGGTGAGGCACCATCATCCGGAACCAATGGCCCCGAAGAGGCAGCCGCACTGTTGCCCCCGATGTCCCTTGGCGAGGAAGAGCGAGGACCCTGAGCTGGACGACGCCTCCGACGTGGCCGCTGCCGCCGACATCCTCTATGTTCCATGTCCTGCTGCGCCTCAATGGTGGTGGGTGTATCAGCAGCCTTACTGGTTCCACCCTTTTGCTTATCTGATGATGCTGAGATACGTCTCCACAATAAATTTTGTGGTGCAGTCTTGTTTCGCTTCGATGAGGGGATGTTATTCCGGTGAAAAGGGCGTTTATAGGCCGGGGAGGTGCCATCATTCAGAACCATCGGTTCCGAAGAGACAAACTTACCGTTGCCACCATGACCCCTTTGCCAAGAATAGGAAGGTGCAGTCAACGCTGATATACATCTTCATACTTATTTGCGTTGCAGCGGTGCTATCACAGGATTGTCCCCCAGTAGGAGCGACACGGGCTGGGAAGGCGCCCACATTCAGAACCGAAGTGGCAGCCTTGTCGTTGACCATTTAAGCAACCTGCTGAGAGACAGTAGAAAAGGTCCCTTTCACGGCTTAAGCCAAGCCCTGCTAACGTCTGCGCTAGACACACCACCTCTCCTCTGTGGACAGGAGTAGGATCTGTGTCCAATGTCTCAACATTTGAAGCATCATAGTCATAGGCAACAACTTCTGGAACGATGATCAATAGAGAAACAATTGAAACAACTCGCCCAAATATCCTTCGGAATTGGGCGTCGAGGGCGTTGTGGGGCACAAGCCTGCCGACGATGAACTGACCGGGACACGACCTGCACCAAACCATCTTTGTCAGTACCTGTCTGCACTGGAGGTGGAACTCTCACCACTGATTGATGTAGGTCTGATTGCTGCTTCTTATCTGGTGAAGGCTGGCACAGAGGAGCAGCCGCAACAAATGTACCCAGTACCACATCTTTGAAGGAGTTAAAACGGGAGGAACCAAAAGCAGAATCATGGAACGTCCCAGATGCCGGACTCGTATCACTCCAGCGGAGTTCTTTCGAGCGACCACCAGTCCTGACCTCGGGAGAGGAAGCCAGGACTGCCATGACACAGATCACATACACTTCAGCGGGCGATCAGGAGACGAACCGTCCGATACAGGAAAGAGAAGCGAGACGACTGAAAGGGGCGGACACGGGCGGACGAGGCGCGATGCACACATAAACGAAGTCGAGCAGAATGAGCGAGCGAGCAAACAAGCGCGCGGTGGATGCCAGGCCCGAGCGGGCACCGCCGAGAAGCGATCGAGGCGAGCGTCGCATAGATCGCCAGAGCGAGGGGGGAGGGCGGGTCAACACTTCTTTTGGCCCAAGATGAAAAGAGGTGTTCAACGGTTTTTTCACTTTATATATTTTTGAGGTGAACCTTATAGTAAAATACATCAGCATTGAGGAACATATACTATGGTTTATTTGAAAATTGTTTAGATCATGAATCCAAACAAATGTGACACAGCTGGTAAAAATTGGTGACATGCATGGATACAACTGAGACGTCAATACCAAGAAAGCAGGTTGCACCATCACTATACACATCGAGACTTCAAGGAACTATATCAAATAACAAATAAGTTAAGGGGATATGTTATTGTTACTCCCTTCATTTTATTTTATTTCACGTTAATTGACTAGTTTAAAAATGAAGTAACGTGCATCAAATAAACGAAACGAAGGGGTATTAGTTAGACTACTTGGTTCAATAATTAATAAATATATAGTAGTGTTTTTAAAATAAGTGAATTCCGTAAATCCCATATTATTAAATGAGAATACCTTGTAGAGGTTACTAAATATTACACTTTGAGGTCATGCATCATCGTTGCGTAGTCTGTAAAATAGAGGCAGTGTACTTCCCTATTTGGGTAGGATGCCGACAAGATGGGCATCAGGACAATGTATGTAGAGGTGTTAAAACCCCTCAATTTAGCCGACACTATACCCGCCATGTTGCAACTAGTTAGACTAGGCAGCAGACATGATGCTTATTACATTGGTAACACCAAATATTTTGTTACAAACCAACTCTTTAATTGCCCATAAGGTTCTATTTATTATATAATTAACGCCAATTCTGGTATGTACTGACTCTTTGGCCCCTACAAGTATACAAGTATACAAGTATCCAAGTATGGGAAGATATACAAGTATACAAGTATCCAAGTATGGGAAGATATACAAGTATACAAGTATCCAAGTATACAAGAAATTGAAAGGAATAAGATATCAGTATACAAGTATGGGAACATATCTAGTTTAAATTACTCTTGTGATGCTAAGATACTAACAACCACCCATGACCATCAGATCCATCATCATGAGAGACTACGATTAGGGGTAGTGGAAGAACCACATATCACTTAATTGGTAGCCCCTGTTCATGATCTATAAAAAAGAATATTTAATTGATACATGAGTCTTCGTCTGTCCCTATCATGTTCTCTCATGATGTATCTAATTATCATAGATGCATGTTAGCACTACAGGAGTCATTTAATCCAGATACATACCGTTCATGTCAAGGTATTTGTTCCTATATGACACTTGTTTTTAGTTAGCGTTTGTGAAGGTTTTGTATATCTAAGTACTAGAGATCTCATTTCAAATCTGAAGCGCATTTATTTACTTATCTAAAGAAAATTGGCAGCCATACAATCTCTAGCTACTACCTACTACCAGTAGCCATTTATAACAGCCAGAAACTATCCATATATCCCTAGTATTAAATACAGCCAAAAAAGCAATACATTGTACCTAAGGAACTCACCAAACGACGCCATGGATAGTAGCACCGTTCAATATGATTCTAATGGCTTCAGGAGAGAACTTAGAACTGTCATCTCGGAGGCTCCCGTGCTATATAAAGGAAAGACCGAGCCCAGCTAGCAATGTATCAAGAAACCTGCTGGCCACCGCATCAACTAGAAGGAAATCCACCAAGTAGTCACCATGGCTCGTAGAGGAGTGGTTTCGCCTCCGCGGTCCAATGTCCTTGGGGTCCTCCACCTGCTTCTGAAAGATGCTGCAGTGGTGCTCGGCGTCTCCACCACCCACCTGCAGCTCATCTTCCGGAGGCATGGTCTCCACCGGTGGCCGTGAAAGACGGTACAGAGAATCAATGGGTAAACCATTATTACTACAGATTCATTTGAATTCCATGATGAGTCTTACAAGGCTGGAGTTTCCTTTGTCTGTTGATTCATAATTGTGCAGATTAGGTCGCTTACTGCTAGACTAAACAAGTTAACACTAGAGGCAGCAATGCAGGGCCCGTTTCCAGTACCAGAGGCAGCGCATCGTCATCATCGTTCTCTAAGCAAGATCAAGCAGGAGACCAGAGAGGTAAGGGAGATGTTGGTTCGCGTCTACAAAAAATCTGGAACCCAGCTGCAGAGCTGTCCGAATCTTGCGGCGATGGCACTGTAAACCTTTTGAACAATGTTGGAGTGTCTCGCAGATGAAGAGCAAATAACTAGGTTCCCGTTTTAATCTGCCATGCAATATGCTATGTTATGTTAAATATGTAGAAATAAAGTGGGATGAAAAGATATTGATTTTATTAATTGAGAATGTGTTGTCACAACAATCTGTAACTTAAAATGCAGTCCATGTTCTTGGACATGGACTCCAGATCTTGCATTGGTCAATAAAATACCGTGATTAACTCTTTCTAGATAAAATCAATATAACAATGCTTTTGAATCCATGTTCTATGAATACAAGAAATGTTGTTGCACCATTTCAATCTTGGCGAACCAGCATCAAAACTAATTATTCCTATGGATATGAAACTACAGCTCCCAAAAGCACTAAAAAACTTTGGATATTAGTTTTTCAAGATCTATCTTATTTCTGAGTGGGCAAAGGTAAAATCCATGCAACTTTGAGAGATGAAGATCTACAAAAGTGAAACTGCATCAATCTCAGTGTAGATTGCTTATGAGGATCTAGCTTTTTTGGTGCCGCTTACCAACTTGGGGCGTGGGGCTTCTTTGGTTCACCATTGCTCTTTTGTTGTCCCCGGCTCCCGCCGTGTCATGATAATTCAAGCTGTCTGGCGAGAGAGCTCTGCGTGTGCTGGATGGCGGCTGTGTCTAGGAGGGAGCGGAGGTTTCGGTAGGCACATCATGATCCTGGCTAGATGGGTTTAGGCACGCAGCACAGTATTGCATCGCCGGCTGCCACGTTTTGGCTTGGTTGTTTCAAGCGTGGCGGGGCATCTTCCTTGGCGAAGGGGGTGGCCTAGACGGCTTGAAAACTTGTGGTGTCTGAGATTGGAGGCAGGCTGGGTTTTATTCGGATGGCAGCCCCAACCGCATTCAAGTGCTCTCTCTCTCTCTCGCCGTTGAGAGTGGTGCGTTGTGCTTGGAGCAGGCCAACCAGTTTGGTGGTGCGCGCTTGATCCTTCCCAAGGATTAGCCATGGGGTTCTTTCTGCGCGGGAGTGAGTCATGGAGGTGTGTCAGCTATAGTCGCATCCTGAACCTCATCGCTAGCTCCTACAACATAAAATTTGATAAGGAGGGAGTTACTTAACTTGGTACAAGCATTATCGGAGTCGGAATTGAAGTTGGTGGTTTCCTCCGAGATTTTTAGAAGGGGGGCGTGGTGTGGTCAATCATTCCGATCCGACGAAGGAAGCCTCTAGAGCATTGTTAGCATGGTCGTCGCAGATTCTCTGAAGGACGCCGCCGCCTTTGGTGAAGAATTACAGGCTTTCTAAGCAAAAAGCCGGATGTGGGGCGAATATGGGGTTAGCCTTGAGCCCCCTGTTGTTGTGGACGAGGGACTTTAAGCTGCCGGTGCAATCCTCCTCGGCGGAGATGATGGTTGAAGTCAATGAAGCCATCACGGAGCTGATGAAGAACACGTAACAACATTACTCTACTTGGCACGCCAACTGTCGGTGTTTCGTATACTGACTAGTAAATCCTATTGAGAAACATTTGTCTCCATATGGCTACCTGCAAAAGACAAGCTTATCCTAGTTTGGGCAAAAAAAGGCCTACGTCTAGAGGGAGTCAATCCATGATCTTTATTAGCACAAAAGGCGTAGAGAATAGATTACAGGCAAACCTTGTTGTAGAGATCTCTAGAAAATGTAATGCGTAAGTTAAATGCGTATGTAAGTGCGTAAGTAAAGCACGTATGTAAATGCGTAAGGAAATTTGTATGTAAAATATAGTACTACGTGAATTGGACAATCTCGAAGGTGGCCTTGGGGCCCCTTTATAGAGGGTCGAGCGGTCCTATCTGTGGGGACCGGAGTCCACACTTTCTAGGAATTGCATTGGGTGGTGCCATGCGATGCGACACCCAACAGCACAGATGTAAAGGAACGCGTATTACATAAATCATTTGCTGAAATTAACAAAGATGTTCAGTTTACAAATAGTTTATAAAAATAAACTATAGCGGAAGATAAGATTAAAACTCTCGTACTCCAGTCTGATAAGCAAAAGAGAAGCCGTCCAGCCCACAGACGCTCCTCACTAGCCACGAAAACCAAACAACAGCGGCATGGTTCCCACATGAGTATATTACTTGGAGAGTCCCAAATCACATCGGACAACCATAATCATAAGCATCGAGGTTAGTACCTGCAAAACAACTTATATAGCAACCGTGAGCACAAAGGCTCAACGAGACTTAACCGTCTCACCTGAACATGAGACTCTACATGAGGGTACGAACATAAACATATGATGGAAGATTTGCATAATGGACTCGCATAAAAGTGGGTCCTTATTTTCAGATTTATAGCAGCAGCTTAAACCTTGTGCGGGGCAACATCGTAACTCCACAATCAAACAAGAAACGCTTCATCACGATGCTGCATGCCCAAGGTGGAAATTAAATTTAGTGAGCCCTATACTAATACATACAACATAGCAATATTGGTAAGCATATCTGTAGCTGGGATTTTGAACTACTCTACATGTACTGTGTCTAGATGTTGTACCGCTTAGGTTGTAATTCTCTCTTCCTTCTTAATGCATTGGCAGCGCTCCTGCCTATTATTACAAAAAAAAAGTGCTCAAGTATTTGTTTGTGAAATTACTCCCGTACTAAAATACATTGTGTATGGTGCACAAAGAAAGTGGTTGACCCATAAAAATAAATATACATGTACCAACCGAACATGTATCGGTATAAGTGACGACATATATAAAACACTTGTTAAACTTGAACTGATAAAAAAGTTAGTAGAACCAAAAGAGCAACTATTTCTAGATAGCTGAAACAGGAAATGACCGATTTCCAAATAATAGCATCCAATGTGGTGAAGCTTAGCAGTTGGATGGAGATACAAACTCATAAGAACTGGTGCTAATATTTAAGTAATACTTATTAAGCGATACCATGATTAAAGAAAGTACAAAAAGTACGAATGATATGTTTTGTAGGAATTCTAAACCATAGCCCCTAAATACTAAAATTTTATTAATAAGTATGCTAAGATATCAACATTAATGAATACAATCTAATATAAACGTACTTTCCTGATGGACCAAGTTGTCATAAATGCATGTTAAAATATTCTAGTCAACGTGCATAATGAAAATCATTGCGGGTTAAGGATAGTGAACATGCCATATTTTACGTGTAATAGATCTATTTAACAAACGAATGACATAACCTAATCTGCTTGTTAACTGATTAAGCAATAACAGATAATGGACATATGAACCGACAGAGAAGAAATATCGTATGGATATTTAAAAAGATAACCATGACAAATTCTAATATTGTTGGCTAGCAAAAATGTAATAACGGTCATGTATTTAGACTAAGGAGAGATGCATGGCACACAACAAACCTAGACTTACCTACCACATACCTAAACTTGCCCAACATGGAAAGATCGAACACGTTCATCAAGAGATGGTGAGGTATCCGGCAACTAACCTTGCACGGCGCCGTAGATGGAGATGGCTTGGCACGTCGGCATGATGTTGGTGTCGTTTACCATGGTGCGACACATGATCACCAGCTCCTGGAGAGGCATCAACATTGCCATCAGCTGCATCACCAACTTCATCATCTTCGACGAGAGCTGTGGCTCTTCGATCCGTCCTCCGTGCGCATCTTCTTCCATCATTATGCTGCTGGCTCCCTTCTCCGGCTACTGCAGCGACATGACCAACAGGACTGTTAGTACTCTCCATGGTTGCTGACCACCTTAGCACAGGCGGAAACCGAGTCAAGGGCAGCAGTGGACTGGAGGATGACAAAAGTGCAGGCGCTGCAGGAGCCAGCCCGACTGTTATAAACTCATGATCCCGGGAGTAGTGGACTGCATGCGTGAGACCTCTTCAAAATATGGGTCTTCCCCCAGCATGCAGCCGGCATTTATGGGCATGCAGCAGAGCACCTCAGTGAGAAGGACGAGTAACTCACCCGGATACAGCAACCACCTGCCATGACACAACGGAACGGTTCTCCTTGTCAAGTGGGTTTTGGTGCGACTGCCTCTCATATTTTAGCAGCGATAGCTGCTGTTGATACTGGAACCTAGATCGGGGGGGGGGGGGGGGGCTTTATTTGACGAGGACGGTGCCACAATTTTTTATAAATGGTAGAATAAAATATAGAAAAATGTAGTAAATTAATTATAAATCATTTTTGGCTGAAATAAAATTATAGATGCATAGAAAATTCATTAAAAATAGTTTTAGCTATAATTAAATATTGAAAATGGAGAATAAATGTAGAAATAGTAAGAACCTTATTTAGAAAACCTTTATTGCAGAAATAAAATAATAAAGTGCATATAAAATTATATTTTGGCTATGGAAAATTCATTAAAAATGTTTTTTAGCTTATAAATAAATACTAAAAATAGAAAATAAATGATAAATGCATTTCTTTGGCTATGAAAAATAATAAATACTTCGTAGGGACGTATTGATATAGGATTTTATGCTATGTGTATGTTTTATGTATTGTTCTTGAATGTTTTATTTCTCTTTTGATGGTAGTTTATACGCATTCGTATTCGACGAAGAAGCGACATGAAGATATGGAGATCAAAAGTTCAATGAAGAAGAACTGAGCAGCTATAGAAAAACAGGCAAGGTCCCTTGACCATGTTGTGCCTATTTTAGGAATTATAGTTAGTTGCATGCTTAATTAATGTGAATCATATTTATTCATCTGTTCCATATAATTCCTTGTTGCCGGGGTTGAATTTGATGGTTCTGGGTATTTCAATCATGCTTAGCCATGCTTATTACTTGGGATGGAATTTGGACACATGATTATATTATTAATTATGACCATTATGTTACATTAAAAACGCTAAAGTAATTGGTATGAATTTGGCAGTTGGATAGTTATGGTATGGTGCAGTTTGCACGAGACACGAGATTGGGTTTGGTAACGCCAGATTCTAAGTACCGGTTTATGGAGGTAGCCACTAAGCTTTATGGTACCACCACGAGACTGAGATGGGGCGGCTTGGTAAATTAATTAGGTTTCTCCTGACGAAATGCTAGTAGTTGGATGGTGCGGGGAATGATGTAGGGGTACAGCTCTGGGAACCGCAAGGCTCAAGAGGGGGCTCTGAGGCGGAGGGTTACTCCGGGAATGCCTCAGTGGTGGAAACCTTAGAGGGCTAGCTCTAGTTGAGAGTACCTTTGTAAATACCATGTAGCGATCTCCTGGCCACACACCTACGGTAGTGTGTAATGTGGTTGGCCGCCACGGGCATCGGGGAGGTTTACTCAGTCAACCTGGCATCAGGGGATGAAATCACTGCTTGTGTGTAAAGGGTACATTCTCTGCAGAGATTTGGTAAAACTGTCATGACAGCCGTGCTCACGGACAGGAGCAGCTTGGGGCTAAATTCATAATTAGATGATGGTTGAGATGATGGTTTAAAATGATATTGATATTATTACATTATTATTATTAATTTTTTGATTGAGAATATTCACCTAGATGTAGGTTGTTAATGAAAGCTAATGATAGGCTTAATTCTTAGTGCTTAAACCACTATCAGCCTTTCCTTTTTTATTGGCCTACATGTCATTTATTTCCCACACTTGCTGAGTACCACGAGATGGTACTCACACTTGTTTTGTTGTATTTTTGATATGCTACTCAGTGAAGACAAGATATAATAAGGACGGTGAAAAGTGAAGACAGTGCATAGGTCGCGTTGCTGCCAGTCGATTTGCCTGTGGTTGCCCTAGAGATTTGTCTCTTCCGCTGCTATTCAAAACTCTTTTCAAGGTATTAAGGTTGTTTCTATTCGATATAGAACTGTTTATCACTATTTGTCGTACATGTACGGTGAAACCGATTCTGGCATACATGTATTTGCAGTTGGTTTTATTCTTAATAAAACCGGGTGTGATAAAGTGGTATCAGAGCTATATATCGACTCTAGGCACGTGACCTTAGTTAGAATGGACTTATTAGACATCCCTTGGACCTTGCTCATGAAGACGAAGATTCGACTTAATTGACAAAGCCTAAAGATCGACTTATTGAAGATAACACAGAGGGTGAAGAAGATTCTTGAAGATTATTACACATTATTTGCTTAAGTCCCCTTTGGTTAGCAAGTGAATTTCATGCCTTCCTCATAGAGAAATAGAACACGTTGTTTGATATATTGCAATAAATTAATGATAATAACAATAACAAATTATAACTTTGTCGTTGTTTAAGGAAGCTAGCCAACTGCTAGTAAATCATACCTTGTCTCCTTCGTTGACCCATTTGAATCTCGTGGGCGAGATTCCTTGTAAGGTGGGTGAGATTGTAACCTCCGTATTATCAAAATTAATCATAATAACATAAAATATTAATCATTACAATGCATTTTAATTGAAAGACTTTAAAAATTTAAAACCCACAAACTAAATAAAAGGCCAAGTTCAAAATAATAAAAATAATAAGAAGAATGATAATGTAGAATAACATAAAAAATAGTGTGTGTTGTTTTGTGATAGTACCTTAAATTTAACAATTCTGCCTTTAAAAATGAAAAGAAATAAAGATATACATCATGTTAGTTAATTTAATTGAAAGATATAAAATGGAAGTCACACTAGAAATGTCGATCAAATTCTTATTTTATAAATAAAGAATAGAAGAACAGAAGAAAATCTGTGTTCATTTAAAATGAATAAATTAGACATATCCCCTCATGAGTACTTAGATGTTAAAAATAATAATTGAAATTGTTAGAGAATACATTTGGATTCAAATAAAAATTAGGGCACAGTACCGAAAACCAAACCAGACCAAGTGGCACGACATAAAAAATAATAATGTTGGTAATAATAAAATAAATAATTATTTAAAAATAATAATAGAAAATAAAATATAATAACATAATGTGTAGAATTGTGTGATAATGAATGATTTTCTTAAGAATTGAAACAAGTTTGTCATGTTATTCTTGCACTGTGTGAAATATTGAACTTAGAAAACTTTTAAAATAAGAAATATAATTATAGAGAGACAGTTTCTAATAGGGTAGCTTTTGAATAACAAAAACATAGATCTCTTTTTAGTCCAACCTAGAATCTCGGGGTGAGATTTTGTTTAATGGGGGTAGAATTGTAACACCCATCATTTTTCCCCATCCCTCTCCCTCTCCCACTACGTACGAGCCTCGACTGTCAGCCCTTTATTTCTCCAACCTCATGCCTTGTCGGCATTTCATTAAACAGATCGTGTGCGGGTCGCGCTCCGCCAATCGCAGCGTCGATTCTCGCCCATCTTGCGCCCCTAGCCACCACTTTCCATGCAA